>JAQIUQ010002953.1:0-35388 GCA_030378365.1 Hybognathus amarus | reverse complement strand
CTGTAATTAAAATATGTTTAGCCTACTGGTGTGTTTTGGCTGCAATGGCAACCAAAAATCACCACAAAAAAATGCTGTAAAATTCCCCACAACATTATATGATATCTTCGCAGAAGTGGCGATTGCTCAGAAATACACGCAAGGTTTGGACGAAATGATGAATTTCGGCTCCTTCTCAAATCACACAGAATGTTCAATGGCAATGACAGGAATGCTAAGAAATTCAACAGTCACACACAGAGACTTTTTTACAAAATAATAAAATGTTTTATTTCCTTCACTGGGGGGCACAATTTCACAGATTTGTGTTCAGTAGAACTGATCTGAGAACAGCACTATCGTTCTGTGCTCATATTATTCTGCGGTAAAAAGCAGGCCAGCAGTGATGAACTGATCCTTCAGGAGTATCTGTCCGCGTCTAACGCTCCTGATATCATAGACATGGCAAGAGTGGACAGTAACAAAGTGCATTTACTTAAGTACTGTACTTTAGTACACTTTAAGAGTATTGAGAATGAGGAGTCACATGCCGATTTGGGCGGGGTCCGAGCCGGTCGGCCAAGATGGTTGGATACGCAATCGGTTACCAGGGCAACGCCTTTAGAACATATAGACGCGACTAAACATTCCAGAGCTCTTAAATTTTCGCGCATTTATTATTTTGGCAGGACAGAGACGGATCTAAGAATACGAGAAAAAAAGGAAGAAAGTAAAGCAATGCAAAAATATACGGCGAAAGAAAAGGGACCTTACAGGAACAAACTCACACAAAGCGCAAAACAGCTGTATTTGGAGAAGCAGCATCAATATATTTGTTCTTATGCACTAATAACAGTATTATTATTTTATTATTATTATTACTTATATTGTCCATGAAACGCATGTTGTCCAAATATATATGTAGCCTATATATTTCAGTTCTCAATAAATATTGTTAAGCCATATCAAGTTGTTTCAAACATTTATTTCAATGAAATAAAAAAGTAATGAACAGGCACTCAAACAACACTTTTACATATGTTCGTTAAGGCACAGCGAACAGAGAAAATCGTATATTAAAGGCTAAAGCAATCCAAACAATACCAAGCAAAAAAAAAAGCAAACCAGCAATTTGGCATTCTCCTCGTCAGGTCAGAGACTCTCCCTGATGCTCTGTCCATTTCGGTAACCTAAAAAACTGTATTCCATTGTTCCTATGTTTTCCATATGTCTAGTGTGAGTTACTGGAGGAGTTTTTAACGCAGCAGTGACTTCCAGGCATGGTAAAACAGTGCAGAATTACGAGAAACTCCTCTGTACTACTGAGATAAAAACACACGTAAACAACACTGTTTTGGCGTGGGAATCCCACCAACATGGCGGAAAGGGAGGGGCTCTGTACAATGACGTCTACTCTCATTCTCAATCTGTACTTTAAGAGTATCTGTACTTAACTTGAGTATCATTTGTTCTGGAAACATTTTACTTTAACTTCACTACATTTGAAAGACAAACATCATACGTTTTACTCCACTGACATTTCTGCCAGAGTCCCTGAGTAGAAAGTATAACGTCAGTCAGGATTCGGTCGGGTTGGGTTAGAATCTCGACTGATGTTGGTTTCTGACGTCAAAACCATCTTCGTTTCCAACCACAATACAACATCTGTCCAACGTTGGAGATTAACATCAATCTGTTCCTTTTCAACGTCTGGGTTTGGTACTGGTCCATCACTCCCATACTGTACTGGTCCATCACTCCCATACTGTACTGGTCCATCACTCCCATACTGTACTGGTCCATCACTCCCATACTGTACTGGTCCATCACTCCCATACTGTACTGGTCCATCACACCCATACCGTACTGGTCCATCACACCCATACCGTACTGGTCCATCACTCCCATACCGTACTGGTCCATCACACCCATACCGTACTGGTCCATCACACCCATACCGTACTGGTCCATCACATCCCATACCGTACTGGTCCATCACACCCATACCGTACTGGTCCATCACTCCCATACCGTACTGGTCCATCACTCCCATACTGTACTGGTCCATCACTCCCATACTGTACTGGTCCATCACTCCCATACCGTACTGGTCCATCACTCCCATACCGTACTGGTCCATCACTCCCATACCGTACTGGTCCATCACACCCATACCGTACTGGTCCATCACACCCATACCGTACTGGTCCATCACACCCATACCGTACTGGTCCATCACACCCATACCGTACTGGTCCATCACACCCATACCGTACTGGTCCATCACACCCATACCGTACTGGTCCATCACTCCCGTACCGTACTGGTCCATCACTCCCATACTGTACTGGTCCATCACACCCATACTGTACTGGTCCATCACACCCATACTGTACTGGTCCATCACACCCATACTGTACTGGTCCATCACTCCCATACTGTACTGGTCCATCACATCCCATACTGTACTGGTCCATCACACCCATACTGTACTGGTCCATCACTCCCATACTGTACTGGTCCATCACTCCCATACTGTACTGGTCCATCACTCCCATACTGTACTGGTCCATCACTCCCATACTGTACTGGTCCATCACACCCATACCGTACTGGTCCATCACTCCCATACCGTACTGGTCCATCACTCCCATACTGTACTGGTCCATCACACCCATACCGTACTGGTCCATCACACCCATACCGTACTGGTCCATCACTCCCATACTGTACTGGTCCATCACTCCCATACCGTACTGGTCCATCACTCCCATACCGTACTGGTCCATCACACCCATACCGTACTGGTCCATCACTCCCATACCGTACTGGTTCCATCACTCCCATACCGTACTGGTCCATCACTCCCATACCGTACTGGTCCATCACTCCCATACCGTACTGGTCCATCACACCCATACCGTACTGGTCCATCACTCCCATACCGTACTGGTCCATCACACCCATACCGTACTGGTCCATCACTCCCATACCGTACTGGTCCATCACTCCCATACCGTACTGGTCCATCACACCCATACCGTACTGGTCCATCACTCCCATACCGTACTGGTCCATCACTCCCATACTGTACTGGTCCATCACACCCATACCGTACTGGTCCATCACTCCCATACCGTACTGGTCCATCACACCCATACTGTACTGGTCCATCACACCCATACCGTACTGGTCCATCACTCCCATACTGTACTGGTCCATCACACCCATACCGTACTGGTCCATCACTCCCATACTGTACTGGTACCATACCATACCTTCTGCATTTGCTGGCAAAACATTTGTGTTTCCACTAATAGTTTTTCCTCCTATTTTTTCCAACACAAAAGTTCTTTGAGCAAACACAGCGTTTATTTGGGGAACACAAGCGTTTTGCCAATGAACACCATTTTTGTTTTCTTCAAAAGAAATTTTCAGGAGATTTTTTAAATATTATATTTCCTCCCATCTCATGTTGTTTTACCATCATCATGTCCCTTTTGGGGCTCAGTAAAACACTACTTACGCATCATTCAGGACTCAGAAATTATTCAGGAAGTTTATCTGCATTAAATCTGAAAGGCATTATATAAATACAAATATAAGCCTATTATCATTATTAAGATTATTATCAATACATCCAAATGGATAGAAACATACTGTACTTTAACACATGTTAGTTGACTCAAGCAATGTGTTGTGGAGCTTTACGCTCAGTGTTCTGTGCAGTGTTAGTTTTTTTCTTTGCAAGCTGTAGTTTATTTTTTGATTTGTGTGAGTAGATCATTTGTGACTCCTAGTGGTGAACAATGGTATTGCGCTGCTTAACAGAACGCAAAAGGAAGCACGTAGATTAGTAGAAGAAGAGACTCGTTCTGTGATCTGTTTTGGATGCACGCTGTTGTTGCTGTCTAATCCTTGGAGAAGTTACGATCGTAAGTTATTCATTTTATATTGAAAATAACTGTAATAGCATGCTGTTGGTTCAACTAAAAGTTAGTTGCTATTAAAATGTTTAGAAATTGATGTTTGATAATGAAAGCTAGCGTGAGCTAACTGCTAATATACAAAGTGAAGCTGTTCTTCCCTTTATCTTCTCTGAACACATGTTTAAGATTATAAAGCATATCAGTTGTTTATTTAGTTGTTTAAATGTGTAAATGGATGTTTGAGTGTGAACAATATTCATCACATTTTTTGTGGATTACTTTGTAATTTGTATTTCTGTGTGTTTCTTTTAGTTTTACAAGTAAAGTAAAGTGTGCATCACAGAAGCACAAAGAAGAACGTGTGATGGAGCTTTATTTATGTTAGCTATCTGTCAGCACTCGGTTCAAAACACCACTGCCAGGACAGAATAGTAAAAGATCGACTGCACGGCGGGTGAAGACAATCAGACACAGTTTCATCCAGCTTACTTTCAGTACTCTATTAAGAAGATGGAGTCACATGCTCAAAGGAAAGCAGAGGAAGCTGGCCAAAGCGCTAGAAACAAAATCACGGTCAAGCAGATCACATCGTTCAAGTAGATCTTCAACTAGTGTGGCTGCGACAACAGCAAGAGCTAAAGCAGCAGCATGCAAAGTAAAAGCTTCTTATGCAGAGAAGGAAGCCATTATGATGAGAGAAAAAGCTCAAATCGAAGAGGATCAACAGAAAACGTTAGCTGTAACAGCACGCAGAAAAGCAGAGGTTGAGGCTGATTTATATGTGTTACAAGTGCAGAAAGAAGCTGAAGCAGCATCCACAGAGGCAGCAGTTTACGAAGCAGTAATTTATGGAGAAGATGGAGCAAGTGTCGACCTAGAAAAAGAATCATACATTTCAAGCAAATTTGAACGCACTAGAGAGTATGTGCAGAAACACTCAAAGCTACAAAATGCTCCTAATCTTAATAATGATTCACGACAAGCAAGTGAGAACTCAAATTATGTGACGCGGAGCTGCGTTGCTGGATCACATAGTTTTCTCCCTCCAATGGTGAAGGAGGAGTCGAATGTTGAGACTGTTCCTATGAGGCAGGAACAAACAATTCAACACAACTATCAGTGTTCTCCTAGAAATGTAAAAATAGAGCCGTTTGATAGAGCTGATGAAGTAAGGAGTCAAAACTGTCCTATAAGAACGCCACGTCAAGAACGACATGAATCAGGCCTGCCCTCTCAAGTATCTGCTGAGTGCTTTACGCCAGCACCACCACAAGCGAAAGACTTCGCCACATATCTGTTGAAAAAAGAAATGGTGAGTTCTGGCCTGTTCCAATTTGACGACTGTCCAGAAAATTACTGGGCGTGGAAAACATCTTTTCAAGCTGTAACCAGTGAACTCAGTATAACAAGCAGAGAGGAGATTGACCTTCTCATCAGATGGCTTGGTCCTGATTCGTCTATGCATGCCAAACGATTGAACTGATTAAATCAGTTCATGTCAATAATCCTGCCATAGGAGTACAAATGATATGGCAGCGCCTTGAAGACTGCTACGGGTGTCCAGAGGTCATCGAGCAAGCAATGTTGAGAAGACTTGAGGCCTTTCCTCACATCACAAACAAAGACACCTATCGTCTGAGAGACCTTGGAGACTTGTTGCTTGAACTGCAATCTGCAAAGGAAAGTGGACGTTTACCTGGATTCACTTACTTGGACACAGCGAGGGGAGTCAACCCTATCGTAGAAAAACTCCCATTTAGTCTGCAAGACAAGTGGATTACACAAGGTTCCAGGTATAAGGAGGACCATAATGTGTATTTTCCTCCATTCAGTTTCTTTGTCGAGTTTGTTTGTAGACAAGCAAGAACCAGAAACGATCCTAGTTTTGCACTTGCTTCAACTGGCCGTTTGAACATCACAAGATTCGATGGAGCTATCAGGTCGAATAACAGAACATCTGTCGTCGTCAAAAAACTGAAATAATGGCTGCACAACCAAACCAAGACAGAGACTCTGATGAGAATGTAGACCCAGACAAGGTTTGCACCATACACAACAAACCTCATCCACTTCACAAGTGTCGCTCTTTTAGAAGCAAACATTTGGATGAACGAAAAGCGCATCTGAAGGAAAAGTCTATCTGTTTTAGATGTTGTGCTTCCACTAAGCATGTTGCAAGAGACTGCAGAGCATCTATTAAGTGCAGAGAATGCGCCAGTGACAGACACATTGCAGCTATGCATCCCGGTCCTGCTCCGGGGTCCATTGAAGTGTCTGTATCAACACCAGGTCAATTCATGAAACAAACAGATGAGCACATTGCTGAGATCAACAACAAGTGTACTGAGATTTGCGGGGATGCTGGAAAACCCAAGTCTGTTCAAAGATCTGTCTTGTAAACGTTTACCCTTCTAATCAACGTAAAAAAGCCAAACGCATTTATGCTGTTCTGGACGAACAGAGCAATAGATCATTGGCGAAATCACAGTTCTTTGATCTGTTCAACATCGTTAGTGGTTCTTCCCCTTATACACTGAAAACGTGTTCAGGCGTAGTGTCCACGGCGGGGAGGAAAATAAGTGGATTCTCAATTGAGTCGCTTGATGGGGAAACCATTGTGGATCTTCCGCCCTTGATAGAGTGTAATACCTTACCGGATGACAGATCTGAGATTCCAACGCCCGAGGTAGCTTTGCATTTCCCTCACCTCGCTACTGTGTCAGATAAAATCCCACCTCTAGATCCTACCGCTCCCATCCTTCTCCTTTTGGGACGAGACATTCTTAGTGTGCACAAAGTGCGTGAACAGCACAACGGACCTCACAACACACCTTATGCACAACGCTTGGACTTAGGCTGGGTGATAGTGGGAGAAGTTTGCCTCAATGGGACTCATTGGCAGTCTGAGCGTGAACGCATACAAGACCAACATACTTTCAAATGGACGTACTTCATTCTTCTCTCCATGCACAAAAAGCATCAACGTCACAGAACGGGGTGAGTCACCTCTTTTGTCATATTTGCCAGATCCACCATGTTCTCAATGTTCGAAAGCCAATGAGAGCTACACAAAGAGCTTGAAGGAGAATGTGTTCTTCAGATCTCCAGAAGATGATAAAGCTGCTTTATCTGTGGAGGATAAAGTTTTTCTAGACATAATGGACAAAGAGGTATACCTTGGTGAAGATAACCATTGGGTGGCGCCTTTCCTTTTCGCTCTCCAAGAATTCAACTCCCAAACAATAAAGAGCAAGCTATGCAGAGGCTGAACTCATTACAGCGTACTCTCCTAAAGAAGCCAAATATGAAAACACATTTCTTTGACTTCATGCAGAAGGTGATTGAAAATGAGCAAGCAGAACCCGCTCCTCCCCTGCAGTTGGGTGAAGAATGTTGGTATTTGCCAATTTTCGGAGTTTACCATCCTCTCAAACCTGACAAAATTCGGGTGGTCTTTGACTCGAGTGCTCAGTGTAGAGGGACATCCCTCAATGATGTTTTACTGAGCGGACCTGACCTTAACAACACTCTGTTGGGTGTACTGTTGCGCTTCCGTAGGGAGAAGATAGCGGTGATGGCGGACATAGAACAGATGTTCTATTGTTTCAAGGTAAAAGAGCAGCATCGCAACTATCTTCGTTTCCTTTGGCACAAAGACAACTGTGCAGAAAAGGAGATAATTGAATACAGAATGACTGTACATGTCTTTGGCAACAGTCCTTCGCCGGCGGTCGCCATTTACGCTCTAAGAAGAGCGGCAGAGCTTGGTGAATCAGAGAGTGAAAGGGACGCCAAGAATTTTGTGTTCCGCAATTTCTATGTTGATGATGGCATCACATCTGTCCCTACTGAAAAAGAAGCAATTGATCTCTTGAAGTGCACACAGGCTGTGTTAGTGAAGTCAAGTATAAATCTGCATAAAGTAGCCTCCAACAGTGTTTCGGTTATAGAAGCTTTTCCGTCTTGTGAGAGAGCCAAAGATCTCAAAAACTTGGACTTTGAAAAAGACCTGATACCTCTCCAACGCAGCCTTGGCATAAGTTGGGATCTCAAGGCAGACTGCTTTACGTTCAAAGCTTCTCAGGATCACAAACCCTTCACTCGAAGAGGCATCCTTTCCACGGTCAATAGTCTGTATGATCCCCTCGGATTTGTCTGTCCAGTCACCATGCAAGGCAAAGCACTTGTGAGAGAACTTTCAACAACACAACAGGATTGGGACACGATTCTTCCATTAGACAAAAGAGAAAAATGGGAAGCATGGACTTCATCTCTAGCAGAACTTGATCAATTGCAAATATCAAGAGCGTATGTCCCAACCTCAGTATGTGGAGCTCAGCGCAGAGAGCTGTGCATTTTCTCAGATGCTTCCACTTTAGCTATTGCTGCAGTAGCATAGACTTGGATGGACGGCCTCACGTGGGGTTTGTAATGGGAAGATCCAAGTTGGCCCCTTTTCCTGCTCATACTGTTCCACGCTTGGAGCTATGTGCAGCGGTGCTTGCTGTTGAGTTGATGGAACTCATAAAAGGAGAAATTGACACAGAGCTTCATGACATTCATTTCTATACAGACAGTCGTATAGTGCTCGGTTACATTCACAATGTGACACGAAGATTCTACATGTATGTGGCCAATAGGGTTGCACGCATAAGAAAAACCACGGAACCTACACAATGGCATTTCGTCTGTTCAGAACAGAACCCGGCAGATCATGCCACAAGGTTTGTGGCAGCAGCTCACTTGACCCTTACCAACTGGTTCTCAGGTCCAGGTTTCCTGAACGAATGTGGCCCTATAGCATGTAGTGTAGAAGAGTCATTTGGCCTTGTCAAAGCAGAAGAGGATGTTGAAATTCGCTCTCAAGTGAACACAATGGCAACTAACATCACAGAGCAGTCACTAGGCTCAAGCAGATTCGAACGTTTCTCAAGCTGGAGATCCTTGGTAAGGGCTGTCACTACTCTTACTCATATTGCAAAATCATTCTCAAAATCTCTGCCTAACGATATTTGCCGTAAATGGCATCAATGTACCGAAACCTTAGATGTGGAGATATCACAGGCCAAGTCAACTATAATCAAAACTGTGCAGCGAGAAGTGTACAAAGAGGAATTTGAAAGCTTGACAAGGTATAATAAAGTCCCTAAGCATAGCACACTTCAGAGACTTGACCCCTTTGTAGACGAGCAAGGTCTGTTAAGAGTCGGGGGTCGCATTCACTCTGCTGACATCTCTGATCCAGAGAAGCATCCCTTGATAATTCCACCCAATCATCACGTGGTTGAGCTTTTAATTCAGCATTACCATGATCAAGTGGCTCATCAAGGTCGCCATTTTACAGAGGGCGCGAGTACGCAGTGCTGGCTTGTGGATTGTCAGCGGCAAAAGGCTAATCTCAAATGTCATCCACAAATGTGTGTTATGCAGGAAGTTGAGAGGTAGAATGGAGAGTCAAAAGATGTCTGCTTTGCCCTCAGACAGAGTTTCTGTTGATCCACCTTTCACACACACTGGTCTTGATGTTTTCGGTCCATTCACTGTGGTGACACGCAAGACAAGAGGGCACAGCACTGAGAACAAGCGATGGGCTGTCATATTCAGTTGCTTGAGTACCAGGGCAGTTCACTTGGAAGTGATAGAGTCCCTAACAACGTCAAGCTTCATTTGTGCTCTGCGACGCTTCTTGGCTGTAAGAGGACCGGTGAAACATTTTCGTTCAGACAGAGGGACAAATTTTGTCGGAGCAGTGAAAGAACTACAAATTGAGAGTAGCAACTCGGAGCTGAAAGGTTTCTTGCAGAATCAGGGCTGCACTTGGACATTTAATGCTCCGCACTCCTCCCATATGGGAGGAGTGTGGGAAGAATGATCGGGATAGCCAGACGTATTCTGGAAGCTCTCTTGATGAAAACTCCAACAAGACTCACACATGAGGTCTTAACAACGTTAATGGCTGAAGTCATGGCTATTATGAATTCTCGTCCCTTAACCCCTATTTCGACAGATGCAAGCATGCCTCAAGTGCTCTCACCAGCAATGCTCTTAACTCAGAAAGCTAGTGTTGCTCCAGCGCCTCCAGGAAACTTTGAGTTAGGTCACCTGCATAAAAATCAATGGCGTCAAGTCCAGATGTTGGCGGATTCATTCTGGAAGCGATGGAAACAGGAGTACCTTTCGACCTTACAACCCAGAAGGAAATGGACAGAAGAGAGAAATAGTATTCAGGAAGGGGACATTGTTATGTTGAAAGATGGGGAAGCTAAGCGCAGTGAGTGGCCAGTTGGTCTCATAACCAAGACTGTAGCCTCATCAGACGGAAAGATTCGTAAGGTTATAGTGAAGACTGCTAAGCAGGGAACTGTCAGAGAATACCTAAGACCTATATGTGACATAGTCTTACTTTTGTCAAGTAATCAGAATGCATAGTGGTATAACCCATGTTATACCAGGTGGGGAGTGTTCTGTGCAGTGTTAGTTTTTTTTTGCAAGCTGTAGTTTATTTTTTGATTTGTGTAAGTAGATCATTTGTGACTCCTAGTGGTGAACAATGGTATTGCGCTGCTTAACAGAACGCAAAAGGAAGCACGTAGATTAGTAGAAGAAGAGACTCGTTCTGTGATCTGTTTTGGATGCACGCTGTTGTTGCTGTCTAATCCTTGGAGAAGTTACGATCGTAAGTTATTCATTTTATATTGAAAATAACTGTAATAGCATGCTGTTGGTTCAACTAAAAGTTAGTTGCTATTAAAATGTTTAGAAATTGATGTTTGATAATGAAAGCTAGCGTGAGCTAACTGCTAATATACAAAGTGAAGCTGTTCTTCCCTTTATCTTCTCTGAACACATGTTTAAGATTATAAAGCATATCAGTTGTTTATTTAGTTGTTTAAATGTGTAAATGGATGTTTGAGTGTGAACAATATTCATCACATTTTTTGTGGATTACTTTGTAATTTGTATTTCTGTGTGTTTCTTTTAGTTTTACAAGTAAAGTAAAGTGTGCATCACAGAAGCACAAAGAAGAACGTGTGATGGAGCTTTATTTATGTTAGCTATCTGTCAGCACTCGGTTCAAAACACCACTGCCAGGACAGAATACTCAGATCATTTCAGTGCCGTTTGTGATCTCTGTTTTCAGTGGGATCATCTCAGGTTGTGTACGTTCATTCAAGAGGGCTATTGAGAAAAGCCAGTGTCAACAGACCCGTACGTGGAACTAGTCAGCTGTTATTTGCCCGACAAATCCGACTGACACTCTGTCATTTTCCAGAAGGCAGGCTATCGGTTATCCATGAGCTCCAACAATGTGGCTCATCATGAATGAGCAGCGTTTGACAGAGCGCTCGGCTACGGTTACGAGTTTGCTCTTCAGCGCTGGATAGATGGAGTAAGTCATGTATTGTACACAGTATCAGAGCTCTTTGATTATCGTATTATCCTGTTAATGCCGAGGCCGTTCGATTGGGTCCGCAGACATGATCTTTTGACTAAGCAAACACCAGACCCGAGCGCTTCATCCAAGTGCCGCCAAACCCTGCAGAGATACTGTGACAGCTTATCTGCTCAAACACGGCCCGTCTCAATATGTACATGCACTCCTTCATCACCCAACACTATTGATTGAGATTATGATAGTAGAGTTCTGGGAATTGATATATTCCAATGGGACTATTGACTTAAGCTCTCAAACATGAAATCAATCGTCAAGTGGCCCTCTTGTATTTTCACAAGGCTTGTCTGTAATCTCTCGCTAACATAGGGTTTTCGGCTAATGTCCCATCCCATCTAATGACTCATAATAAATACACAATAATACAACTAATTTAATTTCTGGGTGTTGAACAGCTAGCGTGGCTTTATGTGGGATTAGGGCTGTATGACATTAGGGCCTTGTTTTAGCAATGCAAACACGAGCACTTCAACAGAAGACCGGATTGTTTGTAGATGTTCGGCTTGTCGATGCCTGCCTTCGATTTATGGGCTTTTGACTTTGCATAACTAATGTAGTTACAAGGCAGGCTATCTGCTGTGTTTTGCAATGCGCAAGCAAACGATTTTCCGCAGACTTCGATTCATGAGCCGCTGTAAATATCCAGAATAGTGCAGTAAATGGTCAAATTGATTGGATTAAAATAAAGTTTGATATGTACATTAAAATAATATGATAACAAATACAAGTTTGTAATATCAAACAGCATCCAAGCCAACAAGTATATAAGAACTAAGAACATTTTTCTAATCTTCTCATTAAGTTAAAAAAAACATTATTTCTATCCAGTTTATTTTGGATGTTTTAAAATACGGGAACATTAAATTAGATATTTCTGCAAACATTGTGGAAATATTCAGAAACATTTAAATAAAACACTAGACAAGAATAATAACATTATAAAGTAATAATTAATAAAAAACATTTGTGTGCTAACATTTGGATAACTTGCTCAGAATATTGCTAATATATATTTAACTTATGTGCAAAACGTCTTGGTTAGGTTTCTAAGCCTAGTTCCCTTTCAAGGGAACTTGAGCTGGTCGAAACGCTGTGGAAGCGCTACACCCACGAGAGCACCTGCGGCCGGGATCATGACCCTCACGGAATGAAAAATCATGAAAAATGGTAGAAACCTCTGTTTGTTTTCATGCCAAAAGTTCAAAAGATAGCATCCATTTAATTATTTTGGAAAAAGGCTCTATAAAGTTAGCCTCGCAGACCATCCTGATCTTGCGAGCTTCAAGGTTTCACTCGCAGATCAGTCTGGATACTTTCCGTTAAAGAAAATTTGGGAGCAGTTCACCAACGAACGTCCAATCAGCGTTGGCTTTGAGGCGGGTTGAGGTGTGACGCAATCAAGCGGAAGCAACGCGATCTAGAAACATTTTCAGACAGCAGTAGTCCTAATTCTTTTAGCCGCTCACTAATGCTTTTTTCTCTTGCATCCTTCTTGTGAAATATGGACCGGGCAGCTGAAATGGTGCCTTTTATTCGCAAATTGTAATTACATAAACGGCAAATATCCTTTGCCAACATGTTGCTTATTTGCTGAGCTAACGAGCCTTTACCTGCAGCAGCAAGTTAGTACGTCATGTGCTTCGTTGATCTGATTGGTTGATTTGGCCCGTCTATCACCAGTGGTGGTAAGTAACGGAGTAAAAATACTTCGTTACTTTACTTAAGTATTTTTTCGGGATCTGTACTTTTACTTGAGTATGTTTTATTTGCACCTACTTTCACTTTTACTCCACTACAATATTAAAGGCAAAATTTACTTTTACTCCGATACATTCCCCATGCCCGCTCCGAGTATTTATTACACTTTGGCTTTCCAAACCAATGAAAAACGTGGTTTTCTTTAGAAAAAAATAACGCACGCGCTAACGCTCTTTGTCAGCATACGCTCACATAGCAGTTTGTTCAGTTCGCCAGTTCAGTGGAAGATGATGACCACAGAAACAGTAGCAGCTCTCGCTGTCAGCAGAAATGATCCCGAGATTCGCGACAGGGATCACCCATGGCCATATCTCAAGGATATGTTTGAATTCACTGAAGTTAAGTAAGATTCTTATCGGCTGAAATGTCTTCTTTGCCTGCCACGAGCAGTGCTACAGTGCTTTCTATCAGTTCAGTTCTGGCGCCTCGGTCTCAATTGTAGCCTACAACGCGACGTAGCCTACACATCACACGTTAATGAATAGGTTCAGTCCGGGACACTGCAATTCACCAAAGTTCATTATTTGCATAAGCCTTGCCGGTTAAACATTTAATTCACGTGCTGATGCGCTGTTCTAACGTCCGCTTTCCTGAGCGCAAACCCCGACGCTCGCAGACAGAAGCCTGTCAAACAGCGCCTGAATACTGGACTAAGTTCTCTTTCGAGTCTTGTTATGCTAATACTGTAAAATACACACAATGTTTACATAAAAATAATTGGCTATGACTAAAGTGAAAGCAAACATTTGAGAGAAAATCTGTTGTAATATGCGTCTATATTAAACGCGTCGCGTGCTGGTCTCAGCGACACTCAGTAAATAGTGCTGCTGCTTGTAGCCTACTTAAAGGGATAGTTCACAAAAATAAATAAATAAATCTGTCATTATTTACTCACTCTAATGTTGTTCCAAACCTGTATTAATTTCTTTCTTGTGCTGAATACAAAAGAAGATTTTTTTTTCGAATGTGGGTAACCAAACAGTTGCTGGTCCCCATTAACTTCCAGGAGAGAAAAAAAAAACTATACACTGGGGACCAGCAACTGTTCGGTTACCCACATTATTCAAAATAACTTTTATTTTCAACAGAAGAAAGAAACTCGGGTTTAAAACATCTTGAGAGAATAAATTAAGACATTTTTTTCATTTTTGAGGGAACTATCCCTTTAGTGTTAATAAAAAAAATTAAAAATAAAAAACACAAGGAGAAAATCACTCACTGACTGAGAACTTTAATAGTAGCTTTAATAAGAATCAATAATAGTGAAGTCTATGTAGTGTTTTAATTTAATATTTGTTCATTTAATTACTTTCTTAAATGCTACTGTTAAATACACCTACTGCATTTGAAAAAAAGCACTGTTTATTTAATTTGAATATTAATTTGTGTAATGTTTATCTTGTCTAATTTTTTTAATAACAAAGAAAATAATGACGAAGATTTTTATCTTCGCCACTGGCCTAAATGTATGCCTTTCTTTTTTATTTTGTTACCTAAGGCTTTGTTTTTAACATAGGGACATTAGTTTGGCTGTAATGAACATCCACTTGCAAAATAGTAAAACTTCAAAAAGAATCGTGATAAAAAAATCGTGATCGTGATTTTCCTAAAAAAAAAAATCGTGATATGATATTGTTGCCATAACGCCCAACCCCTGAAATGAAGTATAGCATTATTTACAAACCAGTTATTTAAGAGTTGTCAGTCATTCATAAGATCACTTAAGTAAATGTAGTAAATACAGGTAGTTATAAAGCATTTACTAAGTGGTCAGTTAACTATGTGTGTGAGCTCATCTAAAGTGAGTATTCATGCCTTGTAAAGCATTTATAAAGGAGATTTAAAGGAGATCAATCTTCTAAACAGTAAAATGTAACAAACACAACACAGTGCTATAGAACATATTTAACAGCCTTTAAATCTCCTGTAATTGTCTTTTATTATTGCAAATACTAACAAATTCTTAATTGCAGTAATCTGAAAAATGATGTAATCTCATCATTTGTTCAATTAAATAATTGCAAACCCCCCTCAAAATAATTGTTCTGCTTAATTATGTATATTTACAGTTCATTGGAATGTTTACTTTTTACTTTTGGTACTTAAGTACTTTTTAAATCGAATACTTTTGTACTTTTACTCAAGTGATGTTTGAATGGAGGACTTTCTACTTTTACTGGAGTAATATTTTATTTAAGTATATATACTTTATCTTGAGTATAACTTTCTGAGTACTTTTACCACCCCTGTCTATCACCAACATAGGCCAATCAGCTAACCAGTATTTTCGCCCCTTACCAAAACTTCTTCAACGGAAAGGTTTCCAGATGGATATGCGGAGCAAATCCATCTGGCGGAGTCAGGTTACTATAAAGTTTGAAATATCAAGAAAAAATAATAAATTCACCATTTGTGACGTGGCAGCGAGCTACAGTACAGTATGACTTACAGGAAGGTTCTTTGTATGTTTCTTAGAGGTTGGATTCATATCAAAATCTGCCAAACTTGCCATACTACTTCTGAATAGGATCTCTACTTCATAAATTCTATGAAAATTGTGGAAATAATGGTTCATATCACTCAAAACACATATGGAAATGCAGGTGCCCTTATATGGGCAGTAATGGAGTCTGATTGTGCCCTAGTGAAAAAGTTTGGTACTGCGCCCAAACAAAATCTTACTGAAAGCTCATTTTTTGAGATATCAACCTAACATTTGAACTTGTTCAGATATTTGGCTTTGATTTTTCTGCCGATTTTAGAGTAGCCCAGGTTTTGAAAATATATATTTTATGTAAAATATTAATAATTAATATTTTTACATTGTACATTTCCATAAACCCAAACTTCTATAACTTTTTTTTTCATTTTCTTAATTTATTTCACTTCTACAAAAATCTGCCAAATGTCTTCTTTAAAACAAGACCAATCATATGTCTATATTCCAAAGCATTCTTGAATTACAACCGTTTAAGTTCAAAATGTGCATTTTCATGTCTATTCAAAAAAGGGGGGGTGACAGTTAAGAGGTTAAAGTTGAATTAATCAAGGGTTCAAGGGTTCAAGGAGTCTTTATTAACCCCGAGGGGTAATTTGTTGTGTAATGTAACCTTCTCTAATTTTTACTCTACTAAGTGTACACTTGCTGGTGTTTTGTTTTCTAATTTACTGTTAGGCTCATTAAATAATACTAAGGATAAACAATATTTAAAAAGAATATAAATATATATAAAATTAAAATAAATATAAAATTAAATTTAAAAAATAACCCCAAAATATAACAATGCTAAATGGGGATATCTATAGCATATGTAAGCAATAAGGTACGAGAGGCTGTGCTGTATGGTGAATAAGTAACGGCTCAAGGGCGTTGTTAGGCACGACGCGAAGCGGAGTAACCCCTTCAGCCGTTACTTATTCACGATACAGCACTTGCCTCGAGTATCTTATTGCTTTTATAAAAGCGGTTGCACACAATATTTAAGTAAAAAACAATGTTAGTGCAACTTTCTTGAAGTAAAATCACTAAAAGCCTACCTTCCGCTGGAAAAAATAGTCCCTGAGTGTGAACAGCAACAACGTTCCAGTGTTTAAAATGCATGAAAGCTCAAATAAAAACAACACAGAACCGCAGTGTTGCGCAGCGATCAATAGAACCGTTGGGTGAAGCGGTCGTAGCCGTGTTTTATCGTGAATAAAGCACAGCTTTTGACCAATCAGAATCAAGGATTCGAACTAACCGTTTTAATTAAAATTAATATACCACGAAAATTACGTGATCCACGTAAATGTGTTTGCTGGTATAATCTGCCACTGGGCCGGCCGTCTGTCAAATTTTAAAACCCCTTGAGCCAAAAAGTTTGCCCACCCCTGGGTTAGCGTCACCCCTGCTGCCCTTCACAAAAAAAAAACAATCAGACTTTTCTTTTGGATTATTGCATAAAAATCAGCTCTGTAACACTGAAAATCTGAACACCAGCGAGTAAATAATGACACAAAGTGAATTTTCAAGGTAAACTATTCCTGAAATGTTCTTGTCCTCAGTGCCTCATTGTCTTTACATCTAAGGGAAGGGTGCATTATAGACAATGTGCATCACAGGTGTGTGTATCAGCATTGTACATCGTTATATTGTGAAACAGAAGCGCAGGGCGGTAGTGATCTTTCTACCTGTCCAAGTCTGTGTAAGAGCAGCATGACTAATGCAACAGACAAATACAGTGTGTGTGTTACTGTCATTCACAGGAATATGTCGAAACCTCCCTCAGTACACAGTCCTTCTGCAGACATGATTTGGTTTATCGGCGTGTCTCTCACGCACACACACACACACACATCACTGCCATGTTCAGGGTCCTCCTGCCTTTTGTCCGCTCTGTTTGAAGAGCATGTTCTGCTCCATTTCAGTTATGAACCCAATATTGTGCTTGCATTGTCTGTGACATGACTTCTGTTTGCTCTGTTTAACATGCCAGCTTGTTGTTATTTTATCACTGATCTCTTTTCAGTTGCAGAGGTCATGGTTATTTCAGTAGCTTGGCACGGTTCGAGTCACGCTCTGCCGAGAACAAATGAGTCAGTCGCTCTGGGTCTCGGAAGTTCAGTGTTTCTGGAGAAAGCGTTCTCCGTCGACAGCTTACACAACGTCATTGTTTGCGCAGACATGAAAACATAGTTTGGTTTTTCAGTATTGTTAAACAGATCTGGCTTTGCCGTGTCTTTACTGTAAGCTATTCGTATCATGTCATCTCCTGTCACGGATCTCACGGAGCCGCAGGTACAGCTTTACATACGGCTCTGCAAAATCACTTTTTATGATGCAACACCAAGTTGTCGAGGACAAATCTTCATGTGATTTCTAAACAACAGGTCATTACATATACTGAACTTAAGGCTTCTGTTTTAAACACAGTTACAAATGTAAAAAATAAAATGTATATATTTTAAATATACACCTTTTTAGAAAATTGGAATTGAAAAAAAAAATTGAAAAAAAAAATTATAATAATTTATACATTTTACAAATATATTTAGTAATAAATAAATACAGGCTGTACATGCACTACCATTTCAAGTTTTAAAGGAAATTAATACACAAATTCATCAAAGACGCATTCAACTGATCAAGAGTTACGTGTAAGACATTTATAATGTTACAAAAGATTGTTTTGTTCAAAAGTTTTCAACACTGATAATAATCATAAATGTTTGTTGATCATTCAGATCCTCATATTAGAGTGATTAATGAAGACTGGAGTAATGACGCTGAAAATCACAGGAATAAATTACACTTTACTATATAAAGTAATATTTCACTGTTTTACTGTATTTCTGATCATTTGCAGAATTGTGAGCAGAACAGGAGTGTAAAATATATTTTCTTAATCTTTTTGTTAAATATTCTTAAAACAAGATAAATGTAGAAGCACAATTGTGCAAGATATTAAGGCTTGTTTAAACAAATATGATACATTGTTCATTTTGGGGTTTCTGAGGCCAACATGCCTCACGCTGACTTCATGTTTGCGCAGCGGCTCTTCACGCTGAAGCTCAGAGGAGTGTGTAAAGCGAGTGTGGAGGTGTGTAAGTCTTCTGTCCTCTGTTTTAATTGTTGAAGCAGGGAGACCGCGGTGCACCGGCACTGAGAACGAGAAAGAGTTGTGGGAATATATCAGAGCCGAAGCCTGGGGATGAGGTGCAGGTGTGTGTGTGTGTGTGTGATCTCCTCTGTGTTTAAAGACCAGACCCAGAACACACACCGAGCTACACACACTCCTCTGCCTTATCTAGATTGCAACAGGGAACCACAATTTGCCACACACACACTATAGTCCACAACCCTGCTGGTCCACATCAGCCGAGAGCAGGGACGGGACGGATCTCGCTAAACTCAGTGTGTGACCACACTTCCTGAAAACACACTTTACTCAAGACCAAAACTGGTGCAAATCTCTGCTGGGAGTCAGTGTCAGAAACCGCTCGAATGATGTGGAAATGACCATCTTATCACTCTAACCATGAAGAATTTACATCACTTCTAATACAGTTTTAAAACCTTTTATTTTATTTCAGCCAAGGCAAAAATTCTCATTTTTATTTAGTCTAAGAACTAAAATAACTAAAACGAAATATAATATAATGAAAAATATAGATATATTAAAACAAACACACAACAAATGACGAAATAAAAATAAAAATATAATGTAATTCAAAATGTTTTCAAAAACTACAGGTAAATAGCCATTGATACCAAATTAATATTGACAACAACTAAAAATGGTGGTAAAAATATATCATTGAATTAATTATGTTCAATTATTAGTAAAATTATTTTTGTTTTTCATTAGTTTAAATAAACGATTATTGATGGTAATTTTCCTAAAACTACCGCAAATACCAGCTTTTTAATATTTTATACACCTTTCTATAAATAACTTTGTATAAATAATAAATGAAATAATATATATAAATTACTTACAGAATTGAATATATAGTGGATTTATCAATAACTATATATATAAATCTGCAAAAAAAAATGAAGCACACAAAAAGTGCATTAGAGGCAGACATTTTGGAAATGATATAAAAGTCTTTCTACTTCCTGTAGAGAGGGGCAGAAGCCGTGCAATACATCGTACACCAGAGGCTCTTCGGGACAGTATTGATAATATGAATTATATAAAGGTAAAGCAAGTGTAAGTGAAAGATGCATTTCAGAAGGACATTATTCTGATCTGGTCAAAGTCATGAAGTGATGAATGTAAACACCCATAGACAGAGATCATGATGAAGAGTGTAAGATCACTGCTGATGGCACACACACACACACACACACACACAGAACATGCCCTCGATGAAGCACAAAAGAGTCCGACAGGGAAACCAGCACTGAGTCAGATATGACTGTATCTGTCTGATATTATTGGAGTGTGTCCCGCTGGAGGAGGATTGGCTGAGATGTAAAGCGCCGCCGGTGTTGGACGAGCGTCTGATGTCTGACCTCATGACCTCATGACCTCATGGCACTAGTGTACGGCTTTATGAACAGAGCTGTAAAGTCTACATGAGCTGATAGTGTTGGTTGAATAGATGCAGTGAAATGTATTTGTGATCAAATCTTTCTGTTACTAAAGGAACACTGATTTTGTGTTTGACTCAGATATGAGTGCATTCGTTTCTCTCATCACATGCAGGGCCGACAAATGTGTAGAGACTCTTGTTGTAAAGGGAATCTAAAGCATACCTTTCACTGGGTCACTGGTTTGTTCTGACAGGTAACGGGTCGGTTCTGACGGGTCACGGGTCGGTTCTGACGGGTCACTGGTCGGTTCTGACGGGTCACGGGTCGGTTCTGAAGGGTCAGCGGTCGGTTCGTGACGGGTCAGGGCTCGGTTCTGACGGGTCAGGGCTCGGTTCTGACGGGTCACGGGTCGGTTCTGACGGGTCACGGGTCGGTTCTGACGGGTCACGGGTCGGTTCTGACGGGTCAGGGGTCGGTTCTGACGGGTCAGGGGTCGGTTCTGACGGGTCAGGGGTCGGTTCTGACGGGTCACGGGTCGGTTCTGACGGGTCAGGGGTCGGTTCTGACGGGTCAGGGGTCGGTTCTGACGGGTCAGGGGTCGGTTCTGACGGGTCAGGGGTCGGTTCTGACGGGTCAGGGGTCGGTTCTGACGGGTCAGGGGTCCGGTTCCTGACGGGTCAGGGGTCGGTTCTGACGGGTCAGTGGTCGGTTCTGGCGGGTCACGGGTCGGTTCTGACGGGTCACTTCTGACGGGTCACTGGTTTGTTTCTGACGAGTCATGGGCCGGTTTTGTTGCTTTTGACGGGTCACGGGTCACTGGTTTATTCTGAAAGGGTCACTGGTCGGTTCTGGTGGGTCATGGGTCGGTTCTGACGGGGTCACTGGTCGGTTCGTGACGGGTCACTGGTCGGTTCTGAAGGGTCAGCGGTCGGTTCTGACGGGTCACTGGTCGGTTCTGACGGGTCAGGGCTCGGTTCTGACGGGTCAGGGGTCGGTTTGGACGGGTCACTGGTCGGTTCTGACGGGTCACGGGTCGGTTCTGACGGGGTCAGGGGTCGGTTCTGACGGGTCAGGGGTCGGTTCTGACGGGTCAGGGGTCGGTTTGGACGGGTCACTGGTCGGTTCTGACGGGTCATGGGTCGGTTCTGACGGGTCAGGGGTCGGTTCTGACGGGTCAGGGGTCGGTTCTGACGGGTCAGGGGTCGGTTCTGACGGGGTCAGTGGTCGGTTCTGACGGGTCAGTGGTCGGTTCTGACGGGTCACGGGTCGGTTCTGACGGGGTCAGGGGTCGGTTCTGACGGGGGTCAGTGGTCGGGTTCCTGACGGGTCACGGGGTCGGTTCTGAAGGGTCAGGGGTCGGTTCCTGACGGGTCACTGGTCGGTTCTGACGGGTCAGGGGTCGGTTCTGACGGGTCACGGGTCGGTTCTGACGGGTCAGGGGTCGGTTCTGACGGGTCAGGGGTCCGGTTCTGACCGGGCTCAGGGGTCGGTTCTGACGGGTCAGGGGTCGGTTCTGACGGGTCACTGGTCGGTTCTGACGGGTCAGGGGTCTGTTCTGACGGGTCAGGGGTCGGTTCTGGACGGGTCAGGGGTCGGTTCTGACGGGTCAGTGGTCGGTTCTGGCAGGTCACGGGTCGGTTCTGACGGGTCACTTCTGACGGGTCACTGGTTTGTTCTGACGAGTCATGGGCCGGTTTTGTTGCTTTTGACGGGTCACGGGTCACTGGTTCTATTCTAAAGGGTCACTGGTCGGTTCTGGTGGGTCATGGGTCGGTTCTGACGGGTCACTGGTCGGTTCTAACGGGTCATGGGCCGGTTTTGTTGCTTTTGACGGGTCACGGGTCACTGGTTTGTTCTGACGAGTCATGGGTCGGTTCTGACAGGTCATGGGTTGCTTTAAAACAGAGCTTAAAGGGGTTGACTGCTTTTTTTCTTCACATGATTGTATTTATGGGGTGCAATATAATGTATTCGTGGTTTTTCTTTTTTTTAAGTCTTATTTTTCATAAACTTCACCTTTATTGTCAGCCGCGCTCTCCTCTGTCCCCTGAACAAGCGGTTGACTTCCTGATTCTATGAAACTGCTCCCTCGGTGTGCTCAGATTGGTTAGTTTGGGCCGGTGTGTTGTGATTGGCTAAACTGTCGCTCACATTGTCTGGAAGGTTAACGCCCATGACCTTTACGGGGAAACGCGAGCTCCAGTCCAGATGTAAATAATGGTGTGTCGAACTGCAGTTCAGTTTGAGGCAGAATCAGGCCGAGAAAGCCGCGATGAAGAGAGTCGAACCTCACCACACACGGCTCTTAATAAAGGTTTCTGAATGATAATTTGCTAAATTGTTTTAACTTTATGCACGTTTGTTTTAAAGTTGGATCTGCTTCATGTTTAGTTACAGTTTCTTAATGAATCCGGTGTTGAACTCGTGGAGATTCTGGAAGCTGTCTTCCGCAAATGCGCAACACAGAGAGCTAGATTACGATCGTCATTTTCAGGAACATAATCAAACATAAAATTGTATCCATTATTGATGAAGTACAGCGTCCGTGGGAAGTTCGAGCACAGAAGACCTGACAGCTGGTGAACACAACACACTCGACGAGGAGCTGCTGAAATATGATCATGCCCTTTCCTGCATATTCCGGAGGGAGGGGTTGATGCAAATGTGTGGGTTAGTGACTGTACCATAACCCAGCTGTAGTCCCAATTCGAGTCGTTTCTGTAGGCAATTATACTTCCTGTTTTTCAAAAGACGATATCTTGCTTACATCTGAACGTTCAGTGCTGCAACTTTGCAGATACTGTTCATGCACCAACAGCAACATTACACACTATTTAAAATCAAAAAAGTGAAATCACAGTCAACCCCCCTTTAAAAAGGAAAGCTTTTCAGATCCAGACATGATGTTTTCTGCCAGGGGCCACAAGGAGTTGCTAGTGGAAAAGAGGAAAACTGTTGATATTAATAAAATTAAAATTTATAAAAATAAATATTGGATTAATATTAATAAAATGAAAATGTATAAAGAAATATTAGATTAAAATTTTAAAAAATGATATTATTATGGGAATTAAAATAAATAATTAATGTCACATTTAAAGTTAAAGTAGATTCAAATAAATAATAAACATTTGGTTAAAATAAACAAATAATACACAGAACAGTACAATTCTGAGTAGGAAAAATGCAATAAACTAAATATTTTCCAAATAGTATTTTACAGATATTTATTTTTCCAAGTACAAATTGGGTCAGACACATTTCCAGCGGCCTTTAAGATTTCGTAACGGGGTCCCTGGCATTAGACCGATCATATATGGATCTAAAAGATTGTTGGCGCTACACATTGAAGATTTCTTCTCAAAAGGAGGGAAATGTCTGGCACATATTCAGAGGTTGAGTAGC
This sequence comes from Hybognathus amarus, assembly GCA_030378365.1. Taxonomy (NCBI): domain Eukaryota; kingdom Metazoa; phylum Chordata; class Actinopteri; order Cypriniformes; family Leuciscidae; genus Hybognathus; species Hybognathus amarus. The sequence goes on along the minus strand of JAQIUQ010002953.1, from coordinate 11,843 downwards.
AGGCGTGGCACATCAACCAAACCCAAAAGAACAGAACAAAGCCGCTCTGAAAGCCAATCTCCCGTCCACAATGCCGAGAGATGTTTCGGCAGATACCAGTCCCAGGAGGAACAGCTCTTATTATACATTCTCTCATTGTCTATAGGAGCCTCAGAAGTTCTACAGGTGCGGGAGCCAAAATGGCCCTTTAACATATAAATCACACAAATCTCTGATGCACTTACTGTTTTCTGTCAGATCCACTACAGTTTCATGTCCTAACCCATCCTTTAGGCTCTGGACTGTTTGGTGACCAGTGGCAAACCGAGCAAGTTGGAGACCTGTTGAAAAACATTCAGTTGCATTTGTTTACAGCAGTGCCACAGAAATCACACATTTTATTTCTCCTTTGTGTGAGAAATAACTTTGCTTGGAGAAATTCAATAACAAACGTGAAGCACACGTTGAGGTCTTTTCACAAATTTGTTCATTAAATATTGACCTCTTCTGTTCTGACTATCTGCAGCATTGCTTCAGTCACTTCAGGATGTTAGTTTCGCAGTATAACTTTCACGTCTCCTTACACTGAAGCTCAGATGAAGTTGAACGATTTGCCCCATTTGCAACAATCTGGCTTTTGCTGATCCAGACTGACTGGTGAAAAGAGCCTCGGAATAAAGCCAATTACTCCTGTGTACTCTGTGTACGGTGCAATCGCATTGTTCCTGCACAATGTGCTCTCGGGTCACAATGGAAATCATGGACGCTTTGTGCGCCCCAACAAAAGTGTCATCATTTGCTGACCCTTTTCAACTCTTGTTTGCAGGTGCCTTTTATAGAGGACTCTTTCAGTTCTTTTAGTTAGGAAGATCCTCTGGCTTTGTGTGTGAAAAGTGCTCGGCCTCGTCAGAAATGCCCAAAGCTATTGTTACGGCCCGCGCTGAGAAGCATTTCCCAATGCTCATTGTTTCAATGGTTGTCAGAGGGAATCAAATGAAACTTCATTAACAAAAGCCGGTAACTGCCTGGTCCTTTATTCGGTGCGCAGGAGAGGCCTCTCGATGAGGGGAACCGAGTCCCTGATCCCGAGCTCTGTGAACAGGCGCTATGTTTGCTCTTCTCCTCCATGTGTTCCCCGTCTCGAAGCCAGCGGGATCCTGTCAGAGGAGAGACCCTAACCTACACAATACTGTGGTTCTCCTGGATCCTGTCAGACGAGAGACCTTAACCTATGTGTTTCTCCTGGCTGGTATTCAGCAGGCACTCAGTGAACTGAAAGATTTCACCTGCGTCCAGAAGAACTGCGAGGTCAAATGAAGCTCCTCGGGAAGAGCGGCGAGTTTCCCTTTGTGCCGTCGTGACCTTTAAATCCGCGGGTTGCTTCCACTGTCACAGTCTGAGCGTTTGGATCCATGAAGACAATAGCATGGTTAGTGTCAGAGGATTGACCCCACGTTACCTTTGACCCCTCCGTAACCTTGCCTCCATCAGGTGTGCTAATAGTCAAGTCACATTTATTTTACATAGCGCTTTTTACAATACAGATTGTATCAAAGCAGCTTCACAGCTAAGCAAGTCAAAAGCAAGGCAACAGTGGAGGAACCCAAACTCCATCAGGCGATTGAATGGAGAAACCCTCGGGAGAACCCAGGCTCAGTCGGGGCCAGTTCTCCTCTGGCCAATGAAGGAACAGTGATTACCAAACAAATTGGATCGAAACATTCAGAAAAACTGTCCATTTCCATCTGTTTGTAAGTGGATGTAATCACACCGGTTTAGGAGATGAGATGTTGAGGATCAGTGCCAGACTGGCTGTGGTGTCGATGGAGGATGAGTTGGGATGGGTCCAGGCGCAGGTCCACCATAGAGGGTCCCTCGGGATAAACAGAGAAACTGATATTAGCGTAGACCCCATCCTTCTAATGATGTAACGAGTACATCAGGATTCACGGGACATGTTCCCGGTTCCGGCTGATCTAAACTATGCAGCCTAATTTTGAGTTAAGGAAGTCTATAGTGTGTTATGTGTATGCTAGGCCAGAGAGATGTGTGTTTAGTCTAGATTTGAACTGACAGAGTGTGTCTGCTTCCCGGACAATGTTAGGAAGATTGTTCCAGAGTTTTGGTGCTAAGTAGGAAAAGGATCTCCCGCCTGCAGTCGATTTAGATATTCTAGGTATTATCAACTGGCTGGAGTTTAGAGATCGCAGTAGACGTGAAGGACTATAATGCGTTAAGAGCTCGCTCCAGTACTGGAGATAAACCATTCAGTGCTTTATAAGTAATCAGCAATATTTTAAAATGTATACGATGTTTAATAGGCAGCCAATGCAGGGTTGACAGAACCGGGCTAATATGGTCATACTTCCTGGTTCTGGTAAGAACTCGAGCGGCTGCATTTTGGACTAGCTGGAGTTTGTTTATTAAGCGTGCAGGGCACCCACTCAGTAGAGCATTACAGTAATCTAGCCTTGATGTCATGAACGCATGAACTAACTGTTCCACATTTGATAATGAGAGCATATGGCGTAATTTAGATATATTTTTAAGATGGAGAAATGCAGTTCTACAGATACTAGACACGTGACATCTCTTTGGCCTAGCATACACATAACACACTATAGACTTCCTAAATTCAAAATTAGGCTGCATTAGGACCCATCCTGACTCATCCTTAAGCTCCGGCCTCATTCGACACAACAGCCATCGGCACTGATCCTCAACATCTCGTCTCCAAACCGGCGCTGATTACTTCGACTTACAAACAGATGGAAATGGACAAATACTCTAAATGTTTCAATTCAATTTGTTTCGGTAATCACTGCTTCTTTCGTTAGCCAGAGGAGAACTGGCCCCCGACTGAGTCTAGGTTCTCCCGAAGGTTTCTCAATTCAATCGCCTGATGGAGTTTGGGTTCCTCCACTGTTGCCTTGCTGTTGGCTGATTAGTTGGGGACATTTAATATTCAACAAGATTACTGATCTGTGTTGTATTATTTTCCTGTTATCACTGTGAAGCTGCTTCGATACAATCTGTATTGTAAAAAGCGCTATATAAATAAAGGTGACTTGACTTGAGGAACAAGAACAAATGTAGGCGGGGCTTGACAGTGAAAATGTGATTGACAGGTTGCCCCGCCTCACCCTATTCTCAGATGAAACATTTGAGAAGAATTTACTAATTTATTCTTTTTCAGAGAAACAACTGAGACACAAGGCTGAAGTCCAGGCAAATATCTCATTTCTTTTGCTACACAGTATTTCCATCCAGATGATGTTGTATGCACTTGTTTTAGAGTTAACCGGATATCTCTCAGAGCGTCATTACAGTTCACTGAAACCCTGAAAACATTTTTGTTGCTTGAAATGAATAACCGTTAACTGGAATAAAATAACATAAAAACCCATTTCACCAGCTACCAAATATATTCATTTTCGTTCAACGTGATGTGAAATAACTCAATCTAAACCTGAAATCGTGAATTGGCTATATAGATTAAAATATATATTTTTATAAGAATGACAAAAAAAATACTAAATTACTAAAACCTTAACAGAAATTAAATTGAAAAGTCTATTTTTATATGTAAATATAAAAATGAATTCAAAATATGAATAAAATCCTAATATTATATCTCAATATTTAAAAAAAAACACTGTTTTGTGATGTCAGTGTTTAAAGCGGTCTCTGAGCGGTTGGCCTACAGGGGGCAGCACACCAAAACACATCTGCTACTCCACACAGCAATCTGAGATACAGCTGCTCTTCTCTCTTGTGTGTGTGTGTGTGTGTGTATCAAGGCAATCTCTGAGAGGTGATTTATTGGGAACAGGAGGCACATTCAAAAGCCCAGTCTCTTGTTTCTATATGGAGCCGCTTCACTGAGCTCAAATAAGTGACTTCTCTTACTTTTTCACAGCGCACAAAAGCGTAATCCGGTGGACGACTGAAGCCAGCGATGTAGACAGTGACCAGGACCACCAAAGTGTGCGTCAGGTCCTTCTGAACACACACACTGACACATGACTGCAGCTTCATGAAGTGAAAAGAAGGGGTAAAGACAAGGATGTCACAGTTATTCTTTCCTGAGAGAAAAGCTGTTTAGAGCCCGAAATAAAGGCCAGAGACACAACAAAAGAGGAACAGAGAGTGTGTGACGGAGACGGGTTCGCCTTAGAGCTCTGCTGACCCGTTCGCACACATCAGGAGATTCTGCTCTATGACCATCACCAGCGCAGGTGTTGCTGAAACAGAGAGCAAATACAAAGTTTAGCTTAAAAGTCAGATATGAAACGCCTTTGCGCTAACCCATCGCTGTGTTTCAAAGTAAAGATAGAAGACAGATCCGAGATCCCACATCTAAACAGATCTCAACCTCAATCTATAGATTTATAACACTGCATACAGACATGTGACCACACCATTGGCTAATAGTTTATGGAAAAAAATGTACCTAAATCGACTTTCAAAAGGGAGCATAATGTAAAAGAGACAATCACGTATGGTCACATTACAGAAACTGATAGACTATTGCTTTAAAAAGTTCATATATACAAAGAGGTTTAGCAAGTTATAATTACAATTATTTTATGAACAAATTCAAACACAGTTTATTTTTTAATAAGCATGAAGTGATCAAATGTAAACCTTGAATCCAACGTTTGTATTGAACGCATAAAAGCGAATGAATTAATCACAATAAAGCAGGAAGCTGAATTATGAAGATAGATACTAGATCAACAGTTGATGTTTAATCTCCTGCTTTCCAAATCCTTTTCTCCTAGAGAAAACTAAATGTCTCTAAATGTTGCCTTTCTAAAAACTGTTGCATGCAACTGGGAATTCACATCTGAGACAAAGTAGATAATAGGGACATAACTGAGACGCGCTCCTCGGGAAAAGGACAACAATCGCTATCAATAGGACACACAAACATGCCAATTAACATGATGTTTCCTGACTGGTGTGCAGATCAAAGCCTGGATCCTATCACTGGGAGAACATAAAGACTTCAGGGTCAGATCAGCTGGGCTTCGACGGCTACGGTGTGACCGGCCTCCACAAGCTTTCTTTCCTTACACACAGCAATTAGGGATCATGCGTTCTCTAAACTGTTTATAGAGCAGCTTTTCTCCCGGGGTTAATGTGTGCGTGTGTGTGTATCGCGGGCATCTGTGTGTAACGCAGGGTTTGCCCCGATCCTGGCGGAATGAAGAGGAAGCGGACACATCAGAACGTTTATTATACGATCATATCCCCAGATTATATACACGGGGCGTGTGTTACTCGACTGACCCGACAGCACACACACACACACACACACCAACACCAGTTGCTAGATCAGATATAAAACTTTAACTTTTTGAATTTGCTTGCTTGCTTTATGATTCACAAATACACATTGAATAAATAATAAATTATTGAATATCTGAGTATTCAATAATTATGTATACGGTTTATACACACAAACACAAAAATAAAAAGTGACGTAAAAAAATTATCTAAACGACAAATGGCAGGTTTACTCGTAGAAAGCATACACACACACATTCTATTCTATTGATTTTGATCATAACTATAAGAGAAATGGTTCATGTAAGTGTGATTTTCACTAATCGACTGATGTGGATGTCTGCGCTCTGTCCTCTGTTGCTTTGGTCTGACTCCTGCGGTGGTTTAGAGCATGTTGCTGAATGAAGCGCTGAGAACAGACTTCAGTAATGTTGTGAATAGGGGATATTTATGGAGATATGAACAGTGTTCATCTGAGGTCACAGACCGACCGACACCGTCTGCAGTTAAAGAGCTAAATCAATCCCAGCATCCTCTCCTCCTGCTCCAGCATCTGTCGCACGCCAGCTCTCTCTCTCCATGCGACTGCGCGGTGCCGGCGTGTCCTTGAAATGTCGAGTCACAGTGTAACTGTCACGGTGTGCGGCTCCGCTCCGCTCGGACGCGGATGTAAAGGTCCAGGCGTGCGCTAGAGTTACTGAGAACACTCGTGAGGGTTCTTCAGAGACGCTGAAACCAGAGAACGCTCAACAGCAGCAGACAGTGGATCTACACATGCCCAACACTACAGGCTCCACACATGCCCTGGGTAGAAGTTTATCGAGCGGCGGAATTACTTCTGTGCGCAAAACCCCCCAAAAATAAGGACTTTAAAGTATTCTCGTTGCTTGATAAACGTAAGGTTGAACCGCTGTAACTCGGACAATGTCTTTAAGATAGCTTTCTGGGCCGGCAAGTGCCGATCCTTTAGAAGCCTATTGGAGGAGTGATGCAGCTCTCAGATTTAATGAAGAATATCTTAATTTGTGTTCTCAAGATGAACGAAAGTCTTACGGGGTTGAACAACAAGTTTTTAACTAACGCTGAACTAGCGCTTTAACACAGAAACTGTTGCCGGCTGAAGCAGAGATGTCTGACATGTCTGGAAATGATGGTTTTATATGGATATTCAGGGCCGGCGCGTACGTATAGGCGATATAGGCAGTTGCCTAGAGCGGCACTTTTGTAAGGGCGGCAAAATGTGAGCCAACCGGGAATGAACAATTCACAAAATAGGTTATTTATATGATTTACTGAGCCGCAGCGCCGGTGATGTGCGAGTCCCTGCTCTCACGAGTCATGACTGGGTGAGGGGAAGTTCTGATCATTTTACTTGACTCATTTTACTAAATCAATCTGAAAGTGAGGATGCGCGTGCGTGCCTGTGCGATCTGTATTCGTGTTTGTAGCTCCGGAGGATTTCTTCATTAATCTTCAATTTTCTTCTTTACCACTCATTTATAAACTAGCACTTTCTATTTTTCTATCATGTGAACTTATCCTCGATACTATTCCTTATAAAAAACAATTGGATTGCTTTGATATCACTACTTCAGATCCAATTTTTCGAATCTAGGCTACTAGCCTTTAGCCCGCTAGCATTCCACGCGTGGTCTTCGCCTCTCGAGACGCTGACTCAAGGCTTCTCACTTGCTTGCTTAGAGCCTGCATCAACGGGGCATAGGCATTGCTGTGAGAACCTGCCTTTACGGCGCATACGCCGTGCGATCTGTATTTGTGTTTGTAGCTCCGAAGAGTTCTTCATTAATCCTTTGATTTTCGTCTTTTGCCACTCATTTATAAACTAGCACTTTCTATCGGCCGTCTCATTTTACACCCGTTTCACTGAAAAGATACGGGTTGTATCCGGCATTTCAGTCCTAAATTAGTCGGGATATTGATTTACTGTTCATCTTTTATAATGGCGAACACATCGGATGAGAGTCTAACGTTACCTCTGTGTGCAGGTGAGGACACATTCGAGCTCTTCACGGTGAAGCAGGAGCTGGAACGCATTGAGAAGCAGATACCGCAGTCTCCTGATGAAGCAAGCCGCGAGACTGAGTTGGACGGCGTTCGACCGCTAGAAGCTTCACACGCGCCGACCCTCACAACTCAGTGGTTAGTAACGTTAACTCTGCTTCAGTACTTCCTCATCCACTCCGTATGCTCCTCTGCCCAGGACGGAACGCGATCAGCCCGGCCTTCTTTCAACTCCAGCTCCGGCCCGTGGAGCATGGATCACGCAGCCGGAGGACACGAGCCAGGACCAGGAGCTGCCTCTCCGCCTCTCCCGGAACTTCGAGACTCTCCACACGGGAACCGCTTTCTCCCTCTTCTCGCGAGCCGGAACGTCGATGACGCCGTGGTCGTTCGGGAACATACCAGTGGTCCGTCATGTCCGTGCTACTTCGGGGGAAAGGTAATGTACGCACACACTGTTTCCCCTGGTGCCCGTGTCTCTCCATATCGCCGACTCAGGTTCCCGAGATCGTGGGCGGTGGACACGCGGCATCGGAGCTGTTGTGCTGGAAAAGCGGGAGCGAACGACATCAGGCTGCGGCAAGAACCGAGGTTCTGAAGAAGGACCAGCATGAGGACCTAGATCGGAGACGGTACGCACCACAGCGCCTAAAGCAGACGATCAGTCGGTGTCCGCACCGCTTCCCACCGTACAGACAAGGACAGGAAAGGTTCAGTAGACTCTTTGCATTTAATGAATGGCTAATGTTAATGTGTAATGAACAGAAACTGCTCTTTGTAAAAAAAAAAAAATAATTGGCATCTGTTTTTGGGAGCGACCCAGACTGTATCGGGCAGACCCACTCCACCCCAGCAGAATCGGAGCGGGTGTTCTGTCGGACAACATCTCCGAGAACGTTCCCCCGTTCACCAGATGACTGGTAAGTCAAAGTCCAAATTGCAGCCTCTGTTGTCCAAACTTAACTAATATGCATAGTGTGGAGCGTTAACATAGAAACTGTGTCCATTCCTTACCCGTTTAGTGAAGCCAAACAAATAAATCTAGTGCAGGATTTAGCAAAAATCTTATTGTAATTAAACCAGAAAAATGTAAATATCAGTGAACAAAAACAATTTTTAAAGCTAGGTCTTCTAAACATTAGATCGCTCACACCTAAAGCAGTCATTGTAAATGAATTGGTCACAGATAATAATTTTGATGTTCTATGCCTTACTGAAACCTGGCTTAAACCAAATGAGTATTTTGGTCTAAATGAGTCTAGTCCACCAGGATACTGTTATAAGCATGAGCCTCGTCTGATCGGTCGCGCGGCGGTGTGCGACAATCTATAAAGATATTTTTAATGTTACCCAGAAAACAGGTCACAAGTTTAATTCTTTTGAAGTACTTGTGCTTAATGTTACGCTGTTAGATGTAAGAAAGAAATCCATATTATCTCTAGCCTTGGCTACTGTATATAGACCTCCAGGGCCATATGCTGAATTCCTAAAGGAGTTTGCAGACTTTCTCTCGGATCTATTGGTGAATGTCGATAAAGCAATAATTGTTGGAGATTTTAACATACACGTAGATAATACAAATGATGCTTTAGGGGCTGCGTTTACAGACTTATTAAACTCCTTTGGGGTCAAACAAAACGTCAGTGGTCCCACTCATCGTCTAAATCATACACTAGACTTAATTATATCATATGGAACCAGTCCAACTGATATAAATATTATACCACAAAACGATGATGTCACTGATCATTACATGGTGACTTGCATAATACGTACTGCTGAAATATGTCATATTGCGCCGCGTTATAGAAAAGGCAGAACAATCCTTCCAAACACTATAGATAGATTCTCAAATAGCTTACCTGATCTATCTAAGCTGCTAAGTGAACCCAAACAAACTGATCAATTAGATGAAATGACTAGCAGTTTGAGCACCATTTTCACTAGTACATTAGATATTGTTGCACCAATTAGATTAAAAAAGGTTAGAGAGAAAACTAAAGCACCCTGGTACAACAGTGATACACATGCTATCAAGAGAGAAACTCGTATCTTAGAGCGTAAATGGAAACAAACTAATTTAGAGGTCTTTAGAATCGCGTGGAAAGACAGTATGTCACGTTATAAAAAGGCTCTAAAAACTGCTAGGGCTGAGCATCTTCGCAAACTAATAGAAAATAACCAAAATAATCCGAGGTTTTTATTTAACACCGTGGCTAGACTAACAAATAAACAGACATCGCCAGAGCAAAATATACCGTTACAGTTTAGTAGTAATGATTTTATGAATTACTTCAATGAGAAAATAGAAAGCATCCAAAACACAATTATAAATGTACAATCCTCTATGGTGTTTGATGATTCAGAATCAATTATGGCCCCTCTAGAACAACTACACCGCTTTACAACGATAGGACAGGAAGAGCTAAATAAACTTATCATTGCATCTAAACCAACAACATGTTTATTAGATCCAATACCCACTAAACTACTAAAAGAAGTGTTACCTGTAGTGGAAGAGTCTCTCCTCAATATTATTAACTCGTCTTTATCTTTAGGTCATGTTCCAAAAATATTCAAGCTGGCAGTAATAAAACCTCTCATTAAGAAACCGCAATTAGATCCAAATAACTTAGCAAATTACAGACCTATTTCAAATCTTCCATTTATGTCAAAAATACTAGAAAAAGTTGTGTCCGCTCAATTGTGCTCTTTTTTGCAAGAAAATGATATCTATGAAAAATTCCAGTCAGGATTCAGACCGCATCATAGTACAGAAACTGCGCTAGTTAAAATTACAAATGATTTACTTTTAGCTTCTGACCAAGGCTGTATCTCAATACTAGTCCTACTTGATCTTAGCGCTGCGTTCGACACTATAGATCATAAAATACTCTTGGATCGACTACAAAACTACACTGGTGTTCAGGGACAGGCATTAAGCTGGTTTAGATCGTACTTATCGGACCGTTCTCATTTTGTTTGTTTAAATGGGGAAAAATCAAAGATAACGCCAGTAGACTATGGAGTACCGCAAGGATCTGTTTTAGGCCCTCTGCTATTCTCAATATATATGCTGCCACTTGGTAACATTATAAGAAAACATGGAATTAACTTCCACTGTTATGCTGATGATACTCAATTATATATTTCATCACGACCAGACGAAAACACTAACTCATCTAAATTGACAGAGTGTCTCAAAGATATAAATTGCTGGATGACGCGTAATTTCCTGCTATTAAATTCAGATAAAACGGAGGTTTTACTTATTGGTCCAAAAAACTACTCACAAAACCTCTTACAATACAACTTTAATATAGATGGATGTCCTGTTACTTTATCCTCTACAGTAAAAGACCTGGGTGTTATACTAGACCGCAACTTGTCTTTTGAAAATCATATTTCATATGTTACAAGAACAGCCTTTTTCCACCTTAGAAACATTGCTAAGCTACGTAACATGCTATCTGTTTCTGATGCAGAAAAGTTAGTTCATGCATTTATGACCTCGAGACTAGATTACTGTAATGCTTTATTAGCTGGTTGTCCTGCATCCTCAATAAACAAGCTACAGTTAGTCCAAAATGCAGCCGCTAGAGTTCTTACTAGGTCAAGAAAATACGATCATATAACACCGATTTTATCATCTCTACACTGGTTGCCTATTAAGTTCCGCATCAACTACAAAATACTACTACTAACCTATAAAGCCCTAAACGGTTTAGCTCCAATGTACTTAACGGACCTTCTTTCACCCTACAATCCACCGCGTTCTTTAAGATCACTAAATTCAAGGCTTCTGGTCATTCCTAGGATATCTAAGTCCACTAAAGGAGGGAGGGCGTTCTCACACTTAGCTCCAAAACTCTGGAATAGCCTTCCCGATACGGTTCGAGGCTCTGACTCGCTGACACAGTTTAAAACTAGACTAAAAACGCATCTCTTCAGTCAAGCATTTACATAATGCTTACCTTTTAGTCCTCTGTTATGCCATACAGAACCGTTTGCCGCTGAAACTGCTTAACGCACCAGTGGGGCTCGACAGCCTTTTAGACAAACGGTTCGAACACGTTCGGCGCGTATGGTTGGGTTGCGGAGAGTTTGTGAGATAGTGATTTTCTAACACTGACTCCTGTATAATGGAAATCATTCTGAACATCAGCTATGCTAATTATCTCCCATCTGCCTTTCTGCTGTTATCTCGGGACGGTTGTCCCGAGAAAAATGGCGTTTGTCAGGTCCAGTTTGTATCCAGCCTCTCACGGGGATCTCAGATGCCCCAACGCCTGTGAAGAGACGACTCAACGCTGGCGATATGTTATGGCTCCATATTATATATGAACAATATTTATATTTAATATTTATATATAAACAATATGAATGTGAGCCAGAGGGGAACTGGCCCCGACTGAGCCTGGGTTCTCCCAAGGTTTTTTCTCCATCCAATCTGATGGAGTTTTGGTTCCTTGCCACTGTCGCCTTGCTTTGCCTTGCTTTTGGCTTGCTTAGTCGGGTTTTTACCATTTAACAATATTACTTATTTGTGT
>JAQIUQ010002951.1:97500-378701 GCA_030378365.1 Hybognathus amarus | reverse complement strand
ACGTTCAGTTACGTATTGCTAAATATGGCCTTTAAAGGCATAGTTCACCCAAAAAAATTAAATTAGCCCATGATTTAATCACCCTGACCTCTAACCATCCTTGTTGTATATGACATTCTTCTCTCAGACGAAAACAATCAGAGTTATATTAAACAATGTCCTGGCCCTTCCGAGCTTATTATTGACTGTAAATGGTTGTTTCTGTTTTGAAAGTGCATAAAAGTGCATCTATCCATGATACAAGTGCATCTATCCATAAAAAATATATATTAATATAAAATATACATATTTAAGTTGCGCTTTAGATTTAAGTCAAATCCATATGTTCTTTTGGCCGGAAGTTATTTTACTTTATAAAGTTTTAAATATGGATATTTTTCTTACATCTCCATCTTCCTCATTACTCCACATAAAGTCAACATTTGAGATATTTTCATCAGCTATATGTTCAAGCACTTCAGAACTGTATATTCTGCACATGAAAAAGTTTAAAAAATGATATTCGGTACTGATATATATATATATATCAGGATATAAGCGTCCTGTTGAGCTATATATATATATATATATATATATATATATATATATATATATATATATATATATATATATATATATATATAATAAATTTACTGCCATGCTTCTCTTCAATGTAGAGTTGTTTTATATAATTACTACATGCAGAGCTTTACTGGAATTTGATTGGATGACAAATGTCCAATCTCATGGACTGCAGGCTTTAAACTAGGTGAAATGCTCAAGAAGTTAATAAAAGGGGGCTGACATGTGATGTCCATTGTAATGGACACAGGGTCTGAATGGGATAATGAAGTATTTGAAAAATAAGACTTAAAATAAGAAAAACCACGAATACATGTTATATTGCACCCCATTGTCATGATTCTGCCATCATTTCTGTGTTTTTTCCTAGTATTGTGGCAGGATCATGACAGACCCATGTTTTGTGCATGGCCAGCTGTTTTGGCCATGTGCTTGTGTTGTCTCGTTTCATTACCCCGCCCCCTTGTTATCCTCGTCTCGTCATTATTGTCTAGTCCGTTTCACCTGTCCTTGTCATTAGTGTCTCTATATTATCCCCTTGTGTTTGCTGTCCTTTGTCAGTTCATTGTTTGATGTTAATCTGTGGCAAGTTTGTGAGTATCTGTCAAGAGAAAGCGTCCTGTTGAGCTATTGCTTGTGTCAGTAGTTTATCTTGTAGTATTTTGTCAGTACCTCGTCTAGTCTGTCACTATACACTGTAAAAATGATCGTGATTTTAACAGTAAAAGACTGTAAAAATGCTACAGTGAAAAACTGTTAATTAGTTAACAGAAAGTTTCCTTACTATATACGGTAAGTAACTGTGATATAAAATAATGGTACGTTTAATGTAATTTTACTGTTAAATTTACAGTTTTTGGAGGTGAAAAAGAAGTCATTGTATAATTTACAGTGAAAAAATGTAAATTGACATTCCCACAATTCCCTGCGTGACACTTCACATTTAATGTATTTTAATGTATTTTGTTTGTTCATAATTTTCTTAGTTATTTTTCTAATCAGTTAGGCTATGTACATTAGGGTTTTATGTTGCATTTAATGTTGTTAAATTAATACTTATTGCATTTTTTAAATTTCAACATGTTACCATGATGGTGTTTAATGTTTGTGTGAATGACACTGTGCAGCTTCTATATAATAGTATGAACTTTCTTGTGAAAGATCTGATTATGATGAGCTTTGATTAATCATTTGACTCTTATTACAGCTGTGATTGTTGGCAGTCAGTGTATTACAATTGAACAAAACGGATATTAATACTTCAAAAGGTCAGTAAATTAACATTATATCAGATAATGCAATACAGTTTATTTCTGTAAAATTAAATATGGTCAAAGTCTGTAAAACCTAAAATGTTGCTACCATATTTTTAACAGGAAAACTCTGGTAACCACAGCTGCCAGGGTTTTCCTGTAAATTCAACAGATTTTTTTTTACAGTGTAGTTCTTGTCAGAGTCTTGTTTTGCCCCCTCGTGGGTTTTGTTTTTCCTTTTTTGTCTACAATAAACTATCTGTGATTGCATTCTGTCTGCGCCTGGGTTCATCCGCCACCCACACCATAACAGAATGAACCGACCAAAGAAGAAACCAGCAGACTGTATGTCTTTCCCCAATAGACCTCAACCAGCTGACCATCGCAGATAGTAGAGCTGGAAAACTTCCATTTCCTCCCCAGGTTGAGTTGTCCCTGAAGAAGTATGCTCAAGTCGTAGAAGAAAGGAGATTCTTCCTGCCCGAGGTCCTGGTTTCACGCTATTTCATCGCCGGTCTCAACTCTCCACCTCCGCTGTCTGAACAGGAGGAGCTCACTCTTCACCCATTTCGAGCTGTGGTGGATTGCTTATCTCGGAGGGAGCCAATGGTTCCCACAGGGTCTTCGTCTCCTACGCTTCTCAGCTAGCGTAGGAGAGCCCGCTGCTGCAAGCGCTGTCCCAGAGCCCGCTGCTGCAAGCGCTGTCCCAGAGCCCGCTGCTGCAAGCGCTGTCCCAGAGCCCGCTGCTGCAAGCGCTGTCCCAGAGCCCGCTGCTGCAAGCGCTGTCCCAGAGCCCGCTGCTGCAAGCGCTGTCCCAGAGCCCGCTGCTGCAAGCGCTGTCCCAGAGCCCGCTGCTGCAAGCGCTGTCCCAGAGCCCGCTGCTGCAAGCGCTGTCCCAGAGCCCGCTGCTGCAAGCGCTGTCCCAGAGCCCGCTGCTGCAAGCGCTGTCCCAGAGCCCGCTGCTGCAAGCGCTGTCCCAGAGCCCGCTGCTGCAAGCGCTGTCTCCAGAGCCCGCTGCTGCAAGCGCTGTCCCAGAGCCCGCTGCTGCAAGCGCTGTCCCAGAGCCCGCTGCTGCAAGCGCTGTCCCAGAGCCCGCTGCTGCAAGCGCTGTCCCAGAGCCCGCTGCTGCAAGCGCTGTCCCAGAGCCCGCTGCTGCAAGCGCTGTCCCAGAGCCCGCTGCTGCAAGCGCTGTCCCAGAGCCCGCTGCTGCAAGCGCTGTCCCAGAGCCCGCTGCTGCAAGCGCTGTCCCAGAGCCCGCTGCTGCAAGCGCTGTCCCAGAGCCCGCTGCTGCAAGCGCTGTCCCAGAGCCCGCTGCTGCAAGCGCTGTCCCAGAGCCCGCTGCTGCAAGCGCTGTCCCAGAGCCCGCTGCTGCAAGCGCTGTCCCAGAGCCCGCTGCTGCAAGCGCTGTCCCAGAGCCCGCTGCTGCAAGCGCTGTCCCAGAGCCCGCTGCTGCAAGCGCTGTCCCAGAGCCCGCTGCTGCAAGCGCTGTCCCAGAGCCCGCTGCTGCAAGCGCTGTCCCAGAGCCCGCTGCTGCAAGCGCTGTCCCAGAGCCCGCTGCTGCAAGCGCTGTCCCAGAGCCCGCTGCTGCAAGCGCTGTCCCAGAGCCCGCTGCTGCAAGCGCTGTCCCAGAGCCCGCTGCTGCAAGCGCTGTCCCAGAGCCCGCTGCTGCAAGCGCTGTCCCAGAGCCCGCTGCTGCAAGCGCTGTCCCAGAGCCCGCTGCTGCAAGCGCTGTCCCAGAGCCCGCTGCTGCAAGCGCTGTCCCAGAGCCCGCTGCTGCAAGCGCTGTCCCAGAGCCCGCTGCTGCAAGCGCTGTCCCAGAGCCCGCTGCTGCAAGCGCTGTCCCAGAGCCCGCTGCTGCAAGCGCTGTCCCAGAGCCCGCTGCTGCAAGCGCTGTCCCAGAGCCCGCTGCTGCAAGCGCTGTCCCAGAGCCCGCTGCTGCAAGCGCTGCTCCCAGAGCCCGCTGCTGCAAGCGCTGTCCCGGAGCTTTGTCAGAGTATCTGTCGAGTTTAGCCAAGATCCTGGAAGTTCCAGCCAGAACTGGCATGTTGTCTTGTCCCGAGTCCGCTGCTGCTGTGAGCGCCAGACCCCAGTCAGCTGCTGTGAGCGCCGAACCCCAGTCATCATCTGACGTGGAGCGTTGGTACTGTGTCGTCTTCGGGGAGCTCAGTTCTGACTTCTGCTCCACAGTTACCCGCAGCATCCCTTGTTTTGTTTCCTGTTGTGTTGCCTCTGGTGTCCCCCATCAAGAGTCCTGTCCCATCGCTCGTTTCTGTCCCTGTGGCGGTTTCCGCCCATGTCAAACTGCCTAGTGTTTCCCCCAGTGCTCTTGTCATGTGCCAGCCTCAGACTGTTTCCCCCAAGAGATCTCCTCATGTGTCTTCAGCAAAGTCCCCCTGGATTCCCCGTCCTCAGCCCTCGTCCCATAGACCTGAGACCCCTAGTCCTCCCATCCACCCTGAATTGCCCCCTAAGGACATTGTGTTTCCCCCACCACCTCTGCCTTGTATGTTGTTTCTAATGTTTCACCCTAACCTGGTTATTGTTTATTCATGTATCCCATTAGTTGTGTTTGCTATGCTTTGTTGGTTTTTGTCCATGTCTTGTCCCGTGCTAGTGTCCCTTTGAGGAGCGTCTGGTAGCCGCTCCTTAAGGTGGGGGTTCTGTCATGATTCTGCCATTGTGTCTGTGTTTTTTCCTAGTATTTTCTTAGCAGGATCATGACAGACCCATGTTTTGCGTGCAAGCGCATGGCCAGCTGTTTTGGCCATGTGCTTGTGTTGTCTCGTTTCATTACCCTGCCCCCTTGTTATCCTCGTTTCATTACCCTGCCCCCTTGTTATCCTCGTCTCGTCATTATTGTCTAGTCAGTTTCACCTGTCCTTGTCATTAGTGTCTCTATATTATTCCCTTGTGTTTGCTGTCCTTTGTCGGTTCATTGTTTGACGTTAATCTGTGTCAAGTTTGTGAGTACCTGTCAAGAGAAATCTTCCCGTTGAGCTATTGCTTGTGTCAGTTGTTTATCTTGTAGTATTTTGTCAGTACCTCATCTAGTCTGTCACCATAGTCCTTGTCAGAGTCTTGTTTTGCCCCTCGTGGGCTTTGTCTGCAATAAACTATCTGTGATTGCATTCTGTCTGCGCCTGGGTTCATCCGCCACCCACAGTATAACACCCATAAATACAATCATGCAAAGAAAAAAAGCAGTCAATCCCCCATTTCTGGGACTTGTGTTTGCTGTCCTTTGTCGGCTTCATTGTTTGACGATCAATGTGTCAAGTTTGTGAGTACCTGTCAAGAGAAATCTTCCCGTTGAGCTATTGCTTGTGTCAGTTGTTTATCTTGTAGTATTTTGTCAGTACCTCATCTAGTCTGTCACCATAGTCCTTGTCAGAGTCTTGTTTTGCCCCTCGTGGGCTTTGTCTACAATAAACTATCTGTGATTGCATTCTGTCTGCGCCTGGGTTCATCCGCCACCCACAGTATAACACCCATAAATACAATCATGCAAAGAAAAAAGCAGTCAATCCCCCATTTAAACAACCATGTAGTAAGACACATCATGGCCATATTCTAGGTTGACAATGTCAAGATCCATCAGGCTCAAACTGAAAGAATGGTTGGGAGGGAGCATGAAGAATCATTTTTACACATGAATAAGCACGAACAATCTAAGTCCGAACACTACATACTATCCGTGTGTATGCGTGTATGTCTACACTGTCCCAAAAATTCTTATCCTCAGACACCATAAAAAAATTAGTATGAAGATTAAAATTGGTCCAGCTCGCAGTGATGCAATTGGCTCTTTAATTTAGAACTATTTGTTCCACCATATTATGCACAGCAGTTTCTCCCATTCAGTGTAATATATGTAAACCGTCTTGGCATATATACATGTAGTCTTTGTCTAGACATGGTGGACAATAACGGAGGATGTCTTATTTAGAATGAAACATTTTGCAAGGCCATTGGAATTGCATCTTTATTTCAGTGTGAGTGAAACTTTTTATATCAAAAGTGCCATTTTTTAGGTAACTTAGTTTAAAAATATTACTTTGATTACACAATAATTTAATTAGGTAAAATTATGCTGACCTAAGTTTGTGCTAAACAGACCATTCACTCTAGCACAGTGTTTTTAGTAACATTCAATAAAACATTTTAGTTTGAAATATACAGAGGCCTAAAGAGATAAAATTATGGGAGGAAATTAGTTGAAAGGGGGAAAATACTTTTGGCATTTTCCTTTCATTTTCCCGAAAAACTCGCAAAACTTGTCTAACAAAATTAGTTTTCAAATGTTCAAAAAAATGTTATAGTTTGTAGAGAATTGAGGTGTGTGAAATGTCTCTCGCAAAAACAAATTTCTTGCGAGAGAGGTCATAGTTACTTGGGGGAACAAACAATGTTCACATAACCATGTGCCCTCAGGGCTCCATTCAACTAATATCTGAAACCTCAGATGTTTTTGCCAGGTGATCCTCTTCCTAAAGGTAAATACTTTGGATTTTTAGTGGAATACAGAATTTTAGCTTCAGGTAAAAAAACAACATTCTCAAAAATTGTCTGGTCCATAAAAGGTCCTCAGTGTTCACATTCATTCATGCCATCTTAAATAAGCTGAACTAATCAAACATCTTTAAAATCATTAAATAAGAAGTAAGAGATCTCTTCTACCAGTGCTCTTTATGACACTCGTGAGCCTTGACAATCTCAGAGGTTGGAGTTTGTGTTCTGTGATCTGAGATATTATGAACATGGCTAACACTGCCTGGTTTGGGAGCATCCGAGTTTTCCGACAGTGCCTCGCTCTGACTACAAAGCCTCAGAGCCTGAGAGATAAACACATCTAGGTCAAAATGTTCCTCTACGGAAGGATCCGTCTGCGAGGGCTCTTCATCGATTTCACAAATGGAGGAAGACGGATAATCAGATGAACCATGATGAGGAGAGGGAGGAGATGAGGGCAGCAGAGATGGAGGAGCGGAGAAGAATGGGGTAGGACTCGTGTCCTCCTGGAGCTGGTGAGGGCTGGACAGTTGCAAAGGGGCTGGGATTTGCATGTGAGGATGAGACAGCATTGTAGGAGACAGCGGTTGAGGAGGGGAACACGGGGAGGTGAGAGCTTCTTGAGGTGAACAGGGCGAGTGGAGTCCAGACTGTGTGCTCTCCACCCAGCGCGAGATCTCCTGGAACAGATCCCCAGGCTCAGCAAGACGCTTCTCCACGCTGCCCCCTCTTGGAGCGGACATGCTGTTATGCCTCCAGTGAGACAGGTCCAGTATTAGCTTGGGTTCAGAGTAGTGCTGCGGCTTCCCTTCTCGCCACGCAATCTTATCCAGGTAGGACGGTGAGCCCACCTTGTAATCGCAGGAGTGGCCACAGTCCAGCTCTGTGAATTGTCCGTAGACCCGCTCCAGAGATGAGTGGGACTGCTCCAGGAAGCGCTCTGCGGAGCTACTGTGGGAGTATTTGCGAGGGTCAACCTGAGCCTCCTCGATGTGGGCCGTCGAGCTGGCTCGTGGATCTCTTTGAACTTCGACATCTTCTGCCTCTCCCAGCTCTGAGACGCTCTGCATGCACCCACACTGCTCCTGTGGCCGCCAAGAAACGTCTGACGACAGACTCCCATCATACCTGGAAAAAGTGCATGCACAGTTTTAGCAAACATATGCACATTTCGTACACAGTGTCAAAGTATTGCATATTAGCAATTAGGGGTGATGATGGCACAGTGGATAAGACACATGCCTTTGGTGTGAGAGACCCAGGTTCGAATCCACTGTGAGACACCAATGTGTCCCTGAGCAAGACACTTAACCCCTAGTTGCTCCAGAGGCGTGCAACCTCTGACATAGCAATTAGGGGTGTAACGATACATGTATTCGTATTGAGGCTTTCGGTTCGGTTTTCAAGTACGCATTTTTGAACTCGAACGGTTCGTTGGACCATTTTTCCTGCCGACCAAAATTTCGTTATTTCAAATGTAGTAGGCGTGTTGCGCGTGGCAAGCGTGCTCATAATGTAAGAGCTGGCATGACTACAACATTGCCCAACATCAAATAGCAAATGTAAAGTTAGCGGAATGAAACTGAGCTACTCGTTATTGTGTGGTTGATGGACCGTTTATCAGTTTGGACCAATGCAGTGCGAGCCGATCTTGATCATCAGCACATTATGAATACAATTGCTCCCCTCAAATGTTAATCTGAACTAAAATTAACCTTTGTTTGTAACTACTACAATATTACATTTCATTTTGTCCAAGGAGCTGTTTTGTTTTATATGCTCCTAAGAAAAGTCAAACTTGAAAAGTATAGCTCCATCATTGCTCAAAAAAAAAAAAAAAAAAAAAAAATTAAAAAAATATTACTTTTTGATGTTAGTTTTAATAAAAATATAATTAAAAAAAATATATATATATCAAGGAAATTTATCTGGTTTTTCTTTCTTTTTGCTGTATTGGAAACTTACCAACCTAACCGTAACACAAGTGTATCGTATTCGAACCGAACCGTGAATTTTGTGAACTGTTACACCCCTAATAGCAATTGTAAGTCACTTTGGATAAAGCGTCACCTAAATTAATAAATGTAAATGTAATTAGGCACAATGTTATTTAAAGGAATGGTTTAGGTTAAAAACTGCATCTCTTTTCCTACAATTTTTTTATATTACATTAATGAACTTTGTGCATTGTGCAACCAGCAAATTGTTTTATAGTTTATTTGTTTTTTACTTGGATTAAGGTTACACAATGGTATAATAGTAATGCTCTAAAATGTAGGGTCTGTAAGAGAAGAAATAAATACTTTTATTCAGTAAGGATGCATTCAATTGATCAAGTGACAGCAAAAACCTTAAAGGCTTTTTTAAATAAATATTGAAAGTAAGCAGCACAACCGTTTTCAACATTCATAACTATAAGAAATGTTTGTTTTTTTTAGCACCAAATCAGCATATAAGTATGATTTCTGAAGGATCACACGACTGTGAAGACTGGGGTAATGATGGCAGATATTACAGGAATTTTTAAATATATTAAAATATAAAATGGTTATTTTAAATCGTAATAATGTCAGGCTGCACATTACACGTTAATAGTTGTTTAGTGCAATCAAATCAATCAGTAAACTTGCCTGCTATCAAATGCTTCTGTCCTGACCCTTGTAGGTGCATTCCTTAAACCACAAATTTAGTTTCCTCAAACAGAAAAGAGTCAAGTGGTGGTTATGAAGACCATCTGTGGAATCCACATTCATTTCCTTTTAACATCAGCATTTATACACTTTGATAATTTGATGTTTCAAAAGTTCTTAGGTCTAAGGCTAAGCTATCATACTTTTTCACCTCTCACTGTTGGTTCTGATCAGTAAAGAAATACTTTGTTTCAGATGTTCCCATATGGATATGGTGCCAACAATGACATTCTTATTAAGCCGTCACAGAGTCTGCTATGAGATTTAATTATGCAGGGTTTTAATACGTTTCTATATTTGAACAGCATTCTACATCACTGGAAGGTCCTCTGGGCATTTCAGTGCCCATCTGTGTAAATTGGCTTTTACATGACCCTTGTTTTCACTGTCCAGACCATGTACCCACAAAGTTTTAACAAGCAAACTTCAAAGCAGTAAACAAAGCAGCGTGTGCTTACCGTTTAGAATATCAATCCTGCTAAACACTTTCCTTAAATAAAATTATTTTCATCCTACTCAAAGAAACGATGTGAAGTTGATAATAGTCTGGCTTGACTTACTGATGCATAAACAGTATCAAACGATTTTGAGAGAAAGATTAACTAACCTGTCTCCTGCCTGTTGGACCTTACAAAACTTTGGGAGTTGAGTCGGCGCATTTCCAGAGAAAATAAAATTAACCCATTGTTTCTTCAGAGGCGCGGGTGAAGGAACTAAAAAATACTTTTCTGTTCATTTGTACATCCGAACACTGAGCAACTGCCATGCTTCGCTCGTTTGCAAGCCATGATATTTCTCGAGGAAAAAATAAAACCGCGCCTGCGCGTGTTCGTACGTCCTGTTCAGCTCGTTTTCTCATGGTCGGTCTCTGGGCGGGCAAAGCAGAGAAAGGGAGTAACCTTTCCCCTATATGACGTTATATAGGGGGAGATTCTAGATCAGCGCATTTGAGATGCAGATGGATGCAGAGAAGAGAAAAATAGCCAAAGCTCGGTTTACACCGATTGAAAATTCTAGACACGAGGGGACCAAATACAGTCTAGGGGAACTCATATTAATGTTAAAAAACCTCAGAAAATGAAAATTTCATGTCAGGGGACCTTTAAAGAGTATTAAAGTACGACTGCAGACTTTAATTGGCTCTTTCAAAACTGTAATTAGTTTTTTTCCCTCAGTTTCATTATGCTCTAGTACCACAAGTACTGCACTTTATTGGGTCCAACTGCTTTTGTTTGCTACTTACTATTGTTAAAATAATGTTTCTTTCTGGCAAACCGGTATTGCACGCATGCACCCGTAGGGTAACAAACCCATTTATTTGCTTTGCAAAGACATGTTACAAATGAGATGGTAAACTGCCTAATAATAAAGTTACAACAAACCAATAAAAGCTTTATCTTGGTCATATTATGTCCTGGAAGTCATATTAAAATATTTTTCTGGCTTTGTACTGTACATAGTTTGTAGGAAAAGAGAGACTGTTTTCAGAAGGAGACCTTCAAAACATTTTCTATAAAATATTTTCATTTAATTAATTTATTAACATTTGTATTTGTTATGAGAAATATATTTGTTGCCTAGAAGCAACTAGTGTTGTAACGAAACTGGAATTTCTAACTTTGATATCGATGTGATATGATAATCGATACCATTTTCGATACCATGGGGGAATAGACATTTTTATTATTATCTCATAATTTTTTGATAATTTGGGTAATTTGTCCCATATAGATTACATGTAGCACAGGGAGGCAAACAGTCAGTAATAATATAAACAGTAAACAGTCAGTAATAATATAAGAACAAAATTGTAAACGATAGCACAAATAAATACAAATAGAAACAAATGAAATGAACACTTCTAAATGAACTAAGTGTTTTAAGTGGGTCTAACAGTAGTATTGGGGTAAGAAATATACATAAATTAAATAAAGTGATTGTAATTCTTTCAATTAAAGTTACAAAAGTTCTTCAGTCAAGAGCGGCACCTGATTCTTTTTTTTTTTTTTTTTTGATATTTGATTAACATGAAAGACATCAGCAGGTTTATTAGGCTGCTGTGACCTTAAGAGCATATGCACATATCCAATATACTGTCACACAAGATAAGTGTTTTCATTCTCAATATTATATTGTATTGTCCATGAAAAAACAATATCCTATTTTAATTCATTAACTAATTGATTTGATTAAATATTACATTAATTCATATATTTCGCTGTTTTAGTGTTATAAAATCAGTCTTGATTCATTTATTTCCATTGTCACATAGTGTTGTTTTCAGTCAGCATACTGTCTCTAAAATGAACCTTAAATGTATTATTTTACGCCACTTAATTTTATTATATATATATATATATATATATATATATATATTTTTTTTTTTTTTTTTATTATTATTATTATTTTTTATTTTTTTTGTATGGTGCATGTAGAAATACAACATGAATAAAACCTTGGAGTGTGGGTTCTACTTTGTGAAACGATTTTTTTTCTAGCTGTATAGATTTAACAACATTCCTTATAAAAGAGCAATAGTTTGTTTTATTTTATTGCCGTTGTTCTAGTTGTTCTGTGTCAGCAGTAGTGAAACTGTGAGTGCCAGGAAAACTGTAACAAATGACACAGCTCTGGATGTTGATAAATCAGAGTGCCTACAGTAAGAGGTGTACCTGTCCCAGTGAGAGCTGAGTGCATGGCCGTGCTCAGTGACCACACTGTCCTCTAACTCGTCCTCTTATGCGGAACGGCTGCAGGGAGACAGGCTCATCCTGAGGACATCTGAGTATCTCAGCAGATATGAATGAGACAAAGCTGCTTCTGCTGTCAGCCGGTCCATGGGATTAAAGGTGAGGATACACTCCAAGAAACCAATGCCTGAAATGTAGATTCAGATTCTGAAATGTAGATACAAACTGTTGATGTATCACAGTATCAAATATTTAATATATATATATATATATATATATATATATATATATATATATATATGAAGAGTTCAGATGCAAAAGCCTCTAAATGCCATTAGAAATTTTCTTCTAAAATGACAATTTTTATCAAGCTTGTATATTCCAAAGTTCAGTAATTTCACTGAAATGACAATTACAGGTAATCTCCATTGCCATTCTATAGTGAAATCACTGAACTAAAATATACGAGCTCGATAAAAATTGTCATAATTCTAGCAAGTAAAGATTTCAATAATGGCACTTAGAGGCTTTTTCTGTTGAACTCTTCATCACACACACACACACACACACACACACACACACACACACATATATATATAGACACACATGTAGATATATATATATATAGTATATATGTCTACAGCTGAACCTTTGTCTTCCACTTCTGGCAGTAGTTCTCTAAGAGACCTTTTGACCTCCCACCCTCTGACCTACAAAAGAGGGCATGACCTTAAGCAGTTCCTGTCTGTCTTCCTCTCTAATAACAGGCACAGTGTCCAAAATCAGCTGCATCTGCTCCAGCTCATGAGCACCTTAGAGAAGAGAGAACAAACAGAGAGGCGTAGTAACTTTGTCTTACTGCACCAGGACTATTTACATCAGGGTGCACTTGGAAAAATCCTCTTATAAAGGCTGGTTATCTATTCCCATACTAATAAATAAAAATCGTACAACGTTACACCAAGCTTGTATAGAGTAAATTCTTACAGAAAAGGAAGATTTTTTTTTTTTTATCAGTTTCAATTGTTGTCTGTATAACTGTAACCATATTTTAATCTTTTTTTACTAGTACCTTATTTTTTTTTCATTAATATATTTCTTGTCAGGTCACCGTTTTTGTTTGAACTGATGCTTTGTATTCCTATTTGTTTTGTAAAATTTGCTTAAATGTATAACAATCATTCCAATATAAAAATATAGTTTAACACTAAATGCTCTTTTTTGTATAGTCCATAACTGTTTGTTACTGCTATTTGTATTGTTACCATATTTTTATCATTATTAAAAAAAAAATCCCTATTCTTATCACTGCTTTTGTTGCATGTATTGATACGTTTGCAATATTGTATTTATTACAATCTTGCCAATGTAGTACAGTGAAATGAAAATGATAGACATTAATATGTCAGGTGGTCTAAACATTTATTTTTACTTTGCCAAGTACAGCCACAAGAGGACGCTCTAAGACCGAGTTCGGATAATGAAGAGTGATGTTCTTGTGTCTCAAGTGAACAGCAAGATCTATTAAAAAAAAAACAATAGAGCAAACAAAACACTAACGGCGTACCCTTGCTCATTACAGAGGGCTCTTCTAATCTTACCTGCGAACAGCATGCGTCCTGTGAGCATCTCAGCCAGAATGCAGCCTGCAGCCCACATGTCGATTGCTTTAGTGTAGTTATTTGGGGAAAGCAGAAGTCTAGGTGAACGGTACCATTTAGTGACCATTCCCTCTGACAGGTATCCCTGCGTGGCAAAGAAAAAGAAAGCACAATTAATTGGTGTACTTCACATAATAATTGTCTTTTTTGTATTGTCGTTTTGAAGGCTGACAAACTGAAAAAGAAGTCGGTCTGAATTTGTACAGCTATTTCAATATATTTCAATAAACCTATTTAAATATAATACATTTATTTTGATAAAAAATACAGTAACAACATTAATATTGTAAAACATTATTTCAATTTTTACACAAAATGTTTACACAATCTTTCAGAAATCAAACTAATATGCTGATTTGGTGCTCAGAAACATTTCTTATTATCATAAATATTGAGAACAGTTGGCTGCTTTATATTTTTGTGAAAATCGTGATACACTTTTTATAACATTACAAATGTCTTAAATGCTTTTTTACTAAATAAAAGTATTAATCTTCTCCCAAACTGTAGTGATTGTGTAGTATCAAATAAATGTAAAAAATGCCATGTGACTCAGCATCTGTATGAAGTCTGATGAGAATCAGCTGATAAACAGTAACCCCAATGACTCCCAATAATCTCCATCAGCTCATCCTTCCTGCCTTCCTTCATCCTTTCCTCTTCTTTCTCACCTCCCACTCTCCCCCAGGACTAAGGTGATGAATTATTTGTGGGATTTTAGCAGGCAGCCTCACTAGGGTGCATCTGAAGGGTGATGGTGACACAAACGAGAATGATGTTTACATATCCTGTTTAAACAGAGGGCCTTTGTCTTGTCACTGGAGCTGATTCACTGAGACCATTGAAACTGTTGACGATCACAAGCAAGTGAGGCCAACAAATGAGCAACGACTGAAAATGGGGACAAAATGTCAGAAATCAGGCATTTTAACCAACAAATGATTTTTTAAAGCTGTCAAGTACTGTCAGTTCAACTTACACACAGAGACAGACTCGACATTTAGGATGTTTTCTACTGCCAACTTTGTCACTGGACAAAAATCCACAAATAGGGTCAATATTTTTAGGATTAATTGTATTAGATTATTATTGGAATCAATTTTTTTTATTAATTATATTTATCTAAAAAAAAATCCTATAATATAATATCTCCATGACAGCTTTAAATTGATCTAAAACACTTGTGGATTGATTTGTTTATCAAGTTTCCAAAACAATCAAATCTGTTTCAAAGTCATGAAATATGATTAAAGAAGTCATATAATGCCATTTTAATACAAATTAATTTGATTCTTTCGGGTCTAAATGAAAAGTTTGTAATATACTTTAATTAAAAATTCTCATTAGTATTGTAAGAAAACACAAATTTTACCTGGTCAAAAAAAATACCTGGCTCTTTTTCAACCAATGGATTCTCATCCCAAGGCGTCATATACAACGCTTTTGCCAAAGCATAGACATCCAATGCACATGGCACCCTTTAGGCTGCATTTACACTGCAAGCCTTGATGCCCAAATCTGATTTTCTGACTATATCCGATTTTTTTGACGACCTGCTTACATCATCTTTTAAAAGTGACCCATATCCGATTTTTGCATTTACACTATACACTGCTGAAACTACCAAATGTAGAAGCTTTGACCCGGAAAATTAAGTAAAACAGCACGAAATGCAATGGATACAGATGTGATTAAAATTATACAGTGTTTTTCTTTCCACAATATCTTGAAAAGTCATCAAAACATTGGTCTCGTACGGCGGAGAAAAAAGAGGAGAGGAGAGTCACTATAGCCACGAGCACTTAAAACGATGCCTCATATCTCGTGAAATGTGTTCAAATACGGATTTATTTCTGTAACAACCCTGCATTTTTGCCTGCACTCTTCGCCCCAAACACTCAAAAGACATGAAACCTCTGCATTGCTCCCCTGTGTGTATCCTTTCTTCCATCGCGCCTGTAATCGTGCACTTTTTAATGACGGACGACTCGCATTTACTGGGGAATATCTGATTTGTCTGCTTACATGGCACACGCAAATGCACTTATCCGATTCAGATCCGATTTATTACCACATATGAATGAGGCCTGAATACGATCTGAGAAAATCGAAATCCATGCGTTTTTTTCCTGCTTACACGTTCACCGGTCATATCCGATCTGTGCCACATTAGAGGAAAAAAATCGGATTTGGGTCACTTGAACCATGCAGTGTAACAGGGAGGCCTTAGCGTCAATATAACACGCACAGAGTATGGGTAGGTTTAGGTCTGGGTAGGGTTAGGGTTAGACCACTAGGAGGCACCTTCTGCCCCATATATATCTGCATCTCATATTGACGCTAAAGGGTGCCGTGTGTTGGATGTCTACGCTTTGGCAAAAGCATCGCACATGACGACCTTGGGATGAGAATGAGCTGTATCAGCATGACATTTCAGTGCATGTGTCTTTAAATGATAATGAGCTTCGCTCACTCCACCCCTTGTTACTGGTGGGCGTTTCGAGCATAGACTGTAAAAAAATGAACAAAGCATCTGTGACGTCACATAGACTTTCTGAACAATGGTTTTGAAGCCATTTATGGAGGTATGGGCGGAGCCATCTTTTGAAAATCTTGGGGGCAGTCCATCCATATATGGGTAAAAGGAATAAATTTATGCTGTGAAAACTGACATTTTAACATGGGTTCTATGGATATTTGCTTCCTTTTGAGATCTCCCTCTAGCAGATTTTCGATGTATTGCAGTTTTCGCAATTCCAGGTAGGCTTCATTTTTCAGATTAGAATATTGCTGCTGGTTTCAACACCATGCACGTGGAAGTGTTGCCTTGACAACAGTTGAGGGTATATTTTGGAGAGAGAATGGCAGCGGGAGTACCTGAGGACACATCTGTGCAATCGATATCATTTTGAACTGGAAGTTGCACCCGGAACAAGATGACAGCTACAAAGAAGTTATATTGAGAATGCCGTACATAGGAAATATGCCATAATGTAAAGTTACGCTGAGTGTAACCTTACCGCCGCATTCATCGTGCAGCAGTGCAAGCGATTTGCAAAGATTAATATAAAGGTTAATGCAAATTTACACTCACTTCTCCTGGATTTGCAGCAGGGAAATAATAGTTGGTACCGATTATTTTTTTTATCAGGAGCAGCTTGTAACATCTACTTTCAAGAAAGCTTTGGATGATACATAATAAAGTGAGGGACCAGAGACTTCGCGTTTCAATGAGCCATGTGTATTATACCATAAATCACCATACAGTCAGTAACTATACAAAATACATGAGGCATTCATTTACAAGACAATACATCAGGATAATTCAACTCTTTTCAATAATGTCTTTGGTAGCCAAGAGTTCAGTCTTTAGAATCTCACAAGTAATAGGAAACAGTACTTAAGTGCAGAGTGGATGAGTTCACAATGATCTGAATCCAAGTGTCCAAGCAACAGTTGATATTAGGAACAAACTGTAGCCCAAGGCCCAAACAGTAGAAGACTAAGGTGTTGATGATAAAACGCAGACAATTAATTCCATATTGGTCAAGGGTTTAATTATAGTTGAGTTGCTGCCTCATGCCTGCACGATGAAACCCTCTGCATCAAACAAACAAACAAACTGAGTGCTACCATAACACATTTACATCTAATTTACAAGCAAAGTACAACTGAACACTTACGTTTGAGCATCAAGAACCACAGGTTCCTCAAATCAGGGAAAAATGCAACACCCACTGGTAGAGAAGCTTCTCCATGTGCTTAACACATCCTTCCTACCTTACTCTACTTCTACCACTACTTTTTCTGCTACCAGGAACCCTCCTGACTAGAGTACCCCCTAGTGGTAGAACTGAGTACTACACGATACAGAAAGCTAATAAGACAAATGTAACTGCAAGCTGTTACAAGCTTCTGAGCAAAACCAGCTTTATACCAGCTTTTATAAAGCCGCCTGTTGAGAAATGATTCATGTAAACATGAATGCATTGACGTTGCTCGTGGGGAATATTCCCTTCGAAGACTAAATTCGGCCACTGCGTCTTCAGCGGTTTGGATTTAGGAACATCAAAATGTCTGCTGTGTTCATTATTACCCCCAAGAACAGAACACCACAATCTCTCAGACGCCATTCTGCTTCAGCATATCAACAAT
This sequence comes from Hybognathus amarus, assembly GCA_030378365.1. Classification (NCBI taxonomy): domain Eukaryota; kingdom Metazoa; phylum Chordata; class Actinopteri; order Cypriniformes; family Leuciscidae; genus Hybognathus; species Hybognathus amarus. Next base: position 361,182 of record JAQIUQ010002951.1, on the reverse strand, counting down.
GGCAGACTATGATGACAGCTCACTCAGGGCAGGTCTGTGTTGAAACACTGCTGTCAATCAACAATCGTGGGGCTGTCTGACCATGTGACGTCAAACGGTCAGGCGGCTGGATTTGAGGCAGGAAAAAACATAAGGAGATTAAATTATATCATTATATGATGGTTGTGTACAGGAACTGCCAACACACAATCATTACAATCAACTTGTAAAAGTGCATGTCCCATTATATGACCCCTTTGAGGAATTTAATATAGCTTTTTATACATTTCATTATCTATGGATTACTTATTTTAAATTGCTGCTTACGCTGTTCAAGCCATCATAAGTGAGCTACAGAACACGGGAATGGGCCGATTGGTTCCTTATTAAAATTATAGATGAAGTTCAGTGTCCACATCATCTTTATTCTTCATGTTGTATTGAGTGAGTATAACCATCTGGAGCCCTATCAGTCCCCTGCCTGCACTGCAAGCATATGTGGATCCAGATGCTGCTGTGATTCCATAGTCCACTTATATGTGATCCTCTAGATTTGGGAACTGAATGTTCCCTCCATGCTGAGAGGGGAACAGACGCTCTCAGCACTGAATGGCAGAGTTGCATGCACTCTCTCAGGGAATGGGTGAAGGGAACTACTGGCCTTATTTCACTCAAGCTCACTATACTCAGAGGTACAATGATGCACTAATGAGTCTATAGACGAAAACAACCTGCACCTTTATTTTACAGGGGGCACAGGACGCAGTCCAGGCTCACTTGTAATCCCAAAAGTGATGACACGACCAAAGTAAAAAAAAAAAATCAGCAACTTTAAAGTTTTAAGGACAACTGTTAACAAAATTGATAAAAATAAGAAATGTTTCTTGACCACCAAATCAGTATATTATAATGATTTTGGTCCATATGGAAATGAAATCAGAAAGTTTTTGTCAGCTGTTCATCCATGATGTAAATGTCACATCACATCCCATCCCAAGGATGCTTTATGAGATTGAGATCTGGTGATTGTGAAGGTCATTTGAGTCATTGTCATGTTCAAGAAACCAGTTTGAGGTGAGTTGAGCTTTGTGACATGGTGTCCTGCTGGAAGCAGCCATCAGAAGATGGTACACTGTGGTCATAAAAGGGAAGGACATGGTCAACAACAATACTCAGGTAGGCTGTGGCATTTAAACAATGGTACTAAGGGGCACAAAGTGTGCCAAGAAAATATCCCCCACACCAGCACCATCATGAACCGTTGATACAAGGCAGGATGAATCATGCTTTCATGTTGTCTACACCAAATTCTGATCCTACCACCTGAATGTCGCAGAAGAAATTGAGACTCATCAGACCAAGCAAAGTTTTTCCAATCTTCTATTGTCCTTCTAAAACCAGTGCAAATTATAGCCTCAGTTTCCTGACGCTAGCTAACAGGAGTGACACCCGGTGTGTCTTCTGCTGCTGTAGCCCATCTGCTTCAAGGTTTAATGTGTTGTGTGCTCAGAGATGATTTTCTGCATTTGAGCTTTTCTTTCAGCTCAAACCAGTCTGGCCATTTCCTCTGATATCAACAAGACATTTTTTCCTCACAGAACTGCTTCTCTCTAGATATTTTCTCTTTCTCTGATCATTCTCTGTAACCCTAGAAATGGTTGTGCAGATCAGCATTTTCTGAAATACTCATACCAGCCTGTCCAGCACCGACAACCATGTTCAACTCGCTTAAATAATCTTTTTTCATTATTCTGATGCTCAATTTGAACTTCAGCAGATGGTTTTGCATGCCTAAAATGCATTGAGCTGCCATGTGATTGGCTAATTAGATGCTTTTTTGGATTTCTTATTTTTGACTTGTGTTTTTGACAGAGATGTATAAAGTACTAGAAACCCGACTTAAAAGTACAAGTCCGGGTAAAAGTAAAAGTACAAGTGCTCTATCAAAAAAGTGACTTGAGTAGAAGTTGAAGTGCTCTTTAAGCACCACACTTAAGTAGAAGTACTAAAGTATTCAACATTTTTTTTACTTATGTATTGCAAGTAGTTTATTTAAAAATTCACTACTTAAGTACTAAAAGTAAAAGTACAAGTATTGTGTCATGTAATTATTAAAGAAAGCAGTCAAAAGTTTGAACTACAGTGTAAAAAAATAGAGTAGGATTTACTTGAAAAATGCTTGCTAAACTATCTCACTCAGAAAATGCTAGTAAATTTACAAAGATTTGCCAAGTAAAAACCTAAACATATTCATCAGTAGCTTTAATTAGAAATTTTTAAGGTTAATTTACTTGGAATATGGAATTAAGTAAACTTTACAAAAAATAAGTAATTTTAACTCGGCTAGTAAAAGGTTGATTAATATCGATTTCCTTTGCCTTTGTATTACATTTCACAAAAACAATAATCTTAAATTTGATTAGTCTTTTAGAGTATGTGCTTTACTTAGATCATCTAAGTAATGATTACTTAGATCATCTAAGTAATCATGTCAGATGTTAAACATCATGTGAATGCAAACACCTCAATACTTGGCAGACAATACACAATGCGGTAACATTTGATGGGTCGTTTTGTGTTTGAATGTGTCATTTTGAGCAAAACATTTACTCGAAATGTCACAAAATGGCAAGTTACTAATACTGACAACAAAAATCAATGATAAAACAGTGTAAATACAGCTGGAAACCAGTGAAAAATGAGCCTCATTAATTATTCAAGGTCCAGTGCATGATGGGAACCCCAGTATCAGAAAAGTTGAGTAATTTTTACTTAATTTTATTGAGTTGATATTTACACTTTCATTTCTACTCTCTTGAATTAAGTACTGATATGGAATTTACTTAGTTTTTTAAATTCTTGCCTGAACTAACTTTTTCAAGTAAATTACATTGTTTTTTTTCACTAGTATTTACTTTTTTTATTTATTTTTTACTATTTTTTTTTTTTTTTTTTTTTTTATTTACAGTGTAGCAATCAAATAAGGAGCTTTGGCGGGATACAAATTTGCTTTGGCGGGCGCTAAAAAAAATGTCATTGCAGGACAACCCCTGCATTAGTTGTCAATGTGTGTGTCAATCAATACCATTACCCTATAAAACTGGCATGTGATTGCCACAAATGATTCGTAAACATTTTATAATTGTAACGGGTAACTAGCAGGACATTAAAAAAATATCGAAGTAGAAGTATTAAATTCATCGAAAATATCTACTGAAGTAAAATTAGAAGTATGAGAAAAAAACAATACTCTAGTAGAGTACAGATACAGCATTTTAAAGTACAGTACTTAAGTAGTTCTACTTCGTTACTATACATCTCTGGTTTTTGAAGCAAGATCTTGCACAATATTTTGCAATTTTGCACAATAAATATATTATATTATAGTTAAACATACCAAAAACTTGTCTTGTCTAAATGTTTGTGCATTAAATGTGGCTAAAGGGTACAACTTTTGAAGCCACTGAAGATGAAGCAGCTTTGACATTTTTTAATAATAAATGAATATTTTGAGCCACATGAGGTCTTATGAGACTGCAATCTCAGCTATTTTACTATCAGTGCATGGCATTTTAAACAGGGCTCTTGCAAGAAAAGTCCACCTATAATTTCCTGGGTATGGCTGTTTTTATTCTAGCTGTTCTTTTCATCTCAAACTGTGACTATCCCCCTTCCCTGATCCATTCACCCCACCGTGTCCTGTCTCACACAAAAGCTCTCCATTCATATTGTCTCTTCCTGGTCTGCTAGTGTTACAAAGTGAGTTCTGCTAAATAATACAGAAGCACAATGAGACAGCAAAGAGCCACATTAATCTTTCAGCTCCTATAACATCAAGATAATTGTTCATAATTATTGTGTAATGCAATCAGGGCATAATGTCAAAGTCTGAAAACATCTATGTAAAATGCACCAAATTATGAAGTTAGTGTTAAAGTATACAACTTTAGATCAGACTGTAGTTGTTATATTAATAGGGTTAATGCAGGGTCACCAGGATAAAATAATAATAATAATATCTGCATAAAACAAAACACTGTGCCCAAAAATGCTTCGAATAAACTCTCCAAACAACTATACAGGCTTAACAAACTATATCCATCAATAACATACAAATTTTATGTAAACAAAACTTGTTTAAACTTAACTTTTAGGAATATAAAATTACTTACAGATGTAACAGATACTCTTCAAATTTAATTTGTAGCTGCCTAAGACTTATGACAATTAGAACCATCAAAAAGATTAAAAGCAGATGATCTAAAGTACTTCTGTTCCTAATGAGGTTATGTTGATGATAAAGCTGTAATAGGATTAATATGTCATCATCTTCATAGCCCGTAGCACATGATAATTGATAGGAAATGTGATTCTGCTAATCAAGGCCAGACTGTAACTGCAGGGTGAACCGCAATGTAAGCTTGTAAGGTAGAACAGACTGAACAGTATGACAGTACATACTACTAACATCTAAAAGTTCCCAAAAATGAACGAATATACCCAGTTATTCAGTATGAAGTGAACCACACCCTTACAAAAAGTAATGTGTGCTTCGGTACTATCCCACAGTAGCCGTATCAGATTGTAATAGTGCTTTCGATATATATTAGGTAACTTGGTACATGAACAAAAAAACATGTAATTTCCATCACATAGGGCTGGGGCGTTATGGCATTTTTTTCGTACTGCGGTTGAAAAAGAAACAGAGATTCTGCCGGCATCTGCCCGTAAACCGCTTAATACCCAACCCCCCACCCCCACCCACCCACACCCCCAGCCGTCACCGCCAATATATCGAGCACGTGCAAACAGCGCACACAGAGAGATGAACTTAATAACGAACATGTTCGTTCGTTTATTATTTCACATTTGGAACATTTCACACAGAACACAGGAACATTTAGAACAAAAAATGGAGTGATGTCTAGGCTATGGTTTACATCCCAGCCTTTATATTTTGGCTAGAAAAAACAGCATGTTCACTTTGTCGGGTTTGAGGAGGCCCTGAAAGACGTAACAAGCGTTACCTGCTGCACTGAACACACGTTCTGAGGGAATGCTTGTAGCGCAAAAGGTCATATATTTTCGGGCAACTTTTAAAAGCAGAGGGAATCGGACATGATTGTCCCGCCACCAGAGGGTCTGCGTGGGAATCCAGGGCTTCCTCCTGCAAATACCTTCTGATCTCTGTTTCCACACGAATTCTCTTTGGGGATCAGGAGTAGATGTTTTTTTTCTTTTCTTTCCCAAGTAAGTCCGCCAGATTCGGTTTTTTGGGAGGGTTGGGTGCACTTGCTCCCTCTACATCACCGTCATCACGCTGCTCTTCGGGCACATCAATCATCATCTCCTCCATAAGCTCATCCTTCACCTCGTCAGCAATGTCAATATCCTTATAGGGTCGACAAACGCGGTCTTTGCCAATAGTTGAGTTGAGGGTGCACTGTATTTTTCCATCAAAACGGCAGACATTTTTTCTTTGAGATTGCGCGTCAATTGGGTGTCCTCCTCAGCTGGGAGCAACAGATCCTCGGTGATTAGCTGCAGCACCGGTTTTCAAAGAGGATGCAGTCACTAGGTCCGTGTACTACCGTGATTGTATATTACTTAAGCTATATAATAAATATTATTTATATTTTGTATATTTTATTACATAGCTATTAATATATTTTTATTAAAATCTTTTGTCTAAGTGGTTCAAGGCTATTTAACGAAGTCTAGCTATTTAATTTAACATAGTGTTGCTGCTCACACTACAGATTGTATATTAGCTACTTAGGCTATAAAATATAAATATTAATAATATTTTTTATTACATAGCTATTTATATATTGATATTATTAATTCACATATCGCGTGTCCGCTTTTGTCTAAGTGGTTCAAGGCTATTTAACGAAGTCTAGCTATTTAATTTAACAAAGTTGCGCTGCTCACACTACAGATTGTATACTTAGGCTATAAAATAGCCAATAAATATTATTTATATTTTTTTAAATTTTATTACATAGCTATTTATATATTTATATTATTAATTCACATATCATGCTTTTGTCAAGGCTATTTAACGAAGTCTAGCTATTTAATTTAACAAAATGTTGCTGATCACACCACAGATTGTATATTACTTAGGCTATATAATATAAATATTATTTATATTTTATTACATAGCTATTTATATATTTATTATTAGCCTATTAATTCACATATCTCCTTTCCGCTTTTGTCTTGTGGTTCAAGGCTATTTAACGAAGTCTATTTAATTTAACAAAGTGTTGCTGCTCACACTACAGATTGTTAGGGTAGAGTGGGGGAAAACGCCCCCCTTAAGGAAAATGTGACATTACTGTGAAACAAAACATAAATTTGACTAGAATTACCATCCCAGTTTTGAGTGACTATGGCAGGAGTTATTTACCAAATATTAAAATTGCTCAACCTTCATAATTATTTATTTTTTTGACTGAAAATATTTTTGCACAAAGGGGGCGTTTTGCCCCAGCGGTGGGGTAAAACGCCCCCAAGGTGGGGTAAAATGCCCCCTTTCTTACCAACCAGTTTGCTTCATAGATCAACAGCAAAATGAACATAGTTTTTAATTTTTTAAAAGTAAAAGGCAAGTAATGCAACAACATGTGTATATCTACCTATTAATTTTTATTTTAGGAATGTACAAAATAGCCAAATTTCTAACATTTTAATTTTTGATTTCTACACTAGGCCTTTATGGGGTTGATAATTGATGTAGAATTTGTTCACCAGTATCATCAAGAAAAACAGGAAACCCTAAATAAAAATTAAACATAAATGAGAAAATTTATAGTGAAATATATTCCAAAAATGCATTAAAAGTCACTATGTTTTATTATTGGGTCACCTAACCACCTTCCATCATTGCATCCACCAAGCTAGCTAGATAATGCTCACTTGGGGTAATTTTTTCATGTTTTGTTCAAATATCTTGATTTTACCGTCTAGTTATACTGCATTAAAGTGTAAAATAAAGACTTTGATGAACAGAAATATGTTACTATAGTAATTACGATAAAGAGAAACTATGCCTCTTGGGGGGGCGTTTTACCCCACAACCTGTCTTTTTAAAAAATTGATTATTTAAAAAAATATAATTATATTCCCAATAAATAACATATGCTCTCAAACTACAGACTTCACCATTAATCTATCATATATCACTGTGATATCACTGTGAACAATATTCTATTAAACACTTGTTTACTAATATCTGAAAATTATAGCACTTTCCATGTAATCCTCTTCTCTTCAAATACGTCGCTGGTGTCAGCTTCTCCATGGAGATTTCTATATCCCCATTGTCAACGTAGTGCATAGCAATAGTAAAAATGTATCTTGATTCATTCTAGTGGTTATTTTGGGAAACGGGTGGGGGGCATTTTAACCCCAGGCATTCCCCCACTCTACCCTATACTTAGGCTATATAATATAAATAAAAATTATATTTTTTATATTCAATAACAGATAAGCTATCTATATAGCCTATTTATATTAATTTAAAGGCCTATCTCGTGTCCGCTTTTGTCTTAGTGGTTCAAGGCCATTTAACGGAAGTCTAGCTATTTAATTTAACATTAAATCGCTGATTGTATATTACTTAGGCTATATAATATAAATATTCTTTATATATTTTTTATATTTTATTACAGATTATTTATATTATATATTTATATCTCTAATTTACATCTTGTGTCCGCTTTTGTCTTTCAGTGGTTCAAGGCTTAAACAAAGTTTTTATTAAATCGCTGTTGGAAGAGAGTTAAAACTTACTAAGGAGTGCTGAGGCAGGGTCCAGCTCAGTTTGTCCTTTTTGGAGCCGTTATGTTTTTCTTTTCTGCCAGCTATCAGAGAAAGTGGTCACGTGCGTTCGACACAAACCCATGGCCCGGGCGGTGCGTTTCTTTCTGGCCTTCATGGAGTTGGTGACGGCTAAATGGAGGGTTGTGACCGAAAGCATGGTAGCCATCCCCATCCAAGTTTCTTCACCGCAGCCACAATGTTGGCTTGATTATCACTCGATGACACAAGAACACATTAATGAGGTCACATGCAATTAAAAACTGAGGTAGGCTACTGCTTTGGGGCTATCGCATATGCGCCTGTATCAATGCTTTAGCAAAAGAGAATTCAAACTATAGACTACAAGATATAGATTACACAGGTACTCTCTGCATACAGGCCTAATAGTCAACACAAATGGAATGCTATGTGTCATGAAACATTTTTTTTTTTTTTTGCGGTGATGACGGTGACAAGCTTAGACCTGCGGTAGGGGTCACGTGACCGCGGTATTGCGGTAATGCGGTAACCGTCCCAGCCCTACACACACATTTATTAAAACTCAACATGTGTAATCCAAGACCTCAAACTAGATTAACATCTTGATGAGCTTCTGATAGAGTCGATATTGTCTTTTTATGACCAATAGGGTCATAGGACATTATGCCCAATAGGGTCAGGGGATCAGCCTTTTGTCGATCGCGCAAAGGTCTACAATAAAGCCATCCTGCATAGGATAAGAGACCCGATCGACAATGTCCTGCAAGCCAATCAAGCTGGCCTCAGAAGAGGCAGAGGGTGTACAGAGCAAGTTCACATCCTGCGCAGAATAATTGAAGGCTTTAAAGACAAGAATCTTGACTACTACATCACATTCATCGACTTCAAGAAAGCGTTCGACTCGATCAACAGACCAACAGTGTTCGAAATCATGAGATACTACGGCATACCAAATAAATTGGTAAGAGCGGTCCGAGCAATCTACACCAACTCCAAGAGCCATGTACTAGTCGAAGGGAAGCTGTCAGACCAATTCGACATCTCAACTGGTGTCCTACAAGGCGACACACTAGCTCCTTTCTTGTTCATCATTGTCCTCGACTACGTACTATCAAAAGCTGAGGAGGAACACGCCAACACCACCCAATCCAACGGCATCGTAACACATCTAAGAGAGTCATCTAGGCAACCTAAAATCTCTCTATTTGACCTCGAACTTTGCCGATGACATCACCCTATTCGAAAGCACCCTGGAAAGATCGCAGCAACAACTCACAACAACAGCCAAGTGGGCCAGGAGAGTAGGCCTTGAAGTCAACATAGCCAAAACAGAAGCATTAAGCAACAAACAACATGCTGGCCTAGACATGGTAATTCACACCCACCGGTACATACAGTTAAATGGTCAGAACATCGAGTGGACCAAGAACTTCAAATATTTTGGCTCTCAAATAGCCTCTACAGAGTCAGACGTCAGAGGACGAAAAGGCCAAGCATGGGGGGCCTTTTGGAAGATGAAAAATGTCTTTCAGGCAAAGACCCTTCCAATCATACTCAAGATCAACATATTCGAAGCCGCTTGCATCTCAATCCTTCTCTACGGCTGCGAGAGTTGGATCATCAACAGTAAGATCAAAGACCAGCTCAACAGTTTCGCCACCAACTGTTACAGAATAATGCTCGGCATCAAACGTCTAGACAAAATCAGGAACGAAGACATCTACAAGCAAGTCGATCGAGACCAACTCGTTTATCCGAGTGCAACAAAGGCAGCTGAGATTTGTAGGCCACTGCCTCAGGAAGAAGCGAGAACGACTTAATTAACAAATACGTTTTGTATGCACCTCAAGAACGGCACGGCAAAAGAGGCAGAGGAAGACCACATAAACTGTACCATCAATACATCGGCGAGCTCATCAACAAGGATGTACCAGCTACAGCGAACAAACTGAGGGAAGTTGCCAAAGATCGCAGGGAATGGAGAAAATTGGTGACCGACTGCAAACCTACCCTGTTTGCAGCCGATTGATGATGATGATGATGACCAATACAAATTATTTCCATATTTTCAATGTCAAATAATCAATATGCAGAACAGATTTAACATTTTTGTTATATTTTTGCTTTCATATATCATGTATACATGGTCATAAAATACAATAAAAACATATGTATTGATTATTTTTAAAATGATTATTATTACTAATATTTATATTTTTACAAAGGTCAAAATGGTCAAAAATAATTCATCCTTTGGTCATGTAGCAATGTCTTATTGCTGAGCTAATTATGAATATGTTATTATTATTGTTATATTTATTTTTAATTAAATAATGTATAACTGAATAATAAGCAATAAGAAAATAAGATATATTATTATTTATTCATTTTCAAACGAAACAAAGTTTTTGGCAAATGTCTAATTGTTATGCTTTCTTCAATGAATGAATGGTAAAATCTTATTATCCATGATACTTTAACAAATTAATATCGTAAGAGACTCCCCAAATGGTGCCATTTATCAATAGACCAACTACTACAACATTGATAACAAATACATTATTGAGAATTGATAAAGAAATATCTAGGAAAAACCCAATGCATTCTCATTCCCAAGGCGTCATATACGACACTTTTGCCAAAGCGTAGACATCCAACGCACATGGCACACTTTAAAGGGTTCGCACACGACGGAGAAGCGCAGCGTCTAGGACAACTCCAGGTATCGCACTTTCTCATCAGTGTATGGCCAGCAATATTGTAATGTTTAACGACAGGAAATGAAGATAATGTCTGTTCTATGTTATGATTGTACTGTACAATTAAATACAATCGTTGCTGTGTTTGCGTCTGAAAACTTTACCTCAGAGCATCCGTTAACTGAATGAATTGTTGAGAATCTCACCTGAAAAATCCAGTAACATCAGCAATTGTCATTCAAGCAGCTGATTTCTGTAAATGAATGCAAAACTAAATGTATATTGCAACATAAGGCAAAGTCAGGATCCATCAGCAACAATTTGAGACAAAAATAATTGACATTTTATATAAAACTATGTAAATTGCGCTCAGGTCCTGAGCCGTCGTTGGGTGCCGCGGCAGACGCCGAATGGCCGCCGCCGGTGTGTACACTCATAGAGAATAATGTCTTCGAATTTTAAAGACGTGACGCTGCGCTTCTCGACCGTGTGCGACCCCTTCTGAGACAAATGAGACGCTTCGGATTATGGTAGGTATGGGGTTCGGTTAGGGTTAGACCACTAGGAGGCACTTTCTGCCCCATATATATCTGGGTCTCATTTGTGTTGGATGTCCATGCTTTGGCAAAAGCGTCATATATGAGTGAGTGAAGCGGCATGTGCTGTAGTCATTCCTGCCTGCTGCTGCAACTCTTACCTTGTGCGAGTAATGTGGGTCAACAATGCGAGCCAGGCCGAAGTCTCCGATCTTCAGCAGCATTTGCTCCGTGTTGATAAAGATGTTCGCTGGCTTGAGGTCACGGTGCAGCACGTTGGCAGAGTGGATGAACTTGAGTCCACGAAGCAGCTGATAAAAGAGCAGGGTGGCGTGTTCAGCTGGCAACGGCCCTTGCTCGAGTAACCTTGCCAAGTCAGTTTCCATACACTCTTGCACAATGTATATTGCCGGCACATGGGTCAAGTCACGGGGTAAAGGGTGACCAGAAGGCCCCAACACATCATACACCCTGACCACATTCTCATGCTGAAGGCGGCGGGTGATCTTCACCTCCCTCAGAGCGTGTTTTACGCTGACGGCATCTCGCATTACCAGCTTCTTCACTGCCACACGCAGGCCGCTGCGCCTGTCCACCGCAGAGAGGATCGAGCCCCGATGCTCCCACGCCCAGAGGATGCAGATCCTGGTAATGTCCCCCCAGGTCAAAGCCATAACGGAATGGGGATGTGTTTTGCCAGGCCATTGCTTAGAGAGGAGCAATTGGGCATTGCCTGTGAGAGGCTGGAGAGAGTAAGGAGAATGATTAATGCAATATTTTAATTACAATCTATAACTGAAATTATAGCTGAAGGGAAAACATTAAGAATTTTTCTTGAAAAGAGAGATCTTAAATCACAGTTGCATACTAGCAAAGCAATGGGGCCACAGTGCTGGGTGGAATACAACTCAACACCCTAGTACAGGGCAAGTGTTTCCATAGCAACATCCCACAGTCAGCCAGTGCCTGCTGCACACAGCAACTCTAATATGCAGTCTCCCAGGATCCATCTCTACCCCAAAAACACTCCATGTTACATTCAAACTGAATTACACCACTGCGCTAGAGTTTGAGGTTCTCTGTGATGTTTGACTTTAACATTAGCAGCAGGTTGTGGGTGAGTTTCTTCTATAATCTAAGAGCTTTCACTTGCCGTCTCGGGCTCCAGGCCGTCCTGTACCCTCCATGCTCCTCACGCATTCCCTTCAGCGGAGAAAAAGAAAGAGAGAGAGAGCAGACATATAATTACAGTAGATACTTATAACAATTACAATAAACATATGGACAAGTATGCTTAAGAAGTATGACCAAATGAACAGTTTTACAGTTCATAGTTTGAGAATATAGCTTAGTGGTTTCCTAAATTATTATACAAATAATGAGCAAAAAGCATCCAATGTTAATCCACTAGACTTAAAGGGATAATTCAACCAAAAATGTACTCACCCTCAAGTTGTTCCAAATCTGTATGAATTTCATTCTTCTGCTGAACACTATTTTGAAGAATGTCAGTATCCAAAACAGTTGATGAGCGCCATTGACTTCTATAGTATTTTTTTTTTCCAAACTATGGAAGTCAAATGGGCTACATTAACTGTTTGGTTACCAACATTCTTCAAAATTTCTTCTTTTGTGTTTCAGACAGGTTTAGAACAATTTTTTTTCTGTGGACTATCCCTTTAATAGTATGTAGGGATGCTCCGATCGATCGGCCAGAGATCGGTATCTGGCTGAATCATAACAATTTTTGACTTGAATCGGTACTCACTAACTTGGCCGATTTTACAAACCGATTGCGATTTGATGAGCGTCAACGCGTGAGGACGTACGTGATCCTTATATTGGAGAATGTTTAATTAAACCTTATTTGTTACATCAGACTTCTCCATGTTGGAGTTTAAATGTTTCTATTTATTTTATTCTCTTTAATATTGAACAATGTTTAATTAAACCTAATGAGTTGTATCAAACCACTTCAATTTGTTCTTTTAGGAGTTTAAATGTTGTTTGATTTTTTATTTATTTATTTTTGTCCTGCTCAGACTTGTATTGGACGATGTTTAAGTTACATCAGACTTCTCCATTTTAGGAGACTAAATGTTTATTTTGTCCTCCACAGTATTGGACAATGTTTAAATAAACCTTATGAGCTGCATTAAACTGTTCCATTTTCTTTATTTGTCTTATATTAAGTCAATTAAGCATCGGAATACGGTGATTCTTCGGACGATCTCCATAGACAAGAAGTCGGTACTCAGTATTCGGCTGCAAAAATCCTGATCGGAGCATCCCTAATAGTATGCTATTACTACAATACTATTTCTTGTTTCTTATTCACCCAAATGAGAGTGCAGCAGCATCCATTCACTTTTCAGCTGCTTTGGTTCTGAAAGTATTATATTTCAGATTCACTTATTCAAAAAACCTTGTTAAAAGTAACAAGGCATAACACTTTACAATAAGGTTCATTAGTTACTACATTAGTTAACATTAACAAAGAATGAACAATACTTCTTCAGCATTTGTTATTATTTTGGTAATGTTAATTTCAACATTTACTAATACTTTATTAAAATCTTGTTAACATTAGTTAATGCACTGTGAACTAACATGAACAACAATGAACAGCTAGATTTGTATTAACTAACATTAACAAAGAATAACAAATACAGAAACAAATGGTTAGTTAATGCATGAACTAATGTTTAATAAATGAACCTTATTGTAAAGTGTTACCCAAGTCATGAACCAAACCAACCAGCTACAAGGTGAATCAAAACATTACACACTTTGATATGCAGCAAAAGTATTTGTAAATCGGACAAAGACAAAAGGTACAGAGTGTGTACTTAAAAGCTTAAATGAGGGAAAGAACTACAATCCCATGAAGCTTTGTGCGTGACAATCAAAATAAAACTGATGGAAAAACTTGGGACATGGGAATAGGTGGGCACAAAGGTAATTTTTTTTTTTTTTTTTGCTTGTTTTGTTTTCTGATTGGTGGAGATCATGGGTAGTGTTACACCAGTAATTCTGCTGTTTTAAAAAATAAGTTGAAATAATGCTGACTGACAGCTTAAAAAAATAAAACATTGATTAAAAACATTTTAGCCCATAGTAGGTCTGTATTTAAAGGTTTACATTATAAGCTATACAACAAAAATCAATTCCTCTTTGGAGAAAAAGAATAGGAATTTCCTTTCTGCATTCTATGCTACCAGTGGTACCTCTATACTGGCACATATTGGCATTAATTCATTAAGTTTTTTGATTGTAACCAACTGAAGCTACTCCACATATAAAGCTGTTTATCTGTTGTTTTGTTTGTTTGTTTTCTCAAACAGCATTTCACACTACACACATCCATTCAATGGACATTGGTACTTTTATTGTTTTATATGTAAAGTGCCCTAAGTAATAGATACAAAAAGGTTAACATTATAATTAGAAGTAATAGTAACTCATCAATAGCGTGACACCACAGGTCATGTGATGTCAACATGGTTGCAACTTGCTTTCACTGAGGTACCCGTTCATGTAGAATAGAATATAATAGAACAGAATAAAAATAGTAGAACAGATTTTTCTAGCACACGTTTAGAGAGATGATCATTTTTACTGAGATTCCTCAAATGTGCTGCATGTTCCTTTTGTGTAGGCTAAAACTTTTGAATAATAATAAAAACGGTGACACTTTAAAATACTGTATCTTACTTACTGCATAACTAATAAGGAATTAATGAAGAACTAGGTAATTCTTTATTAACACTTAAGTCACTACTGTTCCTTAGCACTAAGGAAGATGTGTTAACTAATCAGTATGTAATATAATTTTATGATTGTGTTTAAGTATAAGTTAGTTAATCAATAGCTAATTAATTCTGTCATACCTCCTGAAGAACTACTATTAATTATCTATTAATTAAGATGATGGAGTTTTGGTTCCTTGCCACTGTTGCCTTTTTCACCTCTGCAAGTAATTGTCATGTATTTTACAAAGGTTTAGATGATTACGTTAATATATAGGCGATATATATATAAATACATATATATATATATATATATATATATATATATATATATATATATATATATATATATATATATATATATATATATATATATATATTATCTTATTTATTTTTTTATTTTTTTTTCAGTAAGTTTTGTTTGAGTCAGAAGTATGTGGTAATTCTTTATTAATTACTAATGGGTTCCCTATATTTTCACTTTAGAATACTGTTTCAGGTTCTAAGTAATTCCTAAAGTACTATCTAATAATTATTTATTAATTACTAATAAGTTCCTTATATTTTTACTTTAGAAGACTGTTTCAGGTTATAAGTAGCCTAATTCCTGGATAATTATTTGATAATTCTTTATTAATTACTAATGGGTTCCCTATATTTTCACTTTAGAATACTGTTCCAGCTTCTAAGTAATTCCTGCAGAATTATTTGATACTTATTTAATAATTACTAATAAGTTCCCTATATTCACTTTTTCAGTTTCCCTCAGTCGTTGCCTCAAATACACGAATTTACTCAGTGGCATTCGATGCTGAGGAAAACAGACACACACAGTACTGTATATAAAATATACAAATAATCTGAGGTTAGTTTTGTATGACTGTTCAGTAGTTACTTCTTAGTTATTTTTCTTGAACCTTAATTAGTTGATAATTAATAGTAGTTCTTCAGGAGGTATGACAGAATTCATTGATTAACTAACTGATACTTAACACAATCATAAAATTATATTACATACTGATTAGTTAACACATTTTCCTTAGTAGTTAACAGTAGTGAAGAAGTAGTTAATGAAGAATTACCTATTAGTTCGTCAATAATTCCTTATTAATTCTGCAGTAAGTAAGATACAGTATTCTAAAGTGTTACCATAAAAAACTAATAATCAACATTTACTGAGTGCACAAAGGAATCTAGTATAAACCAATGGGACCAGACTGGGTGAGCCAAACTTTATAAATAATGCATATGACTATGGCGCTGACCGTGGAAGCGGATGCAATTTGTTGTTGAACGTTAAACCAGAATATGCGTTATTACGCTGCATTATTTGCATTGTTCATATTTACGCACAACGTTTGGTAACGTCAAATAATAAAAACGGAGTACTTAAGCCCGTGAATGAAGCAGGGCTCCAGCTGAACACACAATAGGCAGCGCTGCATTCATTCGCCTTTGTGTGACAACAAACGCCTGTATTTGGTTCTGAAATTGAACGGATAGGCTACATACACAACCCCGTGCTTAATATACAGAATTAGGGCAGTTTCACTCGCACGTCTACGCAGAAGTGTCAAAAGACCATATAAACCTCAAGAAATAGAGTATAGAAGCAGATTTTGACAACACTATCTTCTTATCTTCTGGCCCATCCGCGGAGAAGCTACAAAGGCAGCGATGCTCCTGGATCTCTTACCGTCGCCTGCTCCACGGGTTTGCTCTATTTTGTTGGGAAAAATAGATTGAACATACTTTTCCACCGGGAAAGTGACGTTTTCGTAGTTCAGAGTTTGTTATTGAATAGGCACTGGTGCAGTCGGTAAATGGAGGTTTAAGTCTTGTCAGTTTGCTGCTGCCGCGAGGAATTTTCCGTGTGTTATCAGAGAACAACACAAGACTTACCCGATAGTGTCAACGGGAGAAACCGCCGAGAGAGCGTTCATTTTAGATACACTGCATTTGTTCGCCTCCCGGTGTCCCTCTTCCACTGTGTGAGGATCTACAAGCTTTTCTTTGGCAAAACTCGTCGGTGCCCCCTTGATGACGTCACGCCCTCCCATCCATCAGACGGTGCTCCTGACACCTGCGCGCAGGACAAACAAATTGGTCTTCAATGTATGTTCTCGACTGGTCAATAGTCAGGGGATTTGTTTTTCACATGAAAATCCTTCACCATACAGACACGCTCATTGTTTTAGCAAAGTTAGCAATAAAAATAGATTTAAGTTTTTTTGTGTGTGTGTGTGTGTGGGGGGATTACCTGTACACTGCACTGCATTTAACACACACACACACACACACACACACACACACACACACACACACACACACACACACACACACACACACACACATACACACATATATATACAAATGAAATGAAATACGGTAATAAAATAACACTACACCGATGCCACCATTTACAGAGAACGATCCAAATACTTTTTGTCTGAATCTGACTGACTGACAATCTTCCCTTTTCTTTTATTTTCTTTTTTGTTTTGTTTTTTTTTACTAACAGGACTTGTCTATAATAAAGGCTCTCCCAAAGCTTTGCTTCTGTTTTGTACTGGCAGCACACTCTCCGCCCTCATTCTGTTTTGGTGGTTTTAACTCTAAGTTTCAAAACTGCCCAAATATCAAGTACAGCAGTTCCTGGAAATGAAATGAGCACCTCGGTTCCGGCAGTGGTGAGATGCAGTATCTCTTTGGATTCCTCGGCAGGAGAGAAAGTGTTTGGCTGCCCTCCAAACGCTTCATCACTGAGGTCAGTTTACCGCACTGAGAGTCAGTGGTGAAAGCAGGAAATAAGATAAATCAAGAGCTCGTCTGACATTTTCTCTGTCCAAACACCTGCAGAGTCAGTTCGGAGGTGTATATAGATACAAATGTAGCATCGAAGAGATGATAACCAAAGTGTTTTGTTTAGTTGCTTCTAGACTTGTCATACTATTACTTATTCTTTATTTATTTATTTTTTACATATGCTTATCATTACTCATTCATTGGTATTGTATAGCTGGATTATTCAGAGGCTGTTATGGAGAGGAAAAACTCTTAATAGCCATCCTTTGTCTAATTATTTCCAAAGTAAATTTTTTAGCTTGCAGCGACCTCTAATGGATACATTTATAAACGACAATTGAATCCGACACTCATAATGGCATGATGTAACCAATTTTTTCTTGTATTATTTTTACTTTTAAAGCACTAAACTTAATGGGCCTTGTCTCGTTCTTTAGGGAGTTCCTCTTGTTAAAAAACCGACAAAGCTGAATATGACTATAGTGCAAATGTAGGCTATTTACCTAGAACATTATTGTATTACACACATTGAATTGTTTACATTCAAACTTACATTCTAGTGCTTGTACATTTTGTGTTAACTTATTAGCATCAAAAGTGGGCCAACGGAGACATTCCTGATAATGTCAGTTTACGGCTTACTTTAATGAGCAGTATCTTCACAACTGTGTCAAGACAGATAACTAGTCAACGCCTACAATTTATCTGAAATTCACGTGTACATTTCCTCAGAAATGGTGTTGATAAACAAGTCATTCAAGGACAATTATTAACATGCACTTTTGTAATCTTAATGTCAAAAATACACTCACCAGGCCAGTTTATTTCCATAATTTAATATTCTTTTGTTGAGCTAAATAATTTGAATAGATATAATATACATATACGACTATAACGACTTAATTAGGATAGCAGCACACAAAACAAAAAAAAACACTGAATATGACAAATGTGTCTAAAACTAAATCACTGTGGAAACGCATAATATCCTTAAAAATGAAGTCCATCTATCAACTCAAAAGTTTGATCTAAGTATAATACACTTGGGTGAAGTGCTGCTATAGTAACATTTACTAAAACTTCCGTAGAGTTGGGTGTAATTTTATAAACCTATTTGGCAGGAAAACAAACCATCAAAACTTACTTTACGTTTTTTCAAACCATGTAATAATTTGATAATGTTCAGTGTTTTTTTTTTATCTTTTTAGCCACACACAAACACCTCTGTAGTTCCTGTCAGCATATCTTGTTCAAACCAAAAGATATTAAAATTAACTTTTTTTTTATACAGAACGTTTAGAATATGGTCCCATCTGTTCTTTATGGTGCCAGTGAGGCTGTGTGTAGCTGCACAGTATTGAGAAAATAGAGACTGCCCCAATCGGAGGGATTCAGATTTTACAATCACGCATACAGAGGCTGATAGTCATTTCTTCTTGCTTCGGCAGGTGATGACACAAATGCTGAACATCCCAAAAAACTGAAAAAGAGTGAGTAACACAAAATAAGTTGTTAAATTCATTGTCAGTATAATAAACAAGTATAACGTGAGGCTACAATGAACTGATGTACCTTTATGATGGCAAATCCCAGGATGACCAACATTGCATAACTAAGCACATCCTGAAGCATCTGGTCCAGTTTAGCTTCACATCCCTGTAGGAACAACAGAGTATGTTTTCTCCCTATTTTTTTAAACCAATAACATATTTTAAGAAAACTGCTTGGAAATATGCTGGTTTGAATAACAATATTTATTGTTAACTAAATTATTATATTATTGCTAAAATTGAAATAAATGTAAGTCTAAACAGAAAATAAAAACTACTCATATATATACACTACTACCACTCATATATATATATATATATATATATATATATATATATATATATATATATATATATATATATACAGTATATATACAGTATATATACAGTATATATACAGTATATATATATATATATATATATATATATATATAAACTACTCATATCTGTACACACACACACACACATTAAGTTTTCTCACTCTACATATATATATATATATATATATATATAGAGAGAGAGAGAGAGAGAGAGAGAGAGAGAGAGAGAGAGAGACACACACACACACACACACACACACACACACACACACACACACACACATACATATATATATATATATATATATATATATGATAAGAAAGTTCAGATGCAAAAGCCTCTAAGTGCCATTTGAAATTTTCTTCTAAAATGATCATTTTTATCAAAGCTTGTATATTTAAGTTCAGTAATTTCACTTAAATGGCAATGAAGATTACCTATTAATTGTCATTTAAGTGAAATTACTGAACTTAAATATACAAGCTTGATAAAAATGGTCATTTTAGTAAGAAAATTTCAAATGGCATTTAGAGGCTTCTGCATCTGAACTCTTCATATATATATATATATATATATATATATATATATATATATATATAGATACAGACACTAAAATCAATAAATACTAAAATAGCATATAAATTTCAAAAATAACACGGTTGACTGAAAACAATTGACCACTGTCAAACAAAATGACACGCCGCTCAAACCTGTGTATTCAGAAGATCAAGTTGGGTGAGTTGACCTGTGCATTGTGTATTGTTTGCTTTACAGCAGGAATGTGGCACAGAATTGTTATGTTGGGCAAACCATGGCATTCCAGTCCAGTCTGTAAAGTTATTCACCCCACAGCACTCCAACTGGAAAATGTAAAAATGGAGTACAAAAAAAAGATCAGGAGACACCTTTATGCATTCATTTCCTGCCATGTGTGTCTCTATGATTTCCAGTGCAAATAAAATTGCAATGATATGAAGGAACCTTTTAGTCTTACTTGAGATTGCAAATAATCCACTGCATGCGTTTCAGTGTTCAGACCGTTCATACTTTTGGAAGACGTCTTTCATTGACTTTTCTAGGTCACCTCTTAATCTGTAAACATCACGGGAAACAATTTCCAATGATGTAGATTTCTACATATCCCATTTAAAAGAAAATGTTATTCAGAAGTTATATGAGAATAACTTACTCTGCCCCTGTAGATGAAGCCAAACACAAAAGCGGTCACCTCGGCTGCAAAGATTATCATGATGATGATAAGAAACTAAATGGAAAATTTCAGAGAAAAGCATTAAATATTAAATCCCCTAAAATCGACACCATGATGAAACCAGTACTACCCAAAATACTTTAAAAGGAATAGAAACCACCACATGGACCCTACTCTCTATTTTCAATAAAATAAACTGAACAAAAGGTACACAGATGCATGGCTCATACTCACAAAGCCTAAACCGACTTTTGGACTCCCTCAGAGTTGCACAGCAGCCAACGGTTCCGATGACAAACATGACCACAGCCACACCGATTATAATGGCTGCTGGGACGATGCTGTACTTATCAGACACAAAGTCTTCAAAGCTGTTGTAGCTCTTTATCACATAAGAACCAACATATGCAAGGGCCACTCCAGCACCCTGAAAAGAACGACACAAGAGGTGGGTTAATGAGATCAAACTTCACAGTCATGATATTTACTAAAAATTACTTTATTAAAAACAATACTGATATACAGACATGTACACCCACATGCATTCAAGGCTTAAGGCACTCATGACATTTTAGAGCAGTGGTTCTCAACCAGAGGGTTGCAGCAAAATGAGGGTTAAAAAAGTAGGGTTAAAAAAGTATTTAAATGATTAATGTTATATTAAAATAACCAAATAAAAATCTAAATAAAAACGCTAACATACACACACAATGTTAACCCCTCCCCCTCCCCCAATAAGGTGTCATTTCATAACATGTAAACTTTGGGTTATGACTCGCTAGCACATGATCGAGTTTCTTCAGCAGTCAGTCACGAGACCATGAGTAACCTTTTCCTGCCCCCTAATCTTTTCTGGAATGCTGGTCTTGTGCCTCAGCTTGAACAAAAGCGGCAAAAGCAAAACAGAAAACCCTTGAGGTAGAAAAGTACACATACAGCAATACATCAGCTTTTCAGAAGACAAAGCTGCTACTTTCAGTTCTCATATTTTAAGGTTTCAGGTTTTACTTTTTACACTGGTGTTTCTGGGGAAAATTAAATATATACACACACATTACAAATGCAGACAGTAGGGTCTCAGCCCTAAAACATTTGTCTTGGTTTCAGCTGATTTTAGCAACATCTCTCTGAACATGAAAGTATTCAAATGTCTGTGCAGAAGAGCAAGAAGTGTTGGTTTTCTACAGAACTCCCCTTTGTGCCCACTGAAGCTAGAAAAAGGCACATGACATTAAGCCCAGGCAGATGACTAGGCCGACATTATGGCACAGAAAATATGGGCATCAGAAAAATCATTATTTCCTTTAAAATCATGTTAGAAGCTCTGACA
Organism: Hybognathus amarus; assembly: GCA_030378365.1. Classification (NCBI taxonomy): domain Eukaryota; kingdom Metazoa; phylum Chordata; class Actinopteri; order Cypriniformes; family Leuciscidae; genus Hybognathus; species Hybognathus amarus. Next base: position 339,194 of record JAQIUQ010002951.1, on the reverse strand, counting down.
GTTACATGAACTCTGAAATAAATGCTTAAGTTTAAAGGCAGCATAGCAAAAGGCACTGAAGCCATTTTATTTGGTAGGGTGACCAACATTCCTGTTTTCCCAGGACATGTCCTGTTTTCATGTACTGTCCTGGCTGTTTTTTTTTAATGGTTAAAATATTCTGGTTTTCAAAAAACTGCTGGGAAAGATCAGCTCTACAGCAAAATATAGATGGACAAACAAGGAGGATGAGGAAGAAAAACAGATAAAGATATAAACATATTTTGTAAGTTTATGTAAGTTTGTGCGCTGTTTTTTTCCCAATTTGAAGGTTTTTCTTTTAGTTATTTATATATTTATTTTTTCTAACACGGAAGAAACATTATTTCTATCATTATTTCATTCATTATTTTTGAAACCTGTCATAATAAAACATGTTGAGTAACCTCTGAGAAGCCTATCTGAATTTGTGTTTTGTAATAACAATTTTCTTTTTTTTTTTAATGATTAAAATATTCGTGGTTTTCAAAAAACAGCTGGGAAAGATCAGCTCTACAGCAATATATAGATGGACAAACAGAGGAGGATGAGGAAGAAAAACAGAGTTTATGTAAGTTTGTGCGCTATTTTTTTTTTTTTTCAATTTGACGGTTTTTCTTTTAGTTATTTATATATTTATTTTCTAACACAGAATAAACATTATTTCTATCATTATTTCATTCATTATTTTTTAAACCGGTCATAAAACATGTTGAGTAACCTCTGAGAAGCCTATCTTTATTTGTGTTTAGTAGATCAATTTTCTATATATACAGAGGAGGCATAGCCGGGCTGAGTGTCCTGGTTTATGGTAATCAAAATGTGTTCACCCTGTCATATGGTTGTTTAAAGTCTATAAACAAAGAGCAAACAAATGACTCACCCCAAATTAAATTACATTCTACACAACAGCTCGCTGTCAAAAGCAAATAACTCTGACTAAACGTTTAGGTCTGGAGGAGGAGAAACAACCTCTGAAATGAATACAAACTATTGTGATGCTTATAAGGACCCTTCTTCCTAAAAATAGTCATCAAAGAACTGCAAAATACACATGGGCAGCTTAGGTTTGTAAACCTGTGAACTTATATTAAAAAGACATTAAAACTCACCCAAAATATTAAACTGAGAAGCAAAAGAACGCTTTTGGATGTTATTATTCCGCAATCCATGTCTGCTGCTGAGTGAGGACTCGAAGCTGGGAATGTTGTGGATAGTTTGTGGCGTTTTTCTTTTCCTTTTTTGAGTTTGTGACGTAATCTTTCCTCGTGTTCTTTATAGATCAGTCAGTCACATGCTATCTCTAATACGTCAACAATGGAAACCCCCAGGTCCTAAACACCGTACATCAAAGAAAGAAGAAGAAAAGAAAGAAAGAAAGAAAGAAAGAAAAGAAAGAAAGAAGAAAAGAAAGAAAGAAAGAAAGAAAGAAAGAAAAGAAAGAAAGAAAGAAAGATAAAGAAAGAAAGAAAGAAAAAAAGAAAAGAAAGAAGAAAAGAAAAGAAAGAAAGAAAGAAAGAAAGAAGAAAGAAAGAAAGAAAGAAAGAAAGAAAGAAAGAAAGAAAGAAAGAAGAAGAAAGAAAGAAAGAAAGAAAGAAAGAAAGAAAGAAAGAAAGAAAGAAAGAAAGAAAGAAAAGAAAAGAAAGAACAGACAGACAGAACAGACAGACAGACAGACAGAAAGAAAGAAAGAAAGAAAGAAAGAAAGAAAGAAAGAAAGAAAGAAAGAAAGAAAGAAAGAAAGAAAGAAAGAAAGAAAGAAAGAAAGAAAGAAAGAAAGAAAGAAAGAAAGAAAGAAAGAAAAGAAAAGAAAGAAAGAAAGAAAGAAAGAAAGAAAGAAAGAAAGAAAGAAAGAAAGAAAGAAAAGAAAGAAAGAAAAGAAATGACGGAAATGCGTAAGGCAGGTGACATGACCAGAGAATGCCAATGTGGCACAGTATAGTGATGGTTCCTGCATTATAAACACAATTTTTCACCACACAACTATTTCATATGGAATAACAAAGACAAACTTTTTAAAAACAAATCACTATTCTATCGCACTTGGTTCAATTAAGGGATTATAGTAAGACAAACTGTAATTCCAATGGATATTTGTCATCATATACTGAATTTCTTCACAAAATTTAATTTACCAGTTAAACCAAGAGAGTTTGCTATTGTTACGATTCAAAGAGTGTGATTTTACTCTAAAAAATTATGTTTAACATAGTAATATTATGGTAAAATATAACAATTATGGACAATCTTTATAGTAGAATTTTCATTGGTAATGTTGATGTTTTACAACAAAAATGTAGCAACACGATGATAAGGAAAGCTCTCGGCTCTGTGTTTTTTTCCTGCAGCAAGATTCTTTTGGCCTTCCTTATTTGGTGATATCTCTGGGTTAAAGCATGGCAATTACCAAATAAGTTTTGTGTCAATAACAAAATTAAGGAAGTGTCTTACAAAATACTTTACAGAATTTATCAGAAATTATTATTTATTTGGTAACACTTTACAAATAAGGTTCATTAGTTACTACATTAGTTAACATTAACAAGAATGAACAATACTTCTTCAGCATTTGTTCATCTTTGGTAGCCTAATGTTAATTTCAACATTTACTAATACTTTATTAAAATCTTGTTAACATTAGTTAATGCACTGTGAACTAACATGAAACAAACAATAAACAGCTAGATTTGTATTAACTAACGTTAACAAAAGAACAACAAATACAGTAACAAAATGGTTAGTTCATGTTAGTTAATGCATGAACTAATGTTTAATAAATGAACCTTATTGTAAAGTGTTACCATTTATTTTATTAGGAAAATACCATATAGGCTACATTAAAAGAAGTGGGCTCAAGGTAAACCAAATTTTCCACATTTTATAAATGACTTTAAATTATATGTACATCTTTTTGAACAAACTAAAAACAAAAAAGCAATGAAAACATGTAATTGTTTGAAAACACTGGGTTTTATGTAAAAAACATCTCTTTCTGGCAGTCTGTAATACTGTGAATATGCTGAGACTTTTGTTCTTATTGCACTGAATAAAAAAAAAGTATAGTGATGGTTGACTGATAAACTCTGGTTTAAGTTCAACCTTTACGTTTTTGTTGTTGTTGTTTTTTACCATCCTCACCGATTTAAATGTAAATATTTCAACACAAATTATTTCAAGTGGATGACTTCTCTCATGACAATGACAGACTGGATGGCATTGCATTTCACAAATTTTTTTAGTTGAATTGGGACAGATGCGCATCACCAGCTAAACATATTGAAAAATGAAGTTCGATGGAAATACATTTGCTTTAGTTTAAATACTACAAAACTACACCCATATATCATTTACTAGTAGGAAAAATAAAACACTATTTTTTCAAATTAAATTAGGTTGGAAATTCATGTCATGCAAATCTTGAGTTGGTCAGAACTTATCTGATTTGACAGACTGCCGCCAAGATCCACGCTATCCCTGTGCCAGCGACCCCGCTGAAGCCGAGGTGAACGTTAGACCCTGAATTCGCAGAAGCCGTCTTAATCTGTCAGGAGGAGAAGGTCAAAGTCCCCTCGCCAACTGGCTCACACTGTAAAAAAATATATATTTTCAAGATTTGTTATCACAATTTTTTTTCTTTTGTCAAATCAACTTAAATAATTTATTTAGTTCAGATAACTTATTTTGAGTTTCTGATGATTCATTGTTTTAACTTACTTTTTCCAGTTCAATCAACTTAAAATTAAGGCAACAAGATTACTTAATTTATTGAGTTATACCAACAATATTTTTTACAGTGCAGGTCCCGAGAGCCACAGCATGCCTTCCCACAAGCGTCCTCAGCACTCAGACACTAAAGCCCCTTTTCACTATTCGTCTCTTTGCCCTTAAAGTGGCTCTGTCTGCTCTGACTGGTGCGCAGAATGAAGTATCGATGTCTTGTGATGTTTCACTGATTCTATGCTTCCTTCAAGAGCTGCTGGATAGGGGTGCTGGACACACTCAACGTTGATATGGTGGCTATCTGAGAATCATGGCTCTCAGGCCATGCTGGCCAGGCAGTTGGAAGGAACGAATTAGTAGCACGGCTCTTGAAAGGGGCCAGAAGGCTGAACCCACCTCGCCCCCCATTCTATCCTGATTTGTGACCTGTCCACGGTCCTCAGGGCTCTCTGAGGCCCGCCCTTCGAGCCGCTACGGTCAGTCGAGCTGCGGCCCCTTTCACTTAAGACCACCCTTCTGCTGGCTTTAGCCTCAGTCAAACGAGTGAGGGACTTGCAGTCGCTCTCGGTGAGACAGTCCTGTCTTGTGTTTGAGGGCAAACGATTGCAGAGTCATCCTCAAACCAAGACAAACCAAGGTGCACCCTACTCCGTTTAGTGCACAGGTTATTACCCTTTCTGCTCTTTCGGTTTCTGGGGATGCACAAGGGTTGCACTATCTCCCCGGTTCGGACTCACAGAGTATAAGTTGAGTGCTCTAGCCACATCTGGCAATAAGAGAAGCTTTTTGTTTTTGAGGTTATCACACTGGATAGTGGATGTAATTTTGTTAGCTTATGCTTCTGTGGGCCTTCATTGCCCTTTTGGAGTGAGACCCCAATTTACCAGGGGCATGGCCTCCTCCTGGATCTGGTCCAGTGGAGTATCCATTGGCGACTTTTGTGCTGGCAGCAGGCTGGTCCTCTTCATCCACCCTTGCCAGTTTTTATAACTTGGACGTTCTTCATCTCCAAGCACGTGTCCTGTGTGCTCTAAACTCGGTCTTCGACCTCTGTCTGTACGTCTAACCTGTCAGGGTGCTTGCCGAGGACTCTGGCATTGTAGCCTGAGCCTTGTGTTTTTGGGCGGATGTTCTTGCCCTAATATTAGTCTTGCTGACTTTCTGGGCCCTTAACCTTGAGTGCCTGAGGATGGGGCTCATAGGACGCCTTTCATTCTACACTTGTATTATGGCTCTTTCAGATTGCGTCCTCATAGCAGAATAAAGATTGTACGCAATGCAAGTGAACCGTATTCATAAAGGAACATCTCGGTTTCCTGAGATAATGAGAACGAGCATCGTCGAGCTGGCTGTGATACCACGCTGCACTTGAGTAGGCGCTTGCCGCTCCTTGAGTCGAAAGATTGTGAGAGAGCAGCATTCTCAGCCTGCTTATATAGATGGGTAGCACCGAAGCACCATAGATTTGCGCAATTGCAGATATGTGATTCAGTCAAGCTTCAGAGTTCTGGAGGAAAGAGAAAGGAACAGCTAAAGACCAATGCAATACTCGTTCCCGATTTCTCAGGGAACCGAGGTTATATTAGTAATGAGATGGGGTTTTTTTTCCAATGGTAAGAGGCACAGCACCCCTCAACTTTCTATCATATGACAATCTCTAGCACAAACAACACAAAATAAATTGACTTAATGAAGATTTTGATAAAGCACAAATATTGCACAAAGTTTGTAGTTGGTCACAAAACTTCTCACAATGTGATAAAGTAACAGTAAAATTACTTGACTTAATATGTTTTGGGACGGCTCCCAAAAAACATATTATATAATTTTTTTATGAATTGTTAATTTCATATTTTTGAAAATTGTTTGATTAAAAAAAAGAAAAGAAAATGAGATACAGTGCATAGCATAAGTGAACACCTATGCTAAAGTTGACTTAAAAGAGGAATAAAAATCATCTTTTGGAAATTGATCTTCACAATTTAACAGCTTATGCATGTTATTTAATATAGCTTATTTTTAAGGCATGCCTTAAAAATGAAAAATAAAATCAACCTTTAAGGACACCAATTTTCTTTGTGAACAAAAAAATAAATTCATGTTCTTCCTTAAAATACAGAGTGCATAAGCTATGTTAAATTCCCATTGAGAAAGTCTGACTTTTATTTTTAAAGGCCATTTCAATTAAGGCCAAGGTTTCAATTTCCAAAAGATGATTTTTGTATATCTCTTTTTAGTCAACTTTAGCATGGGTGTGTTCACTAATGCTATAAGCACTGTGCATGTAGCTATTCAAGGTATAAAAAAATGTGTTATTCAGGCTACTTTCTGGGCCTGGTTACACCTACATTTTAGAGCATGCACTGGTTTTCAAACAGAAAACTTCTAAGGGGGTTGCAGGATGAATTAAATATATTTAAATTATTAATTAATTATTATTGATATTAAAATGTATCTAGATCAAATTTAAATTAAAATGCTAAATACACAATAAATCAAGATGTAAACTACTGTTTTTGAAGAACACAACATGCTCACAAAGTCAGCATGTTTGATTTAAAAGCAGCAAAATCATCTATGCATATGTAATCATTTAAGAATTAAACCTTTGAAACAAGCAAAACAACCAAAAAAGGTCTTATTAGGTCATTTAGCCTATCTAACAACTGACATGGCATCAAAAGATAAGGTTTCTGCGTCAGGAGACACCCTTCTGGTGTAACTGCAGAAGATCAAACTGTACGAATTATGTAAATGCTTTCATGAATTAAACTAAAGTTTATTTTTAGCACCATAAGGCCATCAGCCAAATAAGCATTGTACATTTCACAATTGAATGACATAATAACCTTAGATCTCCATATCAAACCATATTCCCTGACATATTTGTAGGTTTTTACTACTAAATAAAATGTAAAAAATAATAAAAATATTTGATCAGTATTATTGCATTATTAATTAAATATATTCAACGTGTCATAGTTTTTGTAGAGACAAAATGTATAACCGACTAAAACTCACCGAAAAAGAAAATGTGCTTTAGTAGACTGAAAATATAATATTTGTTCAAAAACTCAGCAAATATTCGCTTTTTTCATTCATGAAAATATTACATATGGTCCACTTTCAAAGAACAACTGCACATAATAAGTAAAAAATGTTTTAAAATAATGTTAATTAAACAAAGTCCAGAAATTGTTCAGTCTTAAAACGGCACACCACATCGATTCTTCACATTTGCGAATAAAAAACGAATTATTACTTTAATTGTTTGGATGCTATGTACAAGTTAAATGTCCTTATGCAACTTGCTTGATTTTCTGATCGACAATCCAGGTCGATAAATTATTTTTAAAAGTAAAAATAAATACTCTTTCTATTAGTCGAAAAACACAAATTATTGGCTCATAAAAAGGCGCTGAAATCATATCTACTAGAGTCTACACGGTTCTCATGTTGACTATTTTACTTGCAAGCATCCGCCCTTCAACTCACTCTCATCAGACATCTTCTTCCAGCTGCTCAAATAAACTGTCCGTCATGTCAGCTGCCACAGCAGCCTCATCTGCTACTAAAACGCCAAAAAGAAGGTCCAAGGCCAAGAAGTCAGGACTCAGTGTGTCTGATTTGATCCTCAAGGTCTTGTCATCCTCAGAGGAGCGTGGTGGCGTCTCTCTGGTCACTCTGAAGAAAGCGCTGGCTGCCAGCGGTTATGATGTGGTAAGAAACAACTCGCGCATTAAGCTGGCAGTTAAGCGACTGGTGGCCAGCGGTCGCCTGATTCAGACCAAAGGCACTGGAGCATCTGGATCATTTAAGATCGGCTCGAAAGCTGTTACAAAGCCAAAGAAGGCAAAGGCGAAGAGGGCAAAGAGAAAGATGGCCAAGAAACCTGCCGGGGCAAAGAAATCCCCTAAGAAGAGAAGGAGAACTGTAGGAAGTCCTGAGAAGGCCAGCGAGACACCTGCGGTCAAGAAGACCACAAGACCCAAGAGAGCCAAACGAAGAGCTTCCAAATCAAGCAAAGCAAAAACTGCCTAGAAATAATTGAGACCATGATGATGGCTATTGTTCTTACTTTATAAGGGATGTTGCATTCTTTGTAAAAAATAAAACAATTCTTAATTAATGAAACAATGATATTGGAGTTTTGATTATGATAATAATAAAAATAACAATAATTAGCTACTATTATTTTACACTAATTACTACATGTATTGCGTTTTAACATTTTACAGACCAAAGTTAATTTTAGCCTAAACATATTGGGCTATTAGGCCAATTACTTTTTTGTAGGCTACAGCTAATAGGCCTATTTGCCCTTTTACAGTTCTTGCTTAAAAGACTGCAATATGGGCTAGTTATATTGTATTATTTTTAACAAAAGCAAGAAATGTAAAAGGACAAATAATACCAACGGATGATTAAACATTACGTGACTGGGATGGTTTTGTATCGAATAGTGACATGTCACGCACGAGTTTTACATGTTATTCCACTAGATGGTGTTCTCTGAAAAGCAGTCGTCAAATGCACTGATCTATAGCCTATCACGCATATATCATTTAGTTTAGAATCGCTGCTTTTCAGAGAACACCATTCAGTGGAATAACGTGTAGCCTATAAAGCTCAATAATTGTTTTTAACTTATACTGGAAAATAATAAATGACATTACACAGTGTGACAGGGTCAAATTAAAAATACATAAAACAAAATTATAAATCTGATTTCTAAAATTCTTACTATCTGGAAACATTGTAAAACAAATATTTGTTTGAGTAGAAATAAACGTTCCTGTAAATGTGGATTAATTTTGTTCATATTAATATTGTTCATGCTTAGCAAAAACACTCTTTTGATCACAACTAATGAAAGTAAGTTAATGTCATGTCTAACTGCAGAAAAAAAGATTTTCTCATATGAAGTAGGCCTAGGCTAAACTCATTGCTTACATTAATAAATGATTACAATCATGAATAATATATATAGTAATGTCAACAATAATCCCTTTTGTTAACATTGTCATCTCATTATATAAACCAAACAAAACATTATACCATAAATGTAGGCTACTATAAATATAACATTTTATTTTATATTTAAAATGAAAGAATTTTTAATTATTAATAAAATAATTAATAATTGAAATAAGAATTGTATAAAAGTGTCTGCCAAATGGATTAATGTAAATTCTCAATCCATCATGTGCAACTGAAACCTCAAATGATTGAGAACGCTGCAGATCGTCTCGTCTTCAATCGAGCCCAAATGAGTCGTCGTTACTCCTCTGTTGATCTCTCTGCACTGGCTTCCACTCGCTTCTTGCATCAAGGTCAAGGCATCGATGCTTGCTTACAGATCTATCACAGGCTCAGCTTCCAATGAGCAACGGCTCGTGGTAGCCTAAAATGAATAAATAAATAAAACACTGATTGCTGGATGTGAAAATAAAACACAATAACCTAGATATAAAAATAGTAACAAGCAGTAAAACAGCAGTAAAATGTGATATATATATATATATATATATATAGTATATATATATATATATATATATATATATATATATATATATATATATATATATATATATATATATATATACACTCACCAGCCACTTTATTAGGTACACCTGTCCAACTGCTCGTTAACACTTAATTTCTAAGCAGCCAATCACATGGCGGCAACTCAGTGCATTTAGGCATGTAGACATGGTCAAGACAATCTCCTGCAGTTCAAACCGAGCATCAGTATGGGGAAGAAAGGTGATTTGAGTGACTTTAAACGTGGCATGATTGTTGGTGCCAGAAGGGCTGGTCTGAGTATTTCAAAAACTGCTAATCTACTGGGATTTTCACGCACAACCATCTCTAGGGTTTACAGAGAATGGTCCGAAAAAGAAAAAACATCCAGTGAGCGGCAGTTCTGTGGGCGGAAATGCCTTGTTGATGCCAGAGGTCAGAGGAGAATGGCCAGACTGGTTCGAGCTGATAGAAGGGCAACAGTGACTCAAATAACCACCCGTTACAACCAAGGTGGGCAGAAGAGCATCTCTGAACGCACAGTACGTCGAACTTTGAGGCAGATGGGCTACAGCAGCAGAAGACCACACTGGGTGCCACTCCTTTCAGCTAAGAACAGGAAACTGAGGCTACAATTTGCACAAGCTCATTGAAATTGGACAATAGAAGATTGGAAAAACGTTGCCTGGTCTGATGAGTCTCGATTTCTGCTGCGACATTCCGGATGGTAGGGTCAGAATTTGGCGTCTACAACATGAAAGCATGGATCCATCCTGCCTTGTATCAACGGTTCAGGCTGGTGGTGGTGGTGTCATGGTGTGGGGAATATTTTCTTGGCACTCTTTGGGCCCCTTGGTACCAATTGAGCATCGTTGCAACGCCACAGCCTACCTGAGTATTGTTGCTGACCATGTCCATCCCTTTATGACCACAATGTACCCAACTTCTGATGGCTACTTTCAGCAGGATAATGTGCCATGTCATAAAGCTGGAATCATCTCAGACTGGTTTCTTGAACATGACAATGAGTTCGCTGTACTCAAATGGCCTCCACAGTCACCAGATCTCAATCCAATAGAGCATCTTTGGATGTGGTGGAATCGGGAGATCGCATCATGGATGTGCAGCCGAGAATCTGCGGCAACTGTGTGATGCCATCATGTCAATATGGACCAAACTCCCTGAGGAATGCTTCCAGCACCTTGTTGAATCTATGCCACGAAGAATTGAGGCAGTTCTGAAGGCAAAAGGGGGTCCAACCCGTTACTAGCATGGGGTACCTAATAAAGTGGCCGGTGTATATATATATATATATATATATATATATATGTGTGAGTATATAACCTTTAAGTATGCCATATTAAAGATAGTATTAGGTTAGAGATTATCTTTGTTATAAATAATAGATTATAATACATTACATACAGTATTTCTCTTTCCCACAATTACAAACCATGCAGCCTTGAAGTTTGGATTCTTTTTGAGTCAAGAAATGACATTTCTTCCTATATTGGTTATCTCTTTGCTATACAGACTTGCAGGTCATCAAACATGAACTTTGGCCCAGATAGACGGACATTCCTTTTGCACCAGCTTGTATGTAGTGTGAACAAAAGGGAAAAGTGTGGTGACTGCACCTCAAGCCAAGAAGACCAGAGGTGCGTTCCATTTGAACCGTAGTGGACTGCGAAGTGGACTTCACAGGGTATTTCACCATCTTAAGTGAGATTCCAATTCAAAGGGAACTGAACATGTTGAGTTCGAAGGGCACTGCAAATGGCATAGGGAATAAGGGAACATCGATACATCAAGTCAGTGAAGTCCACATCCACTGATATACCGTGTTCAGAGGGTAGGGAGCAGTGAACACTGCGTAGGTGCCCTGTCGAATGGAACGCACCTCAGGACAAACTTTAGAAGAAGCACCCATCCTAAGCACCCGTCCGAAGCCTGTAGTTTTTCGTCTACACTTGTGACGAAATTCTATAGCGCTACAGGACAGGCAGCCGCCTCACTGCATGCCATGGCCATTCTGCTGTATGCTGGGTTAAGCGCCACTCTTGAGATGGGCCGCTCAGAGATGGGACTCAGTTCTTTCCAGGAGCTGGTAGCAGGGCCACTCCTTTCCCTGGTGGAGGGCCGGGGAGAATCCTAATTCTCAGAAAGAACTGACTCTCCTGTCTCTGAGCACACAGAGTTCTCGGGACGACACGGTGCGCCGCCCTGAGCCGAGCACCCCTCGTCCTCCTCTGTCCCAGAGCCGGATGACAGTGCGCACTGTCCTGGAAGCTCTTCGTTAACTGGTACTCTTCTCACCCAGAGGACCCCTTGAGGTGTTTGATCGGTGTTTGTGCTTTCTTTCCTTCAAGAAGGGTTGGAGCGAAGGCTGTCTCTCTCCACCCTCAAAGTCTACGTTCTACCCACCATGACCCACTCGAATGTAAGTCTGTGGGAAAGCATGACCTGATCGTCAGGTTTCTGAGAGGAGACTGAATCCTAGTTCCCTCTTGGGACCTCTCAGTGGTTTTAACTGCCCTGCAGAGTGCTCCCTTTGAGCCTTTGCAATCAGTGGAGCTTAACTTCCTGTCAAAGAAGATAGCGCTCCTGGTTGCATTGGCCTCCATCAAGAGGGTAGGGGACCTGCACGCATTCTCCATTGATGAAGCATGCCCGGAATTCGGGCCGGGCCTACTCTCACAGGATCCTGGGACCCCGGCTTGGATATGTGCCCAAGGTTCCTATCACTCCCTTCTGGGACCAGGTGGTGAACCTGCAAGTGCTGCCCCTGGAGGAGGCAGACTCAGACTTGGCACTGCTCTGTCCAGTACGTGCTCTCCATGCCTATGTAGACAGAACAAAGTGTTTCAGGACCTCAGACCAACTCTTTGTCTGTTATGATGGGAAGCTGAAGGGAAAGGCCTTCTCCAAGCAAAAGCTGTCCCACTGGATAGTGAATGTCATTGCTTTGGCATACCAACAGCAAGGTCGACCTTGCCCCCTTGGTGTGACTGCCCACTCCACCCGGAGTGTGGCGTCCTCTTGGGCTCTAGCGCATGGCACCTCGATAACAAACATCTGCAGAGCTGCAGGCTGGGCGACACCAAACACATTCGCCAGATTCTACAATCTCAGAGTGGAGCCAGTGTCCCCTCATGTACTCACTTAAACCAGCTAGTACCGGACCTGCTCAGGTGTCTTCTCTTGCTCGCCATTCCACTCTATATCCGGACTGTATACGTGCAATATTCTCCTCAGGTGAGATTCCCAAAAGCCCTGAGTTCCTCCAGCACTGCTGATGTCGATGCCAGTGTCTATTGCCTGCGCTAGGTGCCTCCCGTGTGCATAGTCCCCTCTGGACGCCCCCACGTGTATTTCCACTGTATTTCCTCTCTGAGCATGTGTCTTTTCCTTGCCACCCCTGGGTTTGAAATATTCCACCTGACAAGGAAAGGGAACGTCTCGGTTACAAATATAACCCTCGTTCCCTGAGAAGGGAACGTCTGTTTCATCTTCCTGCCACTTTCCGCTGTACTGCGGAGATCACCTGAGTTCAGTCTTGGCACCTCAGTGCAGAAACATATCAGATGTTGCCAGCGTCCCCCTTTTACCCACGAGGTAAGGTGGAAATACGCTATGCAAATTCCACAGATCCATGGCATTTCTTTGCCATTGGCTCGTTTCGTATATACTCAAAGTCGATAGGCTTTCTAAGCGAAACCCAATTGTCATCATCCAATGAAACTTCTGTTCATTCGTAACGTCTTACTGCGTGATTTGTATATGTACATTTCTGAAATACATAACTTGGACACAGTAACCTCTGATAACAGATCCTGTCTAAATTGTAATGTACACATGCATTTAAAAGCTGCTTTGAAACAATATACATGTTGTGAAAAGCACTATACAAAATAAATATGATTTGAATACTTTGACATAATAAAATTTAAAATAGTGCTGCCATTTGGTACAGGAAGTATGACAAGAAACCTGTTAGAGGCTTTCAAGATCTACATCCACTGCAGTTTTAGAACGCTTCTCATATTGAAGAGGATTTGAAAACACCTGATAATGTCGAACTCAACTAAAACAAGAAGCAGCAAAGAATCTCACTTCCTCTTCAAAAAAAAAGTTAAATAAAACCACACACGCACCAACTTTGTCAAAAATATTGGACATTATGAAGACCCTAAAAAATGTGAGGAACTGAATATATTTACCAAGGAATAGCCCATAATTCACAACAAATATATTTGTTTCATTCAGCCCATATAACCGTCCTTCAAATGACGTTTAAAAATATGTTGAAGGCTTTTTTGTCTGTTTATGCCTCCAAGGTAGCCAATCCATGAAGAGGAAGTTCATGGTCTTATGACTATTTTCTGACAGATATGAAACTGAGAAGTGACATATTTAAGGAACTCACCAAATTCTATAAGCTTTCACATTTTTATTGTCGTGTGAAACATGCATTTGGTGATCATGGAATCAAGAGCATCGATGTCTGTTGATTGTCTGCTGTTTTATCAACATCTGCAACCTTCATCCGCTCATTCGTCCCAGTAATGGACTTCGTTTGTGCCGCAGAAACTCAAGTTTGACAGCGCTGGAGGTTCTACCAGGTGGAGGCTGGGACAACCTGCGCAACATAGACATGGGCCGGGTGATGAATCTGAGCTATTCCCAGTGTCAGACCACAGAAGATGGTGCCTATCTCATTCCAGATGAAGTCTTTGTCATTCCACAGAAAGTGAGTGGAGTGGAAACAAACTCAGGAGATCAGTCATGTCATGGCTGGAACAAAAAAGCTCCACTTCAAGCTCCATTAATGCTGATATTTCCTTCTTTTCGGTTCTCAATGCAAAATTCTCCACAGAAAACCAGCGCATGAAAAGCCACCAAGTGAAAGAGGGTTCTGTAACAGCAAGGGTTCAAGTAAGTACTAAAGCAAAAGTAAAAAAACTTCCTACTGAGATTCGTATTGACCATATTGATAAGCTGGACAAATACAGAACATTTTGAAGTAATTCTTCGTAAACCAGGGAAAAAGTCATTTTGAATAATCTACATAGTAAAATAAAATCTTAATTACAATTCTAACGCAAAAATAAACAAAATATACTACATCTAATAAAATCTACAAGTAAAAAGTATTGTTTAAAACTGATGAAAATCAATCCTTCATTTCTCATATCAAATATTTGTTTCTCAGGTCCGTAACCATCTGTACACAGTAAAAGCGTATCCCGACTTCACTCTGGACTCTCGATTTGCGAGACAGGCTGAGGAAATTGCAGACGCTATCGAGAACAATCAAACACGTCAAGCAACTTACCTGTCAGAGAAACTCATACTTGATTATGGTACTCATGTCATCACAAGTGTGGATGCTGGTGCTACTTTGGTGCAAGAGGACTATTTAAAAATGTCTTACGTCTCTAACAGTCAGTCAGACATGTCTTCGGTTTCTGCATCAGCAGGTTTAAACTTCTTTGACAAAGTTAAATTTGATATTGGTGCCAATGTATCCCATGGAACCTCTAAGACCAGTGGCTATCAGGGTAACACCACATATTCGTTAATTCAGAGCCATGGTGGAGCTTTATTCTACCCAGGCATCACTCTACAGAAGTGGCAAGAGAGTACGCTCAATAATCTGGTGGCTATTGACCGCTCTGGGCTGCCGCTGCACTATTTTCTTAATCCATCAACATTCCCAGACCTCCCAACACCAACAGTAAGCAAAATGGCTTCATCAGTTCGTCAGGCTGGCAGAGAAATACTATAAAGTAAACACCATTCCAGGTTGTGTAAGTCCAGATTCCCAAATTTCAACTTTCAGGCAAATGTAGATGATGCCTCTTGTGAGGGTCCAGTCACCAATCTTAGCTTTGGTGGCATTTACCAAAAATGCACTCCATTGACATCTGATGGAAGTGCCATCTGTGATGAGACAGCACAGAAAAATCCAGCCACTGGTGATTATTCTCTGCCCTCCACAGTACAACACCACCTGTTACGCTCTGAGACCGTAAGAAGAGGTTATAATCATTATGAATGCCACAGCCACTGTCATTCATGCGGTTTATTATGGTTGTCTAAATGTTGTGACCAAACATGTGGTGATGCTTACAGTGTTCGTAGTGCAAAAGTCTGAAACCTACTGGTGTTCCTCTACTCAGAAAATCCCTAATTACTCTGGATACCTCTTTGGAGGTCTATTTGGACCAGCTACACAAAACCCATTGACCAAATCTAATGGCTGTCCACCGAACTACTTTACTAGACACTTTTTGTCTAATGGCATGATGGTTTGTATGAGCAATGATTATGAGTCAACAAAGATTCTCTGTGCCATTTGCTGGTTTCTTCAGCTGCCAGTCTGGCAACCCTCTCTCGAAGGGTCAATCTGCGTTGTCCACCTCAGTTCAGTCAACATCTTGCTGCCATTAGTGATGGCTGTCAGGTACTGTACTGTGTCCAGTCTGGTGTGTTCACTGGTGGTCAGTTAAAGCCAGTCCGTCTCCACCATTCACAAGACCATCAATGGTCAGTATGATTGCCACAAATACTGTAGCTGTAATGACAGAAGGTGATCGTTCTTGGGTGAGAGTTGGACAAACTAAGATGTGGCGACTGGCAAAGCCTGGTGAGCTAAACCCAAATGGCAACAATTTTTAATGCAGAGTCTTCTTCTTAAGATGTCCGGAGGAGAAGCGGCTGGATTAGCCATTGGTGTAATGGTTCTAGTTGCTCTTATGGTCACGGGAATGGTGATTATAATGAAAAAGAGAAAGAGGTTTTCTGCCATCAGGTTGAGCAAAGGCTATGAAGAGAATTCATAGTGAGGGTCGAAGCGAGAGTAGTTTAGAGATACAGAGAGAACAACAGATTGAGATTGCAAATGATAACCCCACTCAATCCCCTTCTTTCATAACAATCTTTTAAGATGACTATTCAGAGATTTGCAGTAAAGATTTACAATGTTATAATGAATATTAGTCAGTATAGTTAGCAGCAGCAGCAACAGGTACAGCAGTTATATTAGTAGTGATCTCAGTCAGTAATCATTCTCTAAAAATAACTTACATGTTTCTATTAACGGAATATCATAAAAAACAATTCAACATAATGAAATCTGAAAATTGTAAAGTGCATCTTATAGAGAGATTGTTGTGAAACTAGAATGCTACTGAAATTAATTAGTTTTAGAGAAGATGAAAATATATTCACAAAATTTTGGGTTTTATAAAATTATTTTCTAATGCTTTATTATTTGTATTGATATATGTTTTTGTGCTTGTGTGACTAATAAATACTTTAAAGAACTGAGCAAATGTATTTAACTCAGACATGCAACATGATCAGGAATCTCACACTAGGCAGGTTAGAGACAGATTCAGAGAGAGATTGATAAAAACAGCCAGAAGAGAGAAATATGTTAACTTTACCCACACTCCCACACCCTCACAGCAGCGTTAACTAAGTTTAGAACAATACTCAAATCTAACCGTTATAAACATACATAGATTTTAAAAAAAAATAGCATATAAAAATCTTTGCTGTTCTGCATTTCACAAAACAGTCGCAAGGGGAAGAAGAAACAATGGGCCTGATCTTGTGATCAGCATTGAACTTTTTCAGCATTGAAACCTTTTGTGTTCCTGCGGTCAAAAATAATTATCTGACATATGATCAAATATTATCTTTAAATTTACACTGTTTCTTTTTTTTACCTCTAAATTCTTCAATTGTATTATTTGAATTGAAAATAAGCATATTTTTATGGAAGCTTGTTTCCACCACAGAATAAAATAAAAAGGTAATTGTGATGATATCTCGCAATTCTGACTATCTCACAACAAAATAATATAGAATTCATAGACAATTGGAAAAGTTTTTGGGGCAGACCTATCTCACATCACCTAGGTCAGATAAATCCCATCACATAGAGACTCTTTCACCTAGATATCATCAGATACTGTGTTGTTCCCTAATTAGAAAATACAAAAAAAAACCTCCCAAACCCATTTAAGGGTAAAAATTTGATTGATGTTCAACATATAAAAACATAATGCAGAAGAACAAATGATAAAGCTCAGGTTGCTGAATATTCAATCCCTTTCTTTAAAAACACTTTTTGCTAATGATATGATTATAGACCATAACCTAGATGTGCTGTGTTTGACAGAAACTTAACATTGACAATTACATTACTTTAAATGAGTCCAACCCACAAGGTTACTACTACTACTGGCAGTAGATAAAGTCCTAATTGTTGGTGATTTTAATATCCATGTAGACAATGAAAAAGACGCATTAGCATTTAAATATGCAATTTATAATTGGCATTATATCATGGAATAAATATCGATGCCATTGAAATGTCAAATCATTATTTAATTTCATGTATTCTTAATTTATCCACAGGCTGCAAAGCCGACTGTGTTATAAATATGGTAGAACTATCACTTCTGCCACTAAATATTGCTTTATAAATAATTTGCCTGGTCAGTTTCATCATCTCAGCATCTCAGATAGCTTAGAGGAACTCAGAGTTGCAACAGAAATGATTGACACTCTCTTTTTCCAGCACTTTAGACACAATTGCTCCTTTGCACCTTAAGAAAATTAAACAAAATAGTCAAACGCCATGGTACGAGCACGCTCAGGGCCCTTAAGAGAGCAGCCAGAAAATGGAGCGTAGCTTGAAGAAAACAAAATTAGAAGTTTTTTCGCTATATACGCTAATACGTTATAAAAACCATAATTAAACTACTACTAAACTATACCCGTTCCGTCTATGCAGCACTCTGACTCTGTAGGCATTATTGTCCGACTCAAAATAAACACGTGTTACTGAGAGTTTTGGATATTATCATCATTCCGTCCTGAGAGACTGAGTGCAAACTCATGAAGCTCCACCCCCTGTGCTGGCAGCAGCAGCTTATTTGCATTTAAAGAGCAACATGCAGGTTGGACACTCCTATATAGCATAGTGTATGTTGATGATACAACAACTAGATTTTCTGAACTGGAGTAATATATATTTAGCCATTAACGAATATTTTGAGATAAATTGTGATAAAATAACTCCTGTGTCTATAAAGCACTAACCGGAAGTGACGATCGGCGAGGGAGTCTGGTCAAATTCAAGCTCAGGTTACAATGGATGCGAATGAAGAAACCGAGTTCTCCGATGTTGTCGAACATGCCTATGATGGCCCACAGGCCTATAATTATGAGCCTCCTAGGCGAGATAGAAGTCAGGCGGGAGGAATAATGGGCAGAGGAGAGAAGTAGAGTTGTGGTGTTAAGAAAACGCAGTGGCGAATAGGGCAAGTGACTTGGTGAGTTCACGTAAGTTAGCATTGGTCCGTAGCTAATGCTCATCTACTAGGTTCATCTACTGTATGGCTAGTACCTTGGTGTTTTACAATAAATCTGCTTTAGCAAACATACGTTCGACTTTGTTTTTGATTAAACATCCATTTAGATTGTTTTAATTTAAGCCATCAACGTTTTGTCTTGTCATATTCTATGCTGATTATGCAGTCCATCCAAGCTGGTTAGCACTATCTACATTGACTAATGACCATGCTATAGCAACAAATAAATAATGACAATACCTAAGCTACAATAGCAACAGTCTAATGGTCTTTTCCACTGCATGGCACGGCTTGGCACAGCTCAGCTCGCTTTTGCTCGGTTTGCTTTTCAACTGCAGTTATTGATACCATTTAATGCGAGTGAAATGTGCTGCCACAAACGACCGAGTGTGTGGTAACCTACACGGCAGTGAAGTTTGCTCTCTACCTGCACAAAACGGCACCCAAGATCAAAAAGCCTTGTTTTCCTAGAAGAAAATGATGGAACATCGATGTCCCTGACAGGCTGGAATTTGTGCAACCAGCACAAACACAATAATTTACCATTATGGCTTCTCTAAAACTTGATCTAAGACTTTCTGTCTCTCACTGACTGCTCTAACTACATCAACACCCTACAACGAGAAAAGTGGACCGGCAAGCTCTTTTGTTACGTCTTTTGCAAGCTTCGGCCTATGTCATATGACACCGTTGCTAGCGGGAAAGGTGTATTCCAGAGACTTGCACATTTTCATCAAAATCTCTACATCAAATGAGGTTTCATTAGCAATTTCTATATATGTGTTTTAAAAGACCTCTGCAGACAATTTAAAGTATTAATTTAGAAATAAATTCAAACTGCATGTTGCTCTTTAAAGGGCACACACTGAAAATAGCACACGTCTTTACGGGCACACGCTTTTTCTGAGCCCCCAAAAATTACAATTTAAACATGCTGTAAAAAATTATCTGTTGCTATTTTTGAGCTGAAACTTCACACACATATTGTGGGACATCAGAGACTTATTTTACATCTTGTGAAAAGGGGTATAATATGGATCTTTAAGAAAACGCTAGATCTGCTTATTTTTCAACACTCTTATAAGAAAACAAACAACCCTTCGTATTTATTCAAAACGGTAGCTAAATTAACAAAAAATAAAACTTCAACACTAGACGTTTTCAAACAGCACAGCAGAAATGCCTTTATGAACTACTTTATTTACAACATTGATAATATTAGAGAGAAAATTATAACTATGCAACCGAATACTACAGTATCTAAATCAGACAGTACGTTATCAGTCTCCCTGAGGAAAAATGTCAATCATTCATTGCTATTAGAGGGAGAATTGTCTAAACTCATTAAATCATCTAAATCGACAACATGCATGTTAGTTAGACCCCATACAGGCTAAAGCTATTGAAAGAGATGCTCCCAGGTCACATTTCCTCTTCTTAAAATCATGAATTCATCTGTGTCACTAGGATATGTACCATAAACTTTTAAAGGAGAACTGCGGCATAAAATGAAACATTTGGCCCAATAAAACATTGGTACATAATCAACCGTTCTCTGAGATTTGTTTTCATGATAATCAAATACAAACACACACAAACAGAGAGTACAAATCTAAATGTCCAATCAAATTTGAAGACTTTTACCTTAAAATGAACCATTCATTGTAACTACCAAACGACACCTCGCTCTTATATGTTTGACATGGAACTAATTTTCATTTTTGAGTTAAAGACTTTAGGCTGTTGTAATGTCAAATTTGGCATTTTTGTTCTCTATAAATGTTTCTATACAACAGAAAATCAAAACATTACACAGCGCGTTTCCACATAATCTTAGAAAACAACCGTAATGATACTACATGTCATCATTCACATGTCCAGCAAGGATTAAGCTTTGACCTTGCACTTTGTTCTGAATTCCCTTATGCGAAGTCTTACAACAACCCTCCCCATTGCACAGCTGGTATTCACTATAAAAAAGATCAGTCAGCGGATGAAATCTGTCCAGCACAGAAGAAAGGGTCTAAAAGGAAGACACTCCCTCCCACAAATGCCACGGGCTCAAGCTTCCACACAATGCGCCTTTTCAACATCAGCATTCCAGAAAGTGACTCTACAGCAATACACATTTTATGAGGAAACTGTATTTCGGAAGAACACAGAAAACCGCTTTTTCTGAAGTAGGTCAATATGGTGGTGTAACACAAGTGGACCAGACTACGTGAGATGAAAGCTACTCGGTGGATAAAATTGAACTTGGTGAGGTGTTTTTATTTTTGTACATTTTTTTATATTTTAGTAGATTTCAATGCCATTTCAGCATAAATAAATCAAAACAAAATGCAATCCATACTTTAAATATAAGGTACCACTTTAAAATACTGTATCTTATGGCATAACCAATAAGGAATTAATGAAGAACTATTAGGCAATTCATCATTAACCACTTGTTGACTGCTGTTAACTGCTAAGGAATATGTGTTAACTGAATCAGTATGTAATATAATTTTATGATTGTGTTCAGTTACAATTTGTTAATCAGATACCAAATGAATTAGGTCATCCTCCAGAAGACTGCCAATTATCTGCTAATTAAGGTTCCAAGAAAAATAACTAATGGACACTAATCACTCAAGTCACTAATAAAACAGTCACATAAAAACTTAACCTCAATGCGTTTATATTTTATATACAGTAATGTGTGTGTTTCCTCAGCATACAGTGCTCATTGAGTAAATTCATGTATTTATGCAACAACTGAAGGGAACTGAAAATGTAGGGAACTTAGTAATTAATAAAGAATTATTAGGTAATTCTTTAGGAATTATTTATAACCTGGAACATTATTCTAAACTGAAAATACCAAAGCGATTAGTAACTAATAAATACTTATCCAGGGAATTTCTACTATAACCTGAAACCGTATTATAAAGTAAAATTTATAGAACTTATTATAATTAATAAATAATTACTCTAATAATTATTGAGGAATTACTTATTCT
Source organism: Hybognathus amarus (assembly GCA_030378365.1). NCBI lineage: Eukaryota > Metazoa > Chordata > Actinopteri > Cypriniformes > Leuciscidae > Hybognathus > Hybognathus amarus. The sequence goes on along the minus strand of JAQIUQ010002951.1, from coordinate 317,542 downwards.
TAAGTGAAAGTCTGTAAGAACAGGTCATTAATAACTGATAAAGAATTACCATATACTTCTTATCCAAATAAACTTACTGTTAAAAACACTATTAATGTGAATCATTAATTTGTAAATATGCACTACAATTACTCATTTAGCTTACATGATATCTTCCTTTATTTCAGATGATATTTTGTTTTAACATGTATACTGCCAACATTTAAATTTGTTTATCAGACATTAGAAAAACAAAAGGTAAACCTTTAGAAGTAATTCAAGTAATCAACTGGTAAATAGTAGTTAATGAAGAATTACCTATAGTCTACTTCAGGGTTACCAAATATAATTTTAGAATAATATTCTTTCAGTATTTTTATTTTTTATTTTGCATGCATATTGCTTCATTAATGTTTATTTCCATTCTGGAAGAAATTAAATTACATGTGAACCCTATGTATTTCCCTGTAGACATCATCATGGAGACAAATCACTGTGTTTTTCACATCTTTCTCTGCATTTCTCTGATCTTGACAAACTGGGACACAAGTTCAGCTTGCCATACAGGCTCTCAGGTAGAATGTGAGAAAGCCCCATTTGTGCCTGGTTACAACCTGCGGCGAAGGCATTTGATGTTGTCACAATGCGCCGTAAAGGGGCATTTTTGGTCAATGTCAAGTCACACATGAACAACGGCACTTGTACGGTACTGCAAGAACCGCTTTCAGGGAGGGCAGTTGCAGAAACTTCCCTCATCAGTGCTAGACTGGCGTCCCTTCAGCCGCTGCAGCAAACAGCTTTCTACCGCTCTTCATCATTCTGTTGACTCCCTCATGAAAGAGTTCAACATCACTCATCAACAACAACTGGGAAATGGACCTTAGCCTTGATGACATCGGAAAGGCGATTTTGGGAGGGAGCCGCTCAGATATCGCTAAATTTGCCCATTCTCAGAATGCAATGGATAAGGCAACATTTGCCCTCCATGAGATCAGTTGCACATATTACAGGTAAGTTCATAAGAGTTTGATTCATTTAGCATAGCATTGTATTTCTGTATTTAGCATAGCATTGCATTTCTCCTGACTTTTTTGGTTTAGCTTGTTGCAGTAATGGTAACAATTGGAACCTTTCTTAACATATGTGTTTCCACTGTCAAGCAAAAGGCCATGCATTTTCCACTGTCACTTTTAGGACTTGATCTGGCCTCATCTGGGCTTCCTCTGGGCCAACGGCCAAGGTTTTTGGCATGCCCAATAACTTGGTCCAGGAGTGGTCATGAACAAAGGCAAGGCTTGAGGCAGGCCGGAGGTAGGCAGGCCAAAAACCCTGGCAGCCAGCACTGAGGAAGCCCTGTGTCAGGTGTGTCATTAAAAGAAGTGCAAATAAAATCGTTCTTACAAACAATTACAATACCCAAATACACTTTGATTAAAATAGCTTACATACCTGCGTCATCCGCCCGTGTCGTGTGTGTGTCCAAAGGGGTAATCATTGGGGGTAATCCATCGACCGGAAGTTGAAGCCAACCGGGTGCCGCCATCTTGTAGCAGAACTTAAAGGGTAACTAAACCCCTGGTCAGAGCCTGACTCCACCCACTGGCAATATTTGAAAAATGCTGAAAAATTGGGCAGACCCCAGTGAGAAAGAGGGGACGAAATAGATGCTAAAACACTCTATCCTGATCGTTTTTTAATACTTGCAATTCCAACACCTGTACTCGCTACAGTGGTTTTGAGAAACAAGCTGAGTTTTTATACTGCCAAGGGCGTAGCTCGTACAAAGACCGTGGTGAGCTAAACGTACGTACGTACTCATGGAGAACCGCTGAACATCCAATTGGAAAATTCAACTGCAGTAGCCACTGTTCAACCTGAAGAGGGCAGCACTAAGACGTTTTTACACCATATATTGTAGAAATAAAACACTTTATAAACAAATGTCAAAAAAGTTACTTGAATCAATGACTGGTATTAATAAGAGATCTACAGATCATTACCTAAAAAGTTGGTTAAGGGTTTAGTTACTCTTTAACTTCAGTTAGCATTTCCATGACTCCCATTCATTTTGGCGTCACTTTGACAGCGAGAATAACTTTACATCTGAGGCGTTTGAAGATTCTCATTATTATATCTAAAGAAACAAGACAATGTATAAAATGCTCCATTACCTTGTAGCTTATGTTATGGCCACGTAGAAGCAGTTTTTTTGTAAAAGTAGGCTAACAATTGCGTCATAACCACGCGACTCTTGTCACACAGTAGAGAGATTACCGTATGGACAGGAGGAGAAACTTGCGGCAATCGGGGAACGTGGAGGCAAAATGAAAAAATAATTAATCAGAATACTTAGCAATAGTTTCTTCTGCTCGTAGCTCATGGACAGCTTCCTATTCGCACTCTCCGCCTCTGCAAGTTTCGAAAGGGAATGATTCTGATTTCTCATGCCACAGCCACTAGAAGACAGACGGGTTGCTCATAAATACTGTACCTCCGCAAGACACATACAGTTTTCTTTTTAACCACTAGAGGACAATTAGTGGCTCTGCTTTATACTACTAACCTGACTCCGCCAGATGGATTTGCTCCGCATATCCATCTGGAAACCTTCCGTTGAAGTAGTTTTGGAGAGGGGCGAAAATACTGGTTAGCTGATTGGCCTATGTTGGTGATAGACGGGCCAAATCAACCAATCAGAGCAACTCTTGCCGAAATAAGTCGGGAGAAGAGCAAAAGCATCTTTTCCTCTGAGAAAAGCCTCCAGAGCAGTGTTTTGCTCTTCTTTCAGTGAGGAAATACTCTGTAATTCCGATAAAACTTGCTCGATAGCCACGCTGATGCTAGTTTCATCCGCTGAAGCCGCCATGTGACTCTGGACTGAACTGTCGCGCTTCTCGTTGCGTCACACCTCAACCCGCCTCAAAGCCAACACTGATTGGACGTTCGTTTGGTGAACTGCTCCCAAATTTTCTTTAACAGAAAGTATCCAGACTGATCTGCAAGTGAAACCTTGAAAGCTCGCGAGATCAGGATGGTCTCACGAGGCTATTATACTACAGGGCCATGGATTACTTGTATTGATGTTGATTAATGTATAGAGGTGTGCAACTATTTTCAGGGAAAAGCACGGCTAAAGTATTTCTAGGCAGGTCTTGATCCGTTTGTTGTAGTCCTTAAAAACGATTTCTTCAAAGCAAAGGGAGATATTTGCTTTTAAACGTATAACTTTGCAGATGTTGTTTATGCTCAAAAGTAGGCTAACGATTGCCTTGTAACCAAGCGACTCTCTGTTGCACAGTTGAGAGATTACCGTATGGACAGGAGGAGAAATTGCGGGCAATAAATTAGATTAGACACTAACCAGGGGCGGAGTGGGACCAAAAAATCTACCGGGAAATTTCGAAGACCACGATAGCATAGCCGATAGCATTTAGTTTTACTGATTTAAAAGGAACTTTGTTGTACTATGCTGGAGTAAAGTTCATAAATGGTCGTTCTTTCCCATAGGAATGTCTAAAACTTATGTTAGGTGGACTTTGTGCCTCTAGGGGGGTTCAGGGGCATGCTCCCCGCAAGAAAATTTGACATTTTAAGGTTAAATGCATCAATCTCGTGCTCTCTGAGAGATCAAAATTAAAAGCTTCAACCCATGAACTGCTCGTTGAACAAAGAAAACGCATTAATTTGTACCAGGACAATAAAGAAGGCTCAAATATCTTTTTAGTTATGAGAGTCTCAGTCTGCATTGCATTATCAATGGTGTTTTAGGATGCCAAACAATTATTATAATAATGTAATAATGATTTATAATTATTCCTATGACGTACTGTATAATCCATTTAGCCTATAAATGTACTATGTAAATGAAAATGAGTATTTCAAAAGTATATTTTAACCTACATTACACTTTAATATAGGAACATTAAATACTTGTTTTGTCCTAATTTCTTCACTTGCAAGAAATAAACCCTTGAGCTTTTATTTATAGGAGAAAACACCAGATGACCATGATCGCGTGAGCAGAGTAATCACGCAGCAAAAACAGGATGCTATTCTAATGTCAGTTATTATAATGGCACAACGCCATCATGGTTTCAATTTTAGTTTGTTGGCAAAATATAACGCTAGAGACCTTAATGTTAGGTTTTACATTTTACATCTTTACATATGTGTTGAACTCGAGTTCGAATACCGCCTTTGCCGAACTCTCTCTTCTTCTCCCTTTTGGGAAAATGGAGAAGAAAGAGTTCGGCTAAAGCGGATTTGAACTCGGTGTTCAGTGGATCAAAAGCTGCTTTCAAATACCGACGCCCTACAACCTACGCCACTGAAACTCTTCCAGAACGAGCGTCTTTTTGCTCTGAAGACAGACACTTAGTGCAAATATATGCTCCGTTATAGAAGATGTAAAAAAAAAAACATGTTTTCTTCCCTAGCTTGGGCCCCAAGTGCACATGGCGAACTTCCAATAAATACATTTTATCAGACCGGCCCTCGCGGCCTCGAAACACTACCGGCCCACCGGAAAACTCCCGACTCTCCCGATTGCCACTCCGCTACTGACACTAACTAAAGTTAGAAAGTGAAAACATAATCAACCACCCCTTTAAAAGCAAGCTGCAGAGCAAGTCAATTATTTGAATGTCAGTTTTCTTTTCCTTGGGAAATTTAGGATTACATATGATGAGGAAGAAGCATTATCTCAAACATGTTTTGATTTGCAAGCAACTTCCATATGACCAAACAATTTAGTCATAAAACACTTGAAAACCAAAAATCAGTCAAATCAGTTTTATCTGATTTTTAAAAAACAAACCCTAAACATGCTTTTCTAAGTACGTTCTTATCGTGTCCCTTGACCAAATGACTGTAAAAAAACACATTACAGCTTAATTTAGAAAACACACTCAGAATCTGCTGACTGATGACTTTTTTTTGTTAATTTACAGTTACAGAGTTACAAATCACCCAGAGATCAGCACCGAATTTGCAAACCATCTCCAGCAACTTCCGACACAGTATGATGAGAAAACCAAAACCCTGTACCGAAGGACTATAGATACGTATGGCACTCACTACATACGTCAAGTCCATCTGGGAGGCCGAGTGAGACGGGTCACGGCTTTTCGAACTTGTCTTGCAACCCTGAAGGGCTTCTCTGAGACGGATATCAAGAACTGTCTGAATATTGAGTTAAAGATGAATTTGGGGTTCCTGCCAGCGAATGCCTCTCTCTCCAACAAATGCACTCAAATCCTTAAAGATAACATGAGCATGGGATTCTACCAGGGCTTCATGACACACAAGATAGAGGTCCTGGGAGGTGAGAAATACTTTCCAGACCTTGATTTAAACCAAAGACCAACTGAAGCGTACCTAAACTGGATGAAGAGCATACATGACAACCCTGATGTTATATCATATGCAATTTTCCCTCTCCATCATCTGGTGGCTGATCCTGAGGTTAGTGCCAATCTGAAAAGTGCAGTAACGGAGTATATTGAAGAGAACATGCTTTCTGTAGATCACAAGGAGAATCAGAGGATGTTCTCAGACACCGAATCTGGAACAACAACTGCTGCCCTATGCGAGCCAGCCGTGGCAGGTTGGAAGTGTTGGTGCAGAGAGCCGCAGGCTTGAAAGCAGATCTCTTCACACGCACTGACGGTTACGTGAAAGTTTGGTACAACCATATGTACGAGGAGACTGAAGTGGTTATGGACAACAATGATCCTGAATGGAACATCAGCTATGATTTTGGATCAATTGAGTTTGGTCATGAACTCATTTTTGAGGTGTGGGACAGCGATGTCTTTTATAATGACATGGCGGGGAGATGTGTGGTCAGACCTGAACGTGGGACTCACTCACACAGCTGTAAATTAAAGCGTGGCATCCTTTATTTCACCTACTACGCTTCTTGTGATGCTCACCTGACTGGACCCAGGTGTAGCAGATATTCACCAAAAACATAAGATATTTTATTTGTATAAAACAAACTATAATTATAAAGAATATTCTGCATATTCATTTTTAGTTAAAAATGAGACGTTATACGTATAGAAAAATTAAGGGCAAATAAAAAAAAATAATCACATTTTCATTAAATGGGGCCATCCCTGCCCCGGATGAAGCGGAAGAAGATGGATGGATAGATGGATATTTTCATTATTATTTTTGGTATTTATTTCCTACATTTATAGTGTTCAAATGTAATGACTAATTTTGATGTTGAAGACTTTTAGAAGATTTGTTACTGCAACACAGAAGACAGAAAATAGAGTAACACTTTAGAATAATTGTCCGTAGTTAACAAGTAGCTATGCAGGAAGTAATAAGTGCATTAACACCGAACTTAATACTATTAACTAATATGGAAGCAATATTAACTAAGCAGTAAGTAATAGGTAATATAGTACAAAGGTATTTCCTTGATAGGTATTTGATTATTACTAAAGAAATATATCCTCATAGATAGGGATGCACAATATATCGGCATCGGCCGATATATGTTCGTTTTTATTGTTATCGTTATCGGCCTGGTAAGAAAATGTGGTCTATATATTAAAGCCGATAAATAATGCATTATTCCCTTCAGCTGAGACACTTGTTGAGCACTGTTTTATTTTTGAATTTCTGGAAATATGATTGAAATCTCTTCAAAAAATTAAAATACGGTTCGGTACAACATGTGCAGCGCAAATCTGTCATATCGGCTATCCAACACTATAATGAGAACATCATTATAATCGTGCGCTTGGGACATGGATTTAATTGAGACTATTTTGTTTGTATAATCAGGCTCTCAAAATTAGATACAAATTTGGATTTAAATTTATCAGCTGATATATCGGTTATCGGCTTTCGTATATAAAGAATTATCGGTTATCGGTGCATCCCTACTCATAGAGAACTACTTGTGAACTAAGAAATAATAACCAATTAATTACTAATCACAAAAGTAACGTCTAAAATGTGAACAATTGTGGGGGTTTTACTCTTAACATGGTCATAACATTTCAGAAGTTTGTGCCTCAAATGAGTTCTTTGTGGAAACCAGTTTATGAACATTACATCCCCCCAAATACATTAGCTACAGGTTGAGATTGTGCCAACTACTCTGGCCAAAGGATAGACGCATGTTCTCTGTCTATTTCAAATTTAAACATAGAATAGTCCTAATAATGATAGTTTTTTTAAAAAGAAATAATTAGGAAGTGATGATTAGTTCACTATTATGAGCTCTATTGAGTGTGTTACAGTAGCTGCCTAAGAAGGACTTCTCTTTAGTATATGAATATTAACATTTATGTTCTCTTGTCAAAAACAATTTGCATCTTTAATGAGGAAATTGGCTGCATTTATGTTGCGATATGGCAAAACCACATCCTCCAGATTACATTATTTGTTAGAAGCCTCACAGAACCTGTACAGCATGCGTCAAGTATAAAAATTAAATAACTTGTATTATTTGTGAAAAACTTGTTAACTCCTCACTAACTACTCAAGCGTTAACTTGTCATTCTGCAGGAACAACTAGTGATGTGGTCCATTATTTTAAAGTGAAAAACATGGGAGGTAGCCGATGCACAGGTAGCCGATGCATATCTAGATCTATGTCTCTCTCTCTGGTTTCTGGTAGTACACATGATCTGACTAGTATTTCTGTACTTCATCTGTGGTGAAAAATTGCTCAAAAAGCTATTTTGGGGTTTTTCCCAGCTATTCCCAGCAAAGTACGTCCCTGGCCTGGAGGTCAGGTAGAACCGATAAACCAGCTCAATCTCTTCCATCTCAGATAGGGGTATACTTTATTTTATTTTTACTCTAAACTGTTTTAATTATTCTTATTTATATTGATTATTTTAATTCCTTCTATGTAAATAACTTTGAATTTCCATTGTGTATGAAATGTGCTATATAAATAAACTTGACTTGCTCAAATTGCATTATCTCTCTTGATCGGTGTTTATCTCTTAATTTTTAGTATTTCATTCGATCTGTGTATTGTGTTATTGCCGTACTGTTGTGTTTAATGTAGAAATTAGTAATAACCCTGCCATTTTTAAATAGTTTGGCCAGAGATAGTTACTAAACTTGCTACTATTATGGCAACTCCGAAAAATACGCCGTGGTCAAACGAGGAGGTGCAGATTTTCCTTTGTATGATTTGTATACTCTCGTATAAGATAACATCACGATAAATTTAATGTTGGTTCTAGTTGCTGTTGTGGTTGCAGCAACTATTTTTTTATGAGGAAAAGGCGATCTTCTGCCTCAGGGTAAGCAGAGAGTATGAAGAGCTTTAGGATGTGGCCAAAATTAGGTGTACTGTAGAGTGATCAGTTTTCATGTTTTCTAGATAATTGCTTTTTACTTAAGTGTTTAGTGTATTATAAGTGAAGCGATGTAAGCAAAATTGTAATCAATTTGGACACTGACTGCAAAAAAAAATTAAAAAGGTGCAATACAATTTCATGTTTTCTTTATCATCCTACTATTTGACAGGTGTGTAGTGGCTTTAAAGTTTTTTTTTGTTTAGTTTTTTTACTGATTTTACATATTTTCAATATAATTATAAAACGGTTAGTTCGAATCCTTGATTCTGATTGGTCAAGAGCTGTGCTTTATTCACGATAAAACATGGCTACGACCGCTTCACCCAACGGTTCTATTGATCGCTGCGCAACACTGCGGTTCTATGTTGTTTGTATTTGAGCTTTCATGCATTTTACATACTGGAATGTTGTTGCTGTTCACACTCAGGGACTATTTTTTCCAGCGGAAAGTAGGCTTTTAGTGATTTTACTTCAAGAAAGTTGCACTAACATTGTTTTTTACTTAAATATTGTGTGGCAACCGTTTTATAAAAGCAATAAGATACTCGAGGCAAGTGCTGTATCGTGAATAAGTAACGGCTCAAGGGGTTGCAGGCACTCCGCTTCGTGTCGTGCCTAACAACGCCCTTGAGCCGTTACTTATTCACGATACAGCACAGCCTCTCGTACCTTATTGCTTACATAAAGTAACCCTTTGTGCCAAACAGTGCTTTTTTTAAACTTAAGCCTTTTTCAGGAACAATTCTTTTTACATTTAACAAAGTGACCTCAATTTCTGTTCAAATGTTCAATGGCTTTAACTACTTTTTCAATTTGTTTTTTTATGAATACACATGCAGATATTTTGGATTTTAAAGAATCATTTTTATCTAAAACAATTAAGACTAAGTAAATTCAAATAGTTTTATTTGAAAAAACAACATTAAGGACACACGCAGAACAACAAATTTGATAGAGTACAAGTGTAACCAGTTTAACAGAAATATGTTATTTACAGCAGGTCTGTAATCTGGAACCAACTCGCCAGTCCTGTGGGGGCTAAACCCCCTGCTGGGTTAAGTACAGTCATTCAGATGGCACATAATACAGTGTGGAAGATTAACAAGTATAATAATAATAATAATACAGTACCCGAGAAATACAGTCTCCTCTATGGCCAGAACGTATGTCCAAGATTTGTGTGTATTTAATAACGGATATTTGAACATTGGAAAAAGTGTTCAAATCCCCATGAAGTAAGCTGGTAATCAAAAGGCCATGTTTATGGTTTCAGGTTGCTGTTAGCACTTGATGAGTGAAGGGAAATCCACAAGCAGCTATTGCTCCATGTTCTTTAGGCTTCAAAGGCCAAGTGAAACTTTGAGCAGCTCTGCCATTTGTTCAGTCATAGCACCGTCGTCACCTGAACAAAGCGACACAAGTTTATTAAAGAGCCTTTAATCTATAGTGATTAATGACCTACATGGTGATCAGCAGAAATTTCTTTAAGACTCCAAGGGAAGCTTGGCTTCCCCTATAAAATGTCAAATTTACTATTGTGTTAACATTTTATTGACTAAAAATGCATTAGGAGCACGTTCATCTCAAAGACGAGTTCGTTCAGATTTAGCTACATATAGCAGGTCGGCTGACTCAATATCCTTCTCATACATTCCAGCAGCAGCACAGTGCATTTCCCTTTTGAAGCCTAGCGTCCAATGACTTCATTGAACTAGACTGTTATTGGATTAACTAATTTAACTAATAGACCTTATGCACCAGAGAAACGTGGGCGCCGTCATCTTTAGAATATTGTCTCATTGTATTTCAATGGCATCGCTTGAGGAGTAATAAGCTGGTGAAGTGGATTTACTTATTGTAGAGTTAACAAAAGTTATCATGAGCATTATAATGTTTATCATAGGCATTAGGGATGCACCGAATATTCAGCCACCGAAAAATTTTTATCACCGAAACAATACGGCCGAAATGTTGTGATGACGCAAACAGAAACCACAACCTGCATGTGCTTGCGGCAACATGTCTGTGGTGTGGACGTATTTCAGTGTATCTGAACCCGCGAGGAGACGGAAGCCTTAATTGTTTATCCACCTATATCTGCTCTAAACAATGCGCGCCGCCACTGGCGACGACTCCGGTTGGGAGCGGGTCAAGTATAATCGCTGCGGAGGCAGGCTAAAGTATAAACAAGGCAGCGCGAGTCTCCACAGACAGCGCGCACGCTCTAAACGGTCGAGGCGATTATACTTGATGCGCTCTCCGTTGTACTACTCCTTGAAACGACAGGGGACGAGTCAATTAACTGTCCTTTAACCATCAGGAATCGGTGAGAACATAAACACATGACAATGTTTATTTTTTAGTATTCCACCACCAATACAAAAATAATCATGTAAAACCCAGTAAACCCTGAGATTATTACTTGTGACATTACAAAAAAATATGTATATGGGAACATGTATATGTATAGAACTAAATTAATGGTCTCTTAAATATTTTCTACATTCACTAAACATGTTTCATTAAGTTCCATTTACATTTGTATTAAACATGGACCTTTGTTCATTTAAAAAGGCTTTTTATAGCTATTGTATGCTAAATTTTTAAAATGTAACTAATTTAGACGTGCAAACTGGGTGCTGGTGTGATGAGAAGTTTGTGCTCGGCTTTGTTTTTATGAGAGAACATTTCATTTTAAAACCTTTTTGCAGGCCAGTAGATTATTATTTAATGTACACATGAGTGGTGTCAAAAACATTTTAGTTTGAATTTTATTTTATACTATGCATTGTGCTAAATAAATATTTGTATAATTTGTAACTGATTTATTCTTCTGAAAAAAATATATTAATTTATGCAATTGCAATGCCTTGATTTTAGTAAAGTTTGTACACAGTCATAGCCATAAATGCAATGATACTAATAATTGGCATAATTTCTTTTTCGTTTAGTTAAAAATAGTTTAGTTTTTCGGCCTTGGTTTCCTCTTTTTCGGTTTCGGCCAAAGATTTTAATTTCGGTGCATCCCTAATAAGCATTGTAAAGCAGATGTCTTAACAAATGTCGACCGGAATTCTTTTACGAGCAGTTCATTCATACCTATGCAAGATCGCTGTCAAAATACAGATCGGAAGTCAAAAGACAACGAGCGCAGAGCTGAAAAGGGCGGGGCTACATAAGGTCTATAGAGAATCAGATGATGAACCTCAGGGTTTTGCTTCAGTACAACAATAATAATTTCATTCTAAAAACTTGTTTTTATATTATAATATGAAACTTAATATTTTTCTCACACATTATAAATGTGTCTTTCTAAGATCTGCAGCAGCCCTTATATTTAAAAAAAAAAACTCAGAATATTTTTAACTAAATATCAAAATAAATATCCATTATTCATATAGCACATTATATGAATAACGCCTAAATACGTGAAAAATTTATAACTACTGATTTAGTTTCAGGTAACACTTCACAAGTTTTATATATATATATAAGGCATTATAGAAATATTTTAAATGTATTAATTATGTCTTTAATTGCTAAAATTCCAGTAAACAGTTATAATATAGCTATTTTTTGTTATGCCTTTTAAAAGTATAAATTCATTATAAAACACACAAAAAAACTAAAACAATTTCAGATGTAACAAGGAATCTTCAAATATAATAATGTTCAAGTCACTGGAAAAAATGCCTAGTTGGTATGACAGGATCACAGAGTATTGGCTTGAGAAGGAACGTAGGGCAGAATTTATGCAAATAAATGGACAATTTTCATGATGTAGGCCATAAATGAGCTTCCCCTCTTGGAAAGACCAGCAGCCACCACTGATGGTGAGCAAGTAAAAATTTTACATTTTCAAATTTGTGACCTGTGGGTCTGATGGAGTTTGCGTGCAGACACTCACCTTCATCAGTGGTCATGTCCTGTTCCAATTTTAGCTTCTCCTGTCCAACGACGGAGCATGCTGACCTCAATCGAGTCCTTGCTGATGAGCTTGAACACCTGTACAGTTCTGCAATAAAAAAAATAAAAAATCAGGAACTAAATTTCCTTCTTTGTTCATGGTGATCTCCATTTCATTGTGTTGAAACCAGTGTTGTGTGTCACGCAACAGTAACGCAACTACTTTTCGGGTAAAAAGCAGTGCAACAAGCTACTACTGAAAATTTGGTAACGAAACGTACGTTACTTTTTCAATTCGGCGCAGACGATACTTTCCCAGCGACAGATTTGACAGCAATCGCCATCTCCGTAATGAACGCCTACAGATGGTGCTTTTACCAGACTCAAAATGTGTAAAAAAAAAAGTAAAAAAAATGAAAAAATAAGTTATTTTAGATTATGTAATATTGTTAAAACGGATTTCATAAAATTGGCATCGAAAAAGTATTGTTCAGGAATCGGTATTCGAAGTCAATGTATCGGTATCGAAAACTTACAATACCCAGCCCTAGTTTAAAGGCACAATATGTATTTTTTCTGCTTTAAAAATAGCAAAAATAATCATCTATGTTATATATTTCTATTAGATGTGTACTTACATTATCCCGACAGTTTCCACCAACTTTTAAATATGGAGAAATTTATAGTTTAATTCGAAGACACGTGACGTTTCTTTATTTTCGTTTCGTCGCCTGTCTATGGCGTCATATAACCTTTGACTCCTCTATTTTCACTAACTTCCTGCGGAACCCGGCGAAACACAAAGGTTAACACTGGACTACCGCCAAAAAAGAAATGAAAATGACAAAGAACGTCGTACGTATTTTCCGCACTATAAGGCGCACTTAAAAGCCTTTAATCTTCTCAAAAAACGGCTGTGCGACTTATAATCTGGAGTGCCTTATATATGGATCAATTGGTTAACAACGCTCCGCGTTGTAATAAATGAGTGCATTTATTAATCATTATGATACTAAAATCATAATAAAGTAGGCTATACTATAAACAGGTGAGCCCAGAATATATACGCAAAGCATTTAATTACATGTTAAGCATTTTCCTCCCATAGAAAACCATCATAAGAAAAAGGGTTCTGCCCAGTCAAGCAACATAAAAGTAACGAGTAACAAAAAAATTTACTTTCCATATGGAGTAACTAAGTAAAGTAACGGATTAATTTTTTTACTCTCCACAACACTGGGTGACACTAACCTGGTTTGCCCCATTCGATGACAGCGGTCCTCTGCTTGTTTATCATTAAATGGATTGCAATCAATATCATGCAGTATGACTGTGTTAGCCAGAGGCCAGATTTATTCCCTGGCCACCAGCCCGGGTCGACAGAAGGAACACAAAATATCTCAGGACTTGTATTGTATTTGTCAATGAGACCAATCCTAGAGAAACAAAGAGGGTTGAATTAGATTTAACATTAGTTCAGATAGGCAGCAAAATAGGGCTGGGCGATATGGCAAAAAATATTGTCAGAAATATATTTTCTGTATCATAAATGAATATACATCACAATCACAATCTTCATTTAATAATAATAATAATAATTCATTACATTTATATAGCGCTTTCTAGACACTCAAAGCGCTTTACATAGAAGGGGGGAATCTCCTCAGACCACCACCAATGTGCAGCATCCACTTGGATGATGCGACGGCAGCCATATTGCGCCAGAACGCTCACCACACACCAGCTACTGGTGGAGAGGAGACAGTGATGAAGCCAATGAGTATATATGGGGATGATTAGGTGGCCATGATGGACAGCGGCCAAGGGGCAAATTTGGCCAGGATGCCGGGGTTACACCCCTACTCTTTCGAAAGACATCCTGGGAATTTTGTGACCACAGAGAGTCAGGGCCATTTACAATTAACGGGGAAGGGAATTCCACATATTTGTTAGACCTTGAGCATAAGTGCAAATGCATTAAATTGTTTGCTCATAAGAGTAGCTGAATCTGTGAAATCCATTTAGGGGAATTGTGTTTTATGATTTAATATAACTTAAATCAAACTTAAAATGTAATCAAATGAAAATATAACAATTGATTTTCAACAAAACAAAACATTGCATTTTTATTTTTGTCAACTAATATGCTGCACAACAAAATTGTAAACATTTAAAACATGAATGAAAAAGATCTTGGTAGTATGATATTCCTTAGAAATAATAATATATTACTTTTGAGAAGTACATTTTAGTATACAGTAGTGATATATGCGGTCATCAACATCAGCCCTAAAAAAATCATGATATTATGCTACATTCAACTCAAATCTGTTTAGTTGGTCTAGATGTTCTTGTTTTAAAATTTTGAAAAAAAAATAAATAAATAAAAAATAAATAAATAAAAGCTCAGCAGCATGAGCAACTGTCTGAATTGATCAAAATGCAAATCGATCACATGTTGCTTTCACGATGAACTGACTGTTGAGTGAGTATTAGTGTAGTACTATTATTAAAGTTGATTGCCAAATCAGTGACTGGTGAACGAGTAAATATTTAAAATTTTCCTCTTTGTCATGACTCATGACCAAGTTATGGCTGCCACAGTAGATACAAATTCCATTTAATTAAAATTTACTGCATGAACGATCACATTTTATTACTTTCCAAGTAACAGCAAGGATGTTCAGTCCTGGAGATCAAACCTAAATTGAGTGCAGTGCAAACAAAGTAACATAAGGTACTAAAGCTCACCTCTCCGCCATGGGAGTAGAACCATCTCAGTCGAACAAACTGATGATCAAGGTTCTTAAGCAGTATTTCCACAATGTCCAGAACCATGGTGAATTGACTGAAAAGCACAACCCTGTCACCCTTGGGGTAAAAGAAAGTTATTTAAAAAAAAAATTAGCAGCAATAAACCACAAACTACACATTTGAGTGACACCTCACAGTGAACCATGAGACTTAAACAGCATCAAGACAAACCTTTTCTTTGAGCTCAGCGAGCATCTTTGGTTAACAGCGCAAACTTCCAGAGTCTAAGATGAGCTCTTTATTCAGCTGAAAACTGCTAATGGAGCAGTACTGCTTACATAAATTATGCAGCTCAAAATCAGACATCACTTCCATGTCCTCCTGGATCAGCGCAGGGTCAGCATCATAATGTGACGGCTCCTAACATAAGCAGAACCATGTCAGCTCAACCTCTTTGACTTCAAGGTACAAAATTCAAAGACCCCATGACCTTATCAAATGTTTGTGATTTAATGGATAAGGATATGTGCAAATGTTTTATTTAATTTCTTGAATCTAGAAATGTATATTCATTTAAAGTTAAAATGCCCATTCTTCTTTAAAAAAAAAGACTGAGTTGAAGGAGAGATAAAAAACAAACAAAAAACATTTGTATGTAGTTTTAACCTATTGTAATGCTTGTTTCATCTATGTTTAAATAATTTTAAGTGCCCTTGAATGTTTGCTAAGGGCCACCCTCCCAGGTTTGAAAACCACTACAAAACAGCTATGTGCTACATTAATAAGCTCCCAGGGCTGAAATACGTTGTTAAAGATATAGCTCAATCGTTATTATTAGGCCTCCCTTACACATTAATCTCCCAGTCCTCACCTTAAGCATGGCTTTACTCATGGCAGCCAATTTGTCACTGGTGTAGTACTGGCGGTGCAGCAAAGGATGATTAGCCATCTTTCTCAGCTGCATCATCACATTACAAAGCTCCCGCTCTGAGAACAAGGAGATGAGAGGAAGGGTGAGACAGGTGCTCAGAGATAGGAAAACAGTTTTCAATATTCCCATTTTGTTTTACAGATCCTCAGCGAACCAGTACATCATGACAGCCAGTGTATTTGTTGGATAAATAAATCTCAATACAATTTAACCAAACTAAAATACATTGTGCAGTACTTCTAGAAAGCATGTTGGCATAAAAACTGAACAGCACATACTGTCTCCATTTGGAGTCTTCTTGAGTTTTTTGAAAAGTTTTTCATACAGCTTCTGCTGGGCATCACTCATCGGACACATTTCAATTTTCTCCACTTTTGGTGGAAGCTGTTTCAACACCTAAAATTACATTTGCAAAGTTACATAATCAGGGAGGGCAAACAATAAATACACTGGTCATATAAAATTCTACCAATATTTTCACCAAAGAGGACCACATAGATTTTTTATTTTGATGGATGACCAATTCTGTGAGCTTTTCCTGTAATGCATGTGTCTCTGTGCCAATATATAGTAACTTAATAGATATCAAAGATCTGATTATAATCACAGTGGGGGAAAAAAAAGGGTTTACCTCACTCTTGACTCGTCTCAAGATGAATGGCTTCATGATAAGTTTGGCTTGCGCGATTCTCTCCTTGTGAAAACTGCTTTCCTCTTCTGACGACCTCTGAAAAAGCAGATCTTCTGCGTGAGAGTGCATTCCTTCTAGATATATAATTACTTTTTCCCTAAAACTGGGCAGCATTTAGATTCATTTTTGAAAGAGACAGCATATATACTATTACTTAGACATAATCTGTGTTCTGTCTATACCGTTGAGAACATTTTGGAGATCTGTGAGGTGCTGCTAGAAAACATAGATGGCATGATGAAGTTCAGCAGGGACATGAGCTCCAGCAGGTTGTTTTGTAAAGGTGTTCCAGTCAGCAGCAATCTGTGCTCAGCCTGTAGAAGACAGACACAAATGACCATGTACAAAGAGATATACAAACAACTCTTCTTCATCAAGCAATTCCTAAACTACCCCAAAAGAGGGAGAATGGTTAGGAAACTTTGCGTCTAAAATGTATTGACAATAATCAGGGATGTGATTGTGCGAGTGAAAAAAAGCAGGAATTCTTTTTTTAAGAAATGAAATAAACTGTGCACAGAAAGGGAGCAGAGAATGTGACCGATCAAGCTTTGCATGCTCTATGCATAAATGAGCTTTTATGTGCATCTAATTAGCAATTTTGTGCAGTAGGCTACACACACTTTTTGCCTAACAGATGCACGTATTACTTTTGTGCATAAAGTGCAAGCCTAATAAAAGCACTCGTGTTATAGGCATAGATACGCAGTGGGAGGAATGATCGTGAGGCTGTCCATTAACTTGGGTCTCAGCAGAGTTAAAGGAGCTGTATGCAAGATTGTGGCCAAAACTGGTACTGCAATAACATTCAAAATACCGTCAGAGCAGTGTGTCCCTTCCCCCGACTAGAAGGTTGCCAGATAGGTGGCAGGATCCAACATTTTTTTATCCGACACATTTGTAGCGGCTGACTGGTAGATCGATGGAGGGTGGAGCATCATACCAAAACACAACATGACAACATCAACATCAGTTGAGGGCTGCAACTTTACTTTTTAAATGTCAATATCCTGGCTGGACTACTGTTGTCAGTGATTTAAGTATTTGAAATGAACATGATTTCTTAATGTCTAGTGATATATCAGGGCCATTTTATGATTATTTTAAATAAATTTCTTACATACAGCTCCTTTAAGTCACGCACAAAACTCCCGTTTAAGAAACAAAACAGGAATGTGCAACATGAATCTCTTACATCGAATCTACACTGTTGTTTACGATTGGTTAAAATGCTCAATGATGCAAAATGAAATCTGATTGAAATGCCTGTGGTCAGATGGATCGAATTAACATTAAGATTTGTAGTTTAGCTAATATTATCACTTAAACATTCTATTATATAAATACTTTGAAATTAAAATGACTTTCCCAAAACTTCCAAAACACCCCCACTACCCCCACTACTCTTCTGCATGATTCACGTGGGTCATGATTTTAGGCAGAAATAACGAGAATTCTGGATTAATCCGGAAGAATCACATCCCTGAATAAGATTAACAGCACAGAAGACTGCTTGTACTGACATTGATGGCCATGAGGTGGCGGTAGCGCAGCGAGTTCATATTCTTTAGCATGTGGCCTTCATCAAACACTGCATACTTCAGCCTCAGCTTGCGGAACAGACTGCGGTCATGGTCATTCCCTATTGTGAGATTGTAGCTAATACAGATGAAAAAAGAAAAAAGGACAGGCAAGTGTTAACACCACTGAATACAAAGTCTGGTGTGCTTTAACTCTGTACACCAATACACAAGGACAGTCTCACAAATCGCAGTCATCTTACTTACAGTGGATACTATAATGTTGAATTCAACCAAACCACTGAGGATGTCTTGTCGCAAATATCTGCGGTCTTCCACGGACCCTACAAGTTTAAGTACAAAAAAAAAAAGATCAGTTGATAAAACTTTTTTTTTTTAAATGTGCTTTCCTGGAAACTAACTCACCATAGTAAATAAGCACTTTAAGACTAGGACACCAAAGACCCAGCTCACGAACCCAGTTATCTGCAAAGAAAAATTGTGAAAATCATCATCTCATGTAGCACTTGAGAGCAGAGTTAGTTGCTACATTTCCATGAAATAAGCTTCACTTACCCAATGTGGACGAGGGTACGGTGATAAGATGAGGGCCCTTGATTCCTTTTTCATACAAATGAGCCAGGAAAGAGATGGCCTGAATGGTTTTACCCAGCCCCTGTGCAAAGATAAAATTACTTAAAACCAAAATTATAGTCCTTTGTTTAAAAGGAATCAGTAACCTCCAAGGATCATTTCACAACACCATATGAACTGAAGAGGACAGCGACTCACCATTTCATCTGCTAGGATGCCGCTCAGCTTGTGCTGGTGCAGCAGAATCAGCCACTTCAAGCCAATCAGCTGATATGGCTGTAGTTGTAATCTAACAAAAAAATAAAAAAAAATCCATTAAAAATGAAATAACCTGATATCTTAGGTGTGATTGGTGAGAACAGATAATGAGCTCACTTGCTGTTCAGGACTTTGGGTTGCTTGATGGAGCCCATGCCCGCTTCTATGACCTGGGTGACATCTTTAGTCATTTTCTGTGCAATCTTCTCACATCTTCCCATAAGGTCTCGAACAACTTGTCTCTCCTTAAGCACCACCTTGCAGCCATGTACAAGCTCTATAGACAGCCCATTATCCTTATAGAACTGCTCTTTCTAAAAGGAAGAGAAATACAATTAGAGATTTTCCACCATAGGGTCAATTGGTTAATGTACAGGAATAGTGACGTTCTATACCAAATGGGGGTTAATGACAGTAATTTTCCTTTCCGAATCGGCAATTGCCACTTCAGTTAATGTAATTTCACCAGCATGAATCACCTGTTTCGAACTACGGATAGCTAACGGTGCCGGGAATTTAGTGCATGGAATGGATTGGTGTTTTCCTATTTTGTAACCAAAAAACTTTAAGTAGTTTAACTTTTTTAAAAGATTAAGCATACTCAGAATGCCACTCAGAATTAAAAAAAAAAAAATTAAACCAGCTGAGCCATTTAATACCTTTTTTACAACCTTCAGAATTTTTTTTAAAACCATCACGACACTGAATTAAGTGTTAAATGCAGTGACCTTTGTATTATTTACACAGATTTTGACATTTATAACATTGTCATTCATTTTTGTGTTTAGTGGATTGCAGCGACCAAAGTGCATTAGCTCCCATCCAGTTGACATTGATTTTTTTTACACACCAAACAAAAGAGGGAATGCATTGACATGGAACTGGATTTAATAGGGGAAACTGAGAAAATGTGACTAAAACGAATACTTTTAATAGGGAAAATAGGGAAATAAAAGCAATATATAGCCCTACATAGGCTAAATGCCTGTGAACACGTTATATAAATACAATATAGGTAGGTCTAAATCCAGGTGACTTATATCAGTGTTATATATAACCTATATATATATATATCATCATATATCGTCCAGCCCTAAAACATATAGCTTATAGTTGTTGTTTTTTTTTTTTGGTCAGTGTTATTACCCAGCTATCAGTCCAGTCGTTGAAGATATGCCTTGAAGCAAGTCTAAAATAAAACGTAAGCCAGCCACTTCTGTTGAGCGCTCAGTGTTCACAGATGATGTCGAACGACCACTGAATAATGACGTCAGCATCAAACATAGACAGAGACGAAAGATCTTTGATTGTGCCCAGATAAGCTAAAGCCCATATTTTAATGGACTAACGCAAACACAGAATAGGACACCTGATAGTCTGAAAAAAAATAAAAATAAAATAATACCTAATTTTTTAAAAATAATACCTCTCAGACTACATTTAACACTTTTAATGGCCTTAAATTTGACAATTTTGATTTCACTTTTTAATACTTTTTAAAATGACACCGTGCAAAAACAGAATTTTACCTAAGTTAAACGAATCTTTGAATATAAATAACTGCCCAAGCAGCCAAAAGATCTAAAGCCCTTTGAGGACTTTAGGATTCATTCTACCACAATAACATTAAAGAGTGACAGTTAACATGGCAGTACAGTGAGCACATTAAATTCTTACCACATCTTTCCAATTGTTGAAAGGCCTTCAGCGAATGATCTTCTGGGCTTTTTTGGAGAGCAGCCAGATATCAGAGCAAGCTCATCTAGAGAAGCCTCTTGGAGAAACTTTATGATCTTGTCCTGAAGACTGTCCGAGACACTGTCCTCATCCTCTGAGTCCACATCATCAGAGATACTCTCAACATCACTGTCAATCTCATCTTCATCCTCCGATGCACTGCTGCCATCAGGAGGCAATTCATCGCCTCTCTTCCGTTTAAAGGATGCGTTCTTGTTCGTGCTTTTGCTGACTGCAGATATTTGTGTTTTAGGAGTAGATGCACTCGAGACTTTTGACTTGGAAGACGGTGTTGCTGTCAGCCATCTTGACAGACTAGATGAGCTGTTGAGCTTTTGTTGGGTCTTGCCATTTTTTTCCCTGGAGTAAGAAGATTTTGACTTTTGCTTTCTCTGATCTTCTGGTGAACTTGAATCTAAAAGTGATAAATCATGGATAGCTTTTAGTCAATTTATTCACACATTGAAATTTTAATTTGGACTAAAATTATATATCTTCAAATGTAGCCAAAATGCAATAAAATCACCTGTTGATGAAAACACAAGCAGTGATCCCAAGGCATTGTCATAGTCCCAGTCATGCTCTCTCAGGACATCCCTCAGGACCTGTTGGGAGAAATTGAAGAGACAAACTTGCCAGAACATCCCAGTGCTCTTGCGTCATGACTACAGTATGGCTTCAAACCTTCAGCCTACCTCTTTTTCAATATCAGGTAATTTCTTCTTCATCTTCTTCAATAAATCCTCCTGCCTCTCTCTGCTTGGCTCTTGACCCTCCCCATCCTCAGAATCTTCATCCTCCTCAGATTCTGAATCTGAACCCTAAATCAGAATCAACAGCCATTTTAAAGGAAGTTCTCCTTATTTACCAAGTGAGAAAGGTATCAGATTAAAAACATCAAATTCAAAAGATCTTACCACAATTTTTCTTCTCTTCTTTGGCTGATCATCATCATCATCATCATCATCGCTATGTCCCACTTTGCCTTTCTGTCTGCCTGAATCTGCATTAATAAAACAGTTTTATTTTAAATTAAGTTTATAAATACAGTACCCCAATAATACATTGCATTTAATCTGCACAAACTAAAACTAAAAAAAAAAAAAAAAAAAAAAAAAACATTCCAAAAATTGTGGATGGGTCACGTGTATTTATATGCCAAATAAATAATTTACCAATAAAAAAAAAGAATACAAGGTGAAGTACTTTTCATTTCTAAACTATTTGAGATTATTTATAAAAAAGCCCTTTTTGTCAAATTTCCAGAATATGTATAATCCATAATAAATGAAGTGGGTGGATTGGAATCCACTGCTGCTTCAATGTATATGTAATGATGAGTAATTATAATCAAGATATTAATCAATATTTTCCCTTCTAAATATTAAATGAGTTGAATGACTTCTGTAGGCTTGTGAGATTTTACTTTGTTATAGAAGTTACCAGTGTGATTGAAATGACTGAAAGTGACTGAAATGTTCTTTTCATATATTTTCTAATGTCTGTATTTGATATCTGAATGCCGTAACTGTGCTTGCTCTTTTAGCCCGGCTTCCAAAAATGAAATAGGGATTTGTTTTGCGTTTGAGAAAGGTCTCCAAAGTGTTGAAACATAAAGGGGTCATTGAAGCCAATAGTTTAAGGGACCATTTCTTTGTTAAAGCCTTACTTTCCAGTTAGACTAAAGTTTAGCTATCCTTGAGAGAAAGAAGGCATTGTCTTGATGTTTATAGTTAGAGCCTGGTCAAATCCAAACTTGGAAAAGCAGCGTGTCGGTGTTTCAGCTGCGATAATCGATTCAGATATGCTTCCGTCTATCTGTATATGTGTGGAAAAAATTCTGTTTATTTCTTAGCCAATAAGAATCATTCATCCTGTAAGCAATGACGTAGCTTAGACCTTGAAAATGGTATAACAGCTAAGATCTTTGTAACTGTAAGCAAGGGGACCTCACGAACTCCTGTAAGAGTCTTGAAACTAACTTCTGCTGATGAAACTGCAAAACCATATTCAGTAAAACTTTTAAATTTTTTTTAGGACTCCAGGGGCCTCATTTATAAAACTTTGAGTAGGATTTGCGTCAGAAGTGGTGTACGGATGAAACATAGGACGCGCTTACGCACAGAAATATTCGGATTTATAAAACTGTGTGCACGCACATCCTACGCATTTTTCCCTTAATACATCACAATCAATTCTAAATGTAGCGCAGCTTTTGCGGCTTCATGTCACGCCCATATTTGCCCATAAATAGTCTGTGAAACGCCCACAAGTTAATATTCATCGATTGCGAAATCATGGCAAATACAGAGAGGTAATTGTAACTCATTGTGAAGTAGAAGTTATCGTTGGCAAGGTGGAAAAGAGGAGAAAAATGTTGTTTGGAGGGCACAGTGTGGGCATTACTAATGCCGAAAAAGCACTTTAGTGGCAAAAGGTTGCAGACGCCGTAAAAGCTGTAGCCTCACAACCTCGGACTGTGGCCGAAATATAAAAACGAAAATGGACGGACAGAGCTCGAGGCAAAATAGCGTCTAGTCATTAATTAAATCAGAGAGGTGGCCAAGGAGTTGGGCGAAATCAAGACTGTCTTAACTGAAATAAACTGCACAACGAGGTAATTCTTGAATAAATAATTATTTTTTCCACACCTTTTGTTGTGAAGACGATGCGTTCACTCAGAATCCTTCCATTTGCCACATCTTCTAAGAGCGCAAGATCAGCCATTGTGCGTCATTTCACATTGTGATGGGGCATTTTATTTCCATCCATTTAATTCTGCATCTGACGAGCTACAGATGTCGTTATAATCTACTTGGCAATGGGAAATAGTTTCAGCGCGAAAGTAATTTCTTGCAGCCTTTTGAATGGATGAGACATACTTCATACGTTATTTTATCAAACATAAAACAAACTAAAGGCAAATGCATGAATACCAAGATTCCATAGCTGATGAAGACATTTTTAATATGAAAACAACTTTCCACAGTGGACAAATAATATATCTATCTATTTCCCTAATTATCTATCTATCTGACTGACTATCTAATTGCTATATCTGCTCCGCCAGACGGACACATTGGTGAGAATATCAGTTTTGTACATTATTTCGTTCTGTTTGTCTTATTTATGAGGATGAATTGTATTGCCTACCATGCCAATATTATTGCAGAACATATTTCACTTTTCTTTTTGGAAATGTGTTAATTTGCATTTCTGTTGCAAATCGATAAAACGTGTGTTCGTGTAGGCTGTTAATTGTAAGACTTGCTTTGTGAAGTCTTCGTGTTATTTATGAGAGGCAGTATTGCCATTTATTTTACACAACGGTCTACAGTTTCACACAATTTCACGTGTTTTTTCCATCTGCCGACGGTGCTCGCCATTTCTCATTTCACCCGTTTTTGCGTGTACGCCTGGGTCAGAGCTTGCGTGAAGGACCGCACATTTTACCGTCAAGTTTGCTTTTTATAAACACCATTTTTTGCGTAGAGAGCGGCGTACACCTGCTTTTGTGCGTACACAACATTTATAAATGAGGCCCTTAGGTCTACATTCTTCATATCTGGGTCTTTGAATGTATACCCCTGACAGAGAAAAAAAAAATAAATAAAAAAAATACAAAAAAAATTACCTTCATCCCCATAAACCATCAAGCAATGTGCTATAGCTCCCTCCAATGTGCTGGTGCTCTCAACCACCTGTCACAACAAAGTTGCATAACAGTAAAAATTCATAAAGCAAACTGCATTCACCTGCTTGAAATACTAATATTACACCAAAGAGGGACTCTTTACCTCAAGCAGATCTTTCTTACACATCTGAGGGAAGATCTCCAATAGTTTGATGATTCTGTCCTCTATGTCTTTGTTCATTTGGTGCTTGGACTCTGATGTTGAATCCCTGTGAAGTAATAGTATGTTAATTGCAATTATTCCTATATGAGTTTCAACAGAAAATTCATTACTAACAACAACAAGAAATTAACATTTAAAGAAAATGTAAAGCAGCTTAGAGAAGATTTGTTACAGGCTCACTTATGACAAAATCATAGTCTTGCTTACTTGTCCATTTTGACAACTTTGTCATCAGCAAATTCATCATCTGATATGTGTATTGATGTCTTGCCTGATGCACATCGACCATCGGTCTTTCTTTGATGGGCTGATAAATAAATTGTATTCATTAAATCAAGACAACATTTTAGTTGAATTCACTATCCTGTCATGTTGCAAAACTCAGTCACAACTCCTAAACATGCCAACATCAAAACAAGGGTGTTGTTGAAGATAAAACCTTATACTAACCACTGGTAAAAATGGAGAACCCACATGCATAGCTTTACATTAGTTACAGTACATTCAAACTCGTGTCATCGCTTATCAACACAATCACATAGAAAAATAGAGTTTCTTTATGATGTCCCCGACATGCTGTCTAGGTAGGAACTAGCTCACTGGGTTTTGAGCATAACGTTAGCCATTATTATTTAACGTAACGCTGAACAAAGCCCAGGAGGGAGGTGGCATTTTGTTTTTCTTACCTCGTTGGTTCTCCTTATCCGAGCTGGATTCATCCAATGATTTACCGCGACTGTCGACTGCATTGTCTCTTTGGAAACGGAACCGGTCTAAGTTAAAAAAGCTCATTGTAACATCAATATTTTCCGTTTGAGACTCGTTTGTCTCGCGCAAAGAGCGACCTTAAATCCGCCAGTGACGCTCGTGCACTTGATTCTGTTCGGTGATTAAATATTCAGGACAGTCTCATCGATATGATATAAATACAACAATAAGCGACCTAATAATATAAATATGTGAAATACATTAGACTTAAATTATTAAGCATTGGAGCGTGACAGAGCGGTAAGTAATGTATAACAGCTTCCCGCCACCGGCTGACATGCGTCACTTCCGGTTTTCAGCCAATAGAAATACAGCGGCTTTTTTCCCTTTAAATTTTCAACATTGAACTTTACGATATTTTTACAGAGATACAATTATGGAAAATAAAATAGAAAATGTATAAATTATAGTAATGTATAGCTATATAAAATAAATTAAGGTGTAATTAACTAAATGTTAGATAGATATAAGTTAGCCTATAGAAGTAGAATACATGTCGTGCTAAAATGTTAAAATAGACGTTTTACAATTCTAATATTTTGACATGGAACGTCACATACTTTTATACATTTATACAGCACTTCACTCATCCACTAGGTGACACCCATAGACTAAAAAACAGTGACGCCATAGTAAAAAAAAAAGACAACTTGGATTACAAACCTACATGTCCTACGTGTCCGTTAGGGGGCGACAGTGTGTCTGTTTATGACAGAAAAAGCATAAGAATGCCTGACTGGCAACAGGTCACTGGGACTCTTGCAAAGCATTTTGTGAGATTCTCAACATATATCATATTACATATCATGTCAAGATCACATTTCATTCTATTTCCACATGCAATTGGTTAATTTAACACTGGAATAATTTGGGTTACTGAAATCATCTGGGTTACTGAAATCAAACAGTGTGCCGCTGCAAAGCATGTGCCTCTCAGTTTTATACAGCGGTGCATGCACAAACTATAAAAAAGATGCTAGCTGTTTAATAGGATTAATGATGAATTTACAGTGGGAATTCTTACGTATAAACAGTGATAATTATAAGAAAAGTTGGCAACCATCCACATACTGTAGAATCAATGTCATAAGTACATGTACGCAGTATGCAGTCCTGAATTGTGCTGAGTATTCCATGCCGCCACTCTGTCTCCCTTTCCTTGTCACTATGGAGATTCCTATAACTTACACTAGTGCCATGCACACAATGGGCACACTGACATTGAGTTTGATCAGACTCCTGACCCTAAACAGCAGGGAACTAAATCAGGGACCCCAGTTAGTTTTACTGCAGTCTCATGGGCAGGCATAACATAACATTAGCAAAGTAAGTTACAACATTAGACAATGTATTACAATGAAAATGTGCCGAAACATTATGATGATGACAACGAGTGTGCCATAATGTTTCTGCAAACTTACATCAAAAGCTCTACAGGATGGAAGTTAAGATGGCCAGACTCCATCCATGCTCATGCTCAATGGCTTACATAAGTGTATGACATCCCTATGGAAGTTTGAGGAATTGTGCTCAGAGGTTGACCTACCATCCTTGCAGACTTGTCACTTTGTCTGTCACTATCCAGTCGCCATGGCTCCCTGCTTGTCCGAGACCCGACGGCGGCAGGGAGTACCTTATCACCGTGGCAACATGTCTGCGATTTGGCTCCTTCCCACCCCCTACAACAAAATACCCGCCCATTCCAAAAGACAAGATCATCACACAATTAATTGTCATTGTCTCATTCTACATTCATTAGACATTGTCCAGGAGCTGTCAAACAAGGCTTGCAAAGGATGGACGAAACGTGCAGATTAATTATGATGATTTATGTTGGGATAACTATCATGTATGGTTAAGATGACAGCAGTTACCTACCTTAGATGTTTCACGTAGGTAGCCACCATAATCAGAAGAAAAAGGCTCCCTATGATATTATGTTTGACTGATAGACAAAGAAAATTATTGATTCTAGAGAGAGTTCCAGGACAATAAAAAAGGTCCTGTCAGGTTAATGCATCATGTTTGTCAGGAATGAATTTCTTGAAGCTTGAATGTGTATTCCCTACATTATGGAGACCAAATTTTGACCTCATAGGGACATTTATTTGGTCCGAGAAACATGGTATGTGTGTGTGCAAGAAGTAAATGACAGTCTCACTGCACCACAGCTAGAGGTCCCACCCCGGCGGGCGAGGTCCAGGGTGGTGTTGCTGGGTATTTTTAATTAAATCAGCCTACAATGAGGAAGATGGAAGTGGAGGGAAGTTGGGAAGGAGGGGGAGTTGGGGTTAGTGAGGGGGATCTGACCATCTCCAGGGTAAAGGCAGTGTGGGAAGAGAATGTGCACCTCCTTGCTGTGTCTTCTCTTTGTGTCCCACCACTTCTTGTATACTGTGGGAATTCCCAAGGAATGAGAGGTGAGAGACACACTTGATTTGAATCAAAAATTGTATGCACATAAGAGCATATGCTATGATACTAATTATTTCCAAATTAAGAAGTTCAAGTCAGCTACAAAACTATTGTTGATGAGCATACAGACCATAAACATCATACATGCATAATTTTGCATTTGAGTTGATATTAGTGACAGACAGCTAGAATGCTAGTAATTGATGACTACTGATTTGCTTTGACCAGTTCTAAATGGAATTTGTATATCATACATACACTCCAGTGCATTAAAAAAAGGACTAAGCGAGAAACGGGAAAATAATTAGTGTTTTTTTTAATGGTCTTGACCATTTTAATCAGAAAATTGGCAAGAGTTGCACAAATACTGTAGATAAAATAACTCAGCCCTTTGTTTTCTTTAAATGTTTAAGCAATGGGTTAACTTAAAGACAGCTTTTTAAAGGTAGGAGAGTCAATGTTGTTCCACTCAATGTAGATGGCTTCAAATGGTTCACGAGTTGAAAATTGTCTGCCAGATAGTTTGAGTTGAATGTGAGACCAAATTTTCAATACGGTTCAAATCTAGACTGAGGAATTGGACCAAATCAAAACATGAGGCTGATGGACTTTCAAGCCACTTATTGTTTGTCTTTGCAAATTGGGCAAATCGGTACATCTGATGATCATGTATCTTTAGATAACTTTTCAATTGTGCAATATTCTCCTGTACACCAAAGAATTAAATAACTTTTCACTGTAAAGTAGCTCACCAATCCCAGCAGCTAAAAAAGGCTCCGCACTCAATGATATCTTCCTCCATACTTTACTGTGGGAGAGATCAAGATTGTTATTATATTTCTCAACATATTTTCAGACAATGCTCTGGAGCATCACCATGCAACTTGTGTTTCATTGTGATTCATCATGCCACACACAACTTCCCATATATTGCAACGCATTCTCACCCCAAGGTGTCATCTTTTGACCATGCTTCAATATTCAACGCTGAGACAGCAATGAGCTTTTTCAGTAGTGTATTTGCTTACATTTGGCTAATTTCCAGACCAATATATATTTATATATTAAGGCTGTCAATAGATTAAGAGCACACTCCATGGGTATAAAGAAAAAATTCAAAAGACCACTGTGAGTATGGGGACTTGGCGGGATTGGATTAAGGGCCAGAGAAGAAAGTGACCACAGGGGAGGTGGTATATTTAAATAAATTTATTAAAATTATGTACTGATTAATAATCTAATTAGTAGCAAATTAATTGCACATACACTCTAAAAAATGCTGGGTTGTTTTAACCCAATTTTGGGTAAAATATGGACAAACCCAGCCATTGGATTACATATTTAAATTACATTTTTAACCCAATGGCTAGGTTTGTCCATTTTTACCCAAAATTGTGTTAAAACAATCCAGCATTTCTTAGAGTGTACAATTTGGCTGAGAAATGACACCAAAAGATCATTTAAAGGGATAGTTCACCCAAAAATGACCCCATGATTACTCACCCTAGGTCATCCTAGGTGTATATGACATTCTTCTTTCAGATGAAAACAATCTGAGTTATATTAAAAAACGTCCTAGCTAAGCTTTATAATGCAGTGAAGTATTGTTTATCGTTGGTTCATGTTGACTAATATAGTTTAGTTACGGTAAAGTGTTACCAGATTACTCAATATGAATTAAATAAAAATTGATCCCTACTTCATCATCACCATATCACAGATGTGTGATAATGAAGGACAAGCATGGTGATAAACACCACGACCAATACATTTTGTCTCCACATTCTCTTATTTTAACTGTATTATAAAAACATCCAAAAGGTCTTAAACAAAATAATGATGGCATACAAAGCATCAAGGCCCTCGCTTTTATTATGACTCGACTGGGACTGTGACGCATGGAACACACCCCTGCTGGTTTGGACTGGTGGGGTCAGTCTGAGCTGGGACGGGCCCAGTGGGGAGGTGGTGACAGTCACAGTGGAGGAGGAGTAAGAAAGAAGGGCCCCACCATGGGAGTCGATGTCTGACATGACCCTTCTCAGCGTGGCCTCTGCAAGGTCTCAAGAGGCCATCATCAGGCTCTGGACCGGTCGTCATGATTCTCAGTCCTTCTCTGCCTTTGTTCATCCACTTTGCTAGTGGGCTACTATGCTAGCTAGCTATACGTTTCTCATGTTGCAGCGAGTTTAATGGGCACCAAGCCTATTTGATCAGTATCCAAGCCCTGGACCAAGAGTAATTCCACTTTTTTTATTATCAAGATAAAGCGTTTAATTACAGTAAGTGCAAAATGCAGCTGCTAGAGTTCTTACTAGATCAAGAAAATATGATCATATAACACCAATTTTATCATCTCTACACTGGTTACATTAAGTTTCGTATCAATTACAAAATACTACTGACCTATAAAGCCCTAAATAGTTTAGTTCCTGTGTATTTAATGAACTCCCTACAATCCATCACGCTCTTTAAGATCAATTAATTCGAGGCTTCTGGTCATTCCAAGGATATCCAAGTCCACTAAAGGAGGGAGTACGTTCTCGCATTTGACTCCAAAACTCTGGAATAGCCTTCCTGATAATGTTTGAGGCTCTGACTCGCTGTCCCAGATTAAAAACGCATCTCTTTAGCCTAGCAATCACATAATGCTTACCTTTTTCCCTCTGTTGAATCAGATCGAATGCATTTCATATTGTAAAACTTGAAGAGTCTGTAGGTTATTTATATAGGTTGCATAGTAGTTACAGTCATTACGTTCCTGTGTATATTGCGTGAATGACGGGTGGTTGGACAGAAATTGTGTTTTGTGGTAGGTGGTATGCCATACGAAACTGTTCTTTCTGCTGTTGAAAAATGGCATTCGTCGGCTCTAGCTTGTATCCAGCCTCTCACAGAGACTTTAGATGCCCCAACGCCTGTGATGAGACGACTCAACGCCTGTGAAGAGACGACTCAAGCGCTGGCGATAATGCCCTACAATATTACCTAAATGCATTTTTCCTTGTACATTTCTGAAATGCACTTTCTGTAAAGCTGCTTTGAAACAATATGTATTGTGAAAAGTGCTAGACAAATAAATTTCAATTTAATTGAGTTAATACAAGTAATTTTAGGAACGTGCTCCCCCTGTGTCCCACTGCATCTTATAAACTGTGAGAATTGCATGGTGATGCTCCAGAGCAGGGATGCATGGTGATGCTCACCCTAACCCTAACCCCAAGACTTATATTCGAATCAAAATAATGCCAGAGGCGATTGCTTTTAAGATAAAAATAATTATTATTTTCAGCTAATTGTCAGACCTACATGGATTAGGACATTCATTAAGACGTTCACAAAGATATACACATCCCTCACTCACATACAGTTCTTAAAAATAATGGTAATTATTGGCAACTTTTCCATTAGGAACCTTTAACATCCATGAAATCTTTCCATTGCCCAAAGGTTCTTTATAGTGGAGAAAGGATCTTTAGTTTATTAAAATGTTCTTCACATAAATAAAAAAAACGTTAAAAAATGTATATATATTTTGAGAATTGTTTACTGAAAAGTTATTAGGGGAACCCAATTATTATTATTTTTTTATTGTCCCCATTTGAATCTATTTAAAAGCGTAGCCAGTGTGTTTGTTTCTAATGCTTCTGTTTTTCCAATGCCATGAGCTCTCAGCTTTACAATTTAGGCTATGTTTAAAAACATTATGTAAAGGTCATATATGGCTAATCATTTCACATTTAAAATGATCTACAGAAATATGAACAAGCTAATGAGGATTGAGACACAAACATCATTCATAAAGATCACTGTGCATACTTACTGAATACTTGTTGATATTATTTAATTGGTGTAGCTGTATCATGAGCAGCAATGATGTTCTTCAGTTATCCAACACTTAAAAACAAAAAACAAAAAAACAATATTTAGTTCACTGCTAAGAATGATTTACTATTTGATTAAGAAAGTAAACAATTCAACTTTAAAAACAGTGATCTGTATTATTCAAATCTGCCCACAAGTATCTATGTACTGAATGGTACCTCAGTGTGTCCTGAACATGTGTATTGTGTTGTAGCTCTGTGATGTTTCCCTGGTTTTGAGGTGTGATATTCAGTCCTGCCCACAAACCTGGGAGAGGAAGTAGTCCAGACCCTTTTCTTTCTTTTATCTCTCAGTGACACTGAGCGGAAAAAAGAAATTGACGGGCATGACAGGCGTGCACTAGTGTAACCTAAGCTTAAACCCCACCTCCTATACCTTCATCCCATTAACCCTCCTCCCTGTCAGGGCTCTGGTCAATCTCAAGGTGTGCTACGATTCTCCACGAGCACGTCCACCTCGGATTCCCTTCTTCCTCCTCATCTTCCTCTTGACCTTTCTAAGTGACTCTGCTTTTCTCTCTCCCTCTTTCCATACCTTTCTCTTTCTCACTCTGTTTCTAAACCAGGGGGCCGCCTGGGCTGCTCCCACAAAGCCTCCACTGTGTCACCGGCAGCCTCTCTCCCCGTGTCCCCATCCACTACTGTGGGAGTAGCAGAGCGTGAATCAGAAAGGAGGAGCCACTTATCTCCAGCCTGCCCCCCTTCACCTCACCCCCCCGCTCCCCCTGCCTCTCGGGCACAAAGGCTGTGCCTCTTAACAGCGGACAATGATGCTGATCTGAAAGGTTACTTTGCTCCGTTCCCCCTCTCCAGCACCATCATCCTCCCCCTGCCTCCCCTCCGGTCGCCGGCCTCTTCCAGCAGCATGCATGAAAAGAAAGTCTAATGGCCGCTTGTTAGCCACTCCAGTGGCTGCACTGATCCGGCTTATCAGCCCCATCGGTTGTACCCGAGATGTCTGCATGAATGTCGGTGAGATTCAGGTCAGGGTCATGTTTTCATTCGCCCAATCGGCCTCAGGACTGATAAGACAATTTGTCAGAAAGTAATCAGAGAAGGGGGCTTTGGCCATTAAAGTTCACCGTGAGATGAAGGTACCACACCTCGTATTTCTCCTTTTGCTTTGCGCTTGCATTTTGAGTAGGCTACTTTGGGTCGCTGAGTTCATAGGTTATTTTGGTCGCAAGACATTGTGCCTTTATCTTCCTCCATTTCAGCTGATTTGCAAACTCAAGTTCTACTTGGGGTCTTGGGGATTGTAATGCCTTTTAGTAATCTCAAAGAGGTTCATTCAAAAAAATGAGAAAATCCTTTACTCCAATGTCGTTCCAAACGTTCTTGACTTTATCCTGCAGAACACACAAAAAAAGATGTTTTAAAATGGTTGTCACAATGAAAGGCAATAGGATCCAGCATGTTGTAGACTCCACTGGCTTTGATTGTATGGACAAAAACTGTTGAAAGAAATACACATAGTTCTGCAAGTTTTTTACTTGTATTTTTTTTTGAAACCCCAAACGAAAGCCATTCAAAAGCATACAATATTGAATAGTCAAATGTCTAAGTCGTTATCAAGTCAGAGAAATCGGTCAAAAGGATTTTAAATACCTTAGATAAACATGTGACATAAGCATATTATTAAGCATTGAAGATAAAATAAGAGGTTAACATTATGTTTACACATGCATCATTGATATCTTGGTAACACTTTACAATACGGGTGCACAAATAAATGCACAGATAATCATGAGTTAATGTATAACTGATGAAGAACTAAACCATTAATTAATGATTACTGCATCAGCAACTAATAAAGAGTCTATATGATTAATAGATTAAGTAATGCAAGAATTGCTATTAATTCAATGTGTCATTGTGTATTAATTCCTTAATAACATATTTTATTAACTAATAGTGTAAATTAATGTGTTAATTAACACAATTAGTCAAATATGCACTTCAACTTAGTTATCTGCTTTAATTAATCATTAGCTAATGATTTGCAAATGTATCATTATGTTATGACTTTACTTGTTGAGGCACATCATTATTAACTAGTCATTTAGTAATTGTAGTAATTTGCACATGAATTTGCACTAACAGTGAAGTAGTTAATCATATATTAATGCATTTTAGTGTACCTGTCATATTATCTGGAAGTTGAAATACAAAGCTTTGGCTCATTCTGGTAATGTATAAATTAACACTATTAGTAAAATTAATTAATAACAATTCATGTATGAACTGATACATTAACCTTACAGACACTTAATTAGTTCCTAATGTGGTAATCAATAATGAATAGCTTAAATAATCAATAGTTACACATTAATTCAGTATTATCTGTGCATTAATTAAGCACAAATTAATGCTTATTAGTGCACCCATATTGTAAAGTGTTACCAATATCTCTTTATTGGGTATATGCCATTGTTTGGGAGCACCTGCCTTAGTTATACAGTATGCATCTTTAAAGATACCTGAAAACGGCAATGTCATTACAAACCTCTGGCTTTCTTTCTTTTGCAGAACACAAAAGAGCATATTTTGAAGAATGTTGGGAACCAAACAATTTTGGTGACCATTGATTTCAAAATGCCAAAATGATTCATTCCTCAAAATATTGCATTCTCTATATCTCATACAAGTTTGAAATGACAGGGGGGTGATGACAGAATTGTCACTTTTGCGTGAACTCTACTCTAAGGTATGAACCTTAAGGTAAAGCAAAATCTTTAACATGCAGTAATTGTTCTATAGCTTGCTTAGTTTACTTACTGGAAGGGTTCTTTCTGCCTCTCCCTCTCACCTCCTCTCTGATCAGTATGCCTCCCCTGTGGTCACTTTCCTTCTCTGGCCCTTAATCCAATCCTGCCAAGTCCCCATAGTCACAGTGGACTTTTGAATTTTCTCTTTATACCCATGGAGTGTGCTCTTAATCGTCGGTTATTGCTCGCGTATCGAATTTGGGGAGAGAGGGCAAGTCTTTAGTGATGTGATTTCAGGCACCCTAACCCAATCTGCTTCCAGAGCCTTTCTTTTAAACTCTGCCTTTCATCTTGCCACAAAGCGATGGCATTTTAATTTTCATTCTCGTGTTACACTTTATTTATTTAGCGGGCTGTTTTTTACTTCGCCTTCCACACAGATCCAGGTTGGTATTGATCACGGCAAATGACATTATATTTTCCTCAAAGGAATTGTGGAGAGTATGTTTTTCTTTGAAATTCTTTTAAGGCAGATACGTCCTGGTTAATCTGGGCAGTGGTGAAGAAAAGACAAGCTGGTAATAAGTGTTTATGGATGTGCGAATGCTTCAATATGTGATATTGACTGTGCAATGTTGTTTTATGAGTGATTGTGGTGTACCATCATTTAAAAAAAGCAGAAGTCGAATTTGTCTGTTATTTTTAGGGTGTAACTGTGTTTGACCAGTTGTTTATTCTTTAATGGATATAAAGATTTTTACACAGAAAAGAAAATGTATCCTATTATAGATTCACAAGACTGTGGTTTACTTGATTATCTGAGCATGTTTGATTGTCATTATTATTTTCATGGTTATTTTTTTGGGAGTGAAGTTCCATGTCTTGCTGGTTTTACAAAACACATTCAGTTTCCCTTGTTTTATCAAACAAATTGAAACTACAAGTGAAATGAAACATGTACTTCAACTATAAAATAATTCATACATGGCTTCTGACATTATATGTGACTAAGCTCTGGAATTTCAATTATAAATGCTATTGCTATGTGTGATAACTCATATATTAAGACAATGTTACATACTACAAAAACATTGAAAAGTGACAGACCTTTCCAGTTTTATCAATTAAATCAATGTTTATAAGTTCAACTATTGCTCACATACATTACCAGCTTAGTCATTATTCCCATGCCAGTCAGTCTACTTACTCAATCTTAGGTAAACAATGATTGATCAGATCTTCCTTCAGCTGCATTCCCGAACATGGATGTCTGGCGTATAGCCTGTGGGATCTGGGAGGAGAGACGGGGCAGAGACGGCATTAACAAGCTTAATGAAACATGTCAGTGTGTTATTTTCCGCCTCCTGCCTTGGTCACAGCGAGTAAAAGCCCTCCTGCCAGGATAGCCCATTGTTAAGACGCTGGATTAGCTTTAAGTCCCAGGAGTCCTGCTCCTCTTCATCTCCATCCGTCACTGTCAACACCGAAAGGGTTTTCACACACACACATGCACAATCATACATTTATCTCTTGACCTTGCTGACATGCATCGGCTCTGCGCTTGCATAACATATCATCATACACACGTAGGTGGACGTCTGCCCATTAAGGCCTCCATGGTTTGCTGGACAGTTGTGTCAGGTGGTCAGTGCACCACCACTGTGCACTGTGACGGGACCTCTCCGGCCATGACGCTGTAGACAGGAATGGAGGAGGCGAGGTCAAAGTTCTTGACATGGATTTTCACACAGTGGGTACAGGCTGTAATTAACTAGCTGATTGACAAGAGTGTGACAGCAACAGGGAAAGGAGAATGAGCCGTCACACCGCTGCCAAACACAACAGATAGACAGTTGGAAGGCCTTAGTTTTAGTTTCATTGTGGACAAGAGTGACCTTCTGGATTCTGACCCTCTGTCATGAATCGCAACTGCTAATCAGTTCAGTGTAAAGCATGTACTCAGGTTTTGTTGTTGTGAAAAATAACCATATTTAAAGGGTTAGTTCACCCAAAAATGAAAATTCTGTCAGTATTTACTCACCCTCATGTTGTTCCAACCCCGTAAGACCTTTGTTCATCTTCGGAACACAAATTCAGGATGTTTTTGATGAAATCTGAGAGCTGGATCACTTCTGCGATTCTAGTCCAAAGGCTTCTTGGGGAATCTGAAACTTGCCAGCCTCAAAAGATCGTTAAAATAGTCCAAGTGACTTCAGTGGCTCAATCTTAAGTTTATCAAGCGACGAGAATACTTTTTGTGTGCAAAAGCAAACATAAATAACGACTGTTTATGTTTGCGATACGAAACTAGCAGCTTGATCAACATAAGAATAACATACTGACCATATTCTAACATTTCATCATGTCAAGCTAACGTTATAACATTGATTTGTTTTCATATACTTTTGCTCACCTGTCTAATAAAGCTGTAAAGTCATGAACTCGTGAATTTCTGTCAGTGTCAAGTCCAAATTAGTCACGGACGCTAGCTCTCTGTCGAGTGGAAGTCAGTCTCGGACGCTAGCTCTCGGCATCTCAGAAACATCACGCTGAAATTGATCCTCATTCTAGTTCTCCTTGTTTGTCCCAAAGTCTGGTTGCCATGGTCTATGATTGAATCGAACAAGAACTGGGTGCCGACTAAACGTTACTCACTATGCAGTTGTCCGTGTCTGTCGCCATGGTTAAGTTATGGCTATGGCAATACGAGCGGAAGCGAGGATAGCCGAGGATAGCGCGCATATTGCGTCATTTACAGGTGACATTTTTTTCCGGGACGGACACTTATTTCAAATTGGAATTTCTCTGAAATAAAAGAACTTTGGAGACTTTTTGGGATATTGTAATTACACAACTGCAGGAAATATATCACACTGTGCAAGTGATTTTTGGATATTTTATTACAAAATCCTTACATATTGGACCTTTAAAAGGTACACATCATCAAAGTGTTCTGACTTTCTGTCTAGTTTGTAGTATATTGGGTCTCCAATGCCCAGATCCTGATCTTTGCTTAGCCTACAGTCTTAGCAATCATAATTTTCAGGCTTAAGTTTGGACCTTTCCCAAAACAATCCTTAAAAAAATCTGATGTATGCACTGATTTTGTGTTTTGTTTTCATTTCACACCATAGAAATCTATATAGAAGTCACTGGGGCTCATCAACTGTTTGGTACCCATATTCTTCAACATAATCTTCTTTAGTGTTTATTAGAAGAAAGAAATTCATACGAGTATTGGGACAACTGCGGGGTGAGTACAATGATGACAGAATTAAAATTTTTCAGTAAACTATCCCTTGATAAATGCATAAATGAATGCATAAAAAAATGCAAAAAAAAATAAAATGATAAAAACGTTATATTTAAATAAATATGATTAAATACATAAATGTGTAACTTTCATGTTCTTTTTGATATTTAAAACCTTATCCTTATATAAAACCTTATATAAAGATATAATAAATAATATTATTTGATATATTTAAAAATGTCTTTATGTGTTAGATATTTATAGTGTGACATTAGACTAGGGCAGAGTGTCTATCATCTTTACATCTAACAACGAGGGGAGGGTTTGCCTCTGCCCAGAGAGGTAACATAGCTCTTTTATAGTTAACATGTTCACCTTTGAAGAATACACTTAAAAGGGGAAAATCAGAGGAATTAAATGGTGTGTCTCCCTTGCTTCTGAGGGGACATTTTCTACTGTGGCACAAAGGGACGGGGATCGCATTGCAGCACTGCATTCAGTGAGCCACTTTGTTTTCAAATGGTTTTGTTAGTTGTGACACTGCAGACATCCAACACCTTCCAAGAATCTGAACCGCAGAAAGCTCTTGTTCTCTGGCGAGTAACCCAGAAACAGACCCGGGGGGGGGGCAAAGGCTGTGCTGTGTTGTGTCACGGTAAAAAGCTTCCCTCAGGTGATCTTCCTTCCACTGTTCCTGCCTCCTGGGCTTCTGGGGTGTTTAAGCAGCTTAACACAGTTGCTATGAGAAGAGGTGCTTGCTGTTTCACATGTCCCATGCAAGCCTTCTTCTTGACCTCTGACATATCTTGAAGAGTCAAACGCAAGTGGACATAAACCAAGTTAAATTATGTCATCATTTACTCACCCTCTTTTCATTCACACATGTGTCTTTCTTTCTTCTGTGGGACATTGTCTCAGTGTTATTTGTCCATACAATAGAAGCAAATGGTTATCAAAATGGTTTAGTTACCAACATTCTTCAAATGTTCATCTTTTTTTGTTTAGTTCTGCATAAGAAAGTAACGCATGCAGGTTTGGAATAACACAAGGGTCATTTTTGGGTGAACTATCCCTTTAAATGGACATTCAATAGTCTTACTAGTGGGAATGGATCTACTTTCTCTAAGAGACTTTTCAGGATAATTTACATTTTAAAACATGTCTTGGTATTTGGTTTATCTAAATATGCAGAACTTCCAGAATCATGATGATCATGTTCTCCGTCATGATTTTTATTCAAAGAACATTTTGTGCTTCAACAAAAAATCTGACAGTTTGCGAAGTCACATGATCAATGTCACAAAAAGACCTTAAATATTTATCTTAAAAGTCTTAAACATATTTAAAAAAGGTGATTTTCTTTCTTAAACATTTATAAATTATTTAGTCAGTGTCCTTGTTTTACATGTTTCACTATCCTTCAACTTTGTTTATTTCCTATTTTAAATAGGCTAATTAAAAATAATAAATCTCAATGTACATTTTATTTTATTTTTTGAGTTACTGGGCCCTAAAATTGATTTATGAATGGCAATTTTGTTGCATAATTGAGTTTTGGAAGCAAGAAGGTTTCTAGCTTATATGTTGGACAGTGAAGGTATCTTTCCAGACAGACAGACAGACAGACAAACAGACAGACAGACAGACAGACAGACAGACAGACAGACAGACAGACAGACAGAGAGTTTAGTGTGGGCCATAGAAAGACTATCCACTGCATTAACCTTCTCTGGTCCTGCCAGAACTCTTTCTGCACTCTTCTTTCAGCAAGACCCAAGGGAGGGTAACTCTGAGCCTGGCCCATTCTCCGTGAGAACTTTGATTTCCTATTAGGTTCCTGCAGTGGAGGGGGGACCCCGCTCGTCTCACGTTCGACGACAGGCTCTGCACAGGACAATGGCTAGCCTCGGCCTGGATACAGGCCCTTTTGTTAGCCGTGCCATTTTGGTTTCGCCCCTGTCTCCCTGGCAGGGCAGAGCCTTCACATCTCATGCTCTTCCCTAAAGTACACACTTTTGGATGGGGGGAGCTGAGACTGCTTGTCTGTACATCAAGAAAAAGAAAAGACAGAAGAGCAATGCTGCTGGTAAAGTTTTGACACGCTGTTCATCACCTCAAGGAAGCCACAATGGTCAGTTTATCCAACATCTAATAGAGCAAACAATGTAGATAGTTGCTGCCAATAAATGTCATATGCATTTTTGTTTAATCATGTGGCTAAGCTGAAACTTTTCTTTTTAAGATTTGTAACATAAGTGTCAAAAACTGCAGTCATTAATTGATATTCTGTCTCTGATGTGCTGTTTTCCAATCCAATACATTGAAAAAGATTGTGTTGTTTAATGTTATAGGTGCTGTTTGCATTGGCTTTAATTGCATGGTGATCAAAAATTAGGAATTTTGTAACAAATTTAACTTCAGGGTGTCACATATCTTGTGCAGAAAAATGAACTATAGGGTGGGAAGGTGAAGCCGAGAGAGGGGGGGGGGGGGGCACAGATTGACAGATGCAGTGAAGCTGCACTGATCTGAAGAGGGGGGAAGCATCCCTCAGGAGAAGAGCAAGAGGATGTGGATTGAGTCTGATGATGTGAAAACAAGGGATGCAGGGATAATCTGCAGGGAGGGAAGATGAGCTCAAGTATGGGAGACACAGAGAGCTTTCCCATGCTCACCTGAACAAACTGCTTCACAACAATCAACACAGATACACATGATACTGTATCCACTGCCAATCACCTTCACTTCTCCACGACTGTGACATAGAAATGTATTACCGTGCATGTCTAAGAAATAATATGCTGATTAACAGAATATATTTTAACTGTGCGTGCGCACACACACACGCACATTGCAAATACATAATAATGAATATAAAAAAAACAGCAATTGGTTACTCTTTACAATAAGGTTAATCTAGTCATGACAAATCATTTGGAAAGGTCTAAGACTCCTAGATAGATATTTTAGGTCTGTTTTTTTTCTTACAAATTATGAATGAACAGTAATATATGAATTTATGACAAGAGTGCGCCTCAAAAAAATCAACGTCATTACAGGAGTTTCTGACCTTTGTCAAAAAAGTTGACGCACACACTTTTAATAATTGAAACTTTGGTTTTTAGTGCTAAAAGTTCATAATAAAACATGATTAGTATTTGTCAATAAAAAAGATTAAATTATATTTTAAAAAGTAAGGTAAGAAGTCCTCATAAAAAGTATATTATATATCTATAAATATATATTTTCTATTATTATTATATAATATATTTTAGTAGTTATCATGAATTAGGTATCATTTGAAAGCTTACAAACTCTGAATTCATCATGTGAAAACCGTTTTAAAAGTGGACGTTGCGTTACCATAGAAACGGTATTTTTTTATTAGGCCCCTAATAAGGCCCCTCCCCTTTTGGGCATCATCTTTCATAATTTATTATGAAAACCTTTTCTAATCTTGACAAAACACATATTGTCAGAAAGGTCTGAGTCTCAAGGTTCCATATTTAGTGACAGAAGTGATATTTGGATAGAAATTTCTTAATTTGTTATGGCAAAATGCATACAATTAAATTCAATGGAATTCAATGGCACCCGGTGGCTATTTTTTGTACTACACCTAAACAAAATCTCATGGGAACTTCAATTTTTGTGATATCAACTTCAAATTTGGAACACAAC
Organism: Hybognathus amarus; assembly: GCA_030378365.1. NCBI lineage: Eukaryota > Metazoa > Chordata > Actinopteri > Cypriniformes > Leuciscidae > Hybognathus > Hybognathus amarus. Next base: position 276,267 of record JAQIUQ010002951.1, on the reverse strand, counting down.
TTTGGTTAGATATATAGCTTTCATTTTATAGTAATTTTATAGTAAAACATATTTTGTAAAATATTTATTTAATATTAAAAAAATATATTAATAAAGTAGGCCTATATTTGATGTACTGTAAATTATAACTTCCATAACTTTTTCATACTTTAATTTTTTGAAGTGCTTTTCTTTTAAACAAGACCAAACTTAGGTCTATATTCCAAAGCATTCTTGAATTACAACCATTTAAGTTTGTATAGTGCATTTTAATGTCAATTATCAAAAGGGGGGTGACAGGTAAAGGGTTAATCTTAGTTAATATTCATTTCAACATTCACAAATACGTAAAATCAATTGTTGTTTTTGTTACATTAGTTAATGTGAACTAATATGAACAGCTGTATTTTTATGTACTAATAAATGTATTGTTCATGTTATACATTAATGTTAACTAATGAACCTTATTGTGTTACCGGTAACACTTCACAAAAAAGGTTCATTAGTTAACATTAGTTAATGTATTTACAATAATGGACTAACCATGAGAAACATTTGTTATTCTTTGTTAATATTAGTTAATAAAAATACATTTGTTCATTGTTTGTTCATGTTAGTTCACAGTGCATCAACTAATGTTAACAAGATTTAAATAAAGTACGAGTAAATGTTGAAATCATTAGCAAAGTTTAAAGTGCAGTTAATTATTAGTTATTAACTAATGTTAACTAATGAACTTTATTGTAAAGTGTTATCGTGTTATTCTCTCAATCTTTCCCCAGATGCTATAGCACCCCCTTGAGGTCCCCTGGGGGTTCACAGACAGCTGTTTTTACATCTGTGACATGGGTTGCTCTGATGGTACTGGAGCTTCTGGAAGGTTTTCATTTTTTCTTTACAGATGTTGTCCCTTAATTAAAAATATTATTTAAAAAAAAATCAAATTTTGTTTTTTTTTTTCACTAAAAAATGAAATAGAATGGTTTAGAATGAGGGTCTGTAAGTAGCAAACTTTGCTGAATAGTGGCTACATTTACACATTTGGCAGCCAATTTTATCCATAGCGACTTTCAAGGTACACATTTACATTCTTATCAGTTCTTGCATTCCCTGGGAATCAAACCCATGACCTTGGTGTTGCAAACACCAACACGCGTTTCAGCCACAGGAAAGTAGATAGCTAAAAAAAGGGTTAGCTCTTGGGTTTGCAGTGTAATGTTTTGGAGGGGAATGGGGTGTTGGTGCTGAGAGGCTTGAGCTGCTGCTCAGGACGCCTGCTGGCTGGTTAACTAATTAGCTCTTTTGTATCTTGAGTAAATCTGGGCTGTATTAATGCAACACGGAAGTCACTCTGTAAGTGTTGGGCACAAACTACTTAAAAGAGGTCACATTTACTAAGTATACCCTGCAGGCACGATTCCCTCCACTCCCATGTCTCACACTCATTGTGGTCGGGTCACTACAAAAGGTTCGGACACTCTGATGACAATGAGTGTTGTTATGCCACTGAATAAAATTCGGGAACTCAAACACGACAGTGCTTTTACTTTAGCTGGCTGACTTGTAAAATTAGAATAAACTATTTAAACAAGGCCTATATGTTAAGGTTATTCAGCTCAGGTTTCACTCTCTTTTCCTTATAATGACAGCCTGAAACCTTGTGTCTGGTGACTCATCAGTGATTCAGACATCTCTTTTTCTCCATGAAAAAAATCTTATCTATCTATCTATCTATCTATCTATCTATCTATTTATCTATCTATCTATCTATCTATCTATCTATCTATCTATCTATCTATCTATCTATCTATCTATCTCTATCTATCTATCTATCTATCTATCTATCTATCTATCTATCTATCTATCTATCTATCTATCTATCTATCTATCTATCTATCTATATCTATATCTATCTATCTATCTATCTATCTATCTATCTATCTATCTATCTATCTATCTATCTATCTATCTATCTATCTATCTATCTATTATCTATCTATCTATCTATCTATCAATCAATCTTACCATGCATCCATCTGCATCCATCCATCCATCTATCCATCCATCCATCCATCCATCCATCCATCCATTCCATCCATCCATCCATCCATCCATCCATCCATCCATCCATCCATCCATCCATCCATCCATCAGATCCATCCATCCATCCATCCATCCATCCATCCATCCATCCATCCATCTTATCCATTCATCCATCCATCCATCCATCCATCCATCCATCTATTCTATCTATCTATCTATCTATCTATTCTATCTATCTATCTATCTATCTATAGTATTTATCTATACATGCATCCATCCGTCCATGCATCCATCCATGCATCCGTCCATCCATCCATCCATCCATTTATCTGTCTGTCTGTCTGTCTGTCTGTCTGTCTGTCTGTCTGTCTGTCTGTCTGTCTGTCTGTCTGTCTGTCTGTCTGTTGTCTGTCTGTCTGTCTGTCTGTCTTATCTATCTATCTATCTATCTATCTATCTATCTATCTATTTATGTACAGTTTTTATCCATCCATCCATCCATCCATCTATCTTATCCATCTCTCTGCCCTGCATGACACTGTTCGATTAGGAAAGTTGCTCTCCACAACTCTCCATTGTCAGAGGCTCCTCTCCTGGTGCTGAATAGATGAATGGAAATGGGGAGGAAAAAGAAAAGGGGTCGGACATGTATCCCTAATTGGGAGTGGGAGAGGAGAAGGGTGGGCGGGGGGCACGGTTGTCTCTGCGTACAGCTGAAAGCGATACCCTTGTCTCCCCTAGCTTGCCCCACTCCCCTCTGCTCCACCCACAGGATACCTGAGAGTGAGGGTCTCTGGGGAACTGGACTAGGGAGGCTTTCAGTGGCCATGAAAGGAGAGCGTAATAAAACACAAGAAAACTCCTGACAATATACAGTATCCCTCCCTAGAGCATGGCTCACAGCTGAAACACTATATGTGCAGCCACTGTACAATGGGGGCAAGAGTCCCTTAATAGATTCGTGGCCTTCACAGGTGAGTGGGTGGGACAGCCAGTGCTCTCCAAGCCTGGTGGAGTTAAATGAGTTCAAGGCATTGAGAGAGATGAGAGGGGCAAGAGGGGTCCTGGTGCATGATTTCAGTTTCCTTTAGGAAGAATTTTTGATGCTGAATAAATCAAATATAATTTTCTGAATGAAATCACAATCATTTGAACCTTCAGAGCTGCACTGAAACATGCACTGAAAAAATGGTGAATAGGATTTAACAATATTCACTCCGAAAATTGCAAATAATTACAAAAATTGCAAGTAACAAATTGAATTACACATGAAATTTTGAAGCAGAATAAACGAAGTACGTTTTCTTGCAAACCCTATTCCAATAATCTTTGTTTACAACTTCAATTTAATAGACTTCCTATGATCATGAAGTTCATGACTGCATATCAATTCAGCATCCAGAGAAAACCCACACAGGAGGCTCTTAGATGTGGTTTACACCACAAATATCCCCCTGTAATCTATAAGTCAAAGCATTCACCATAGTTTTAAAGAAGAATTGCCCCTCGTGTTCTGAGGTGTGGCTGGAAAAAGCCTCCAGCGCTGCAAGAGCCAATTTTTTGACCTCAACCATTCACTATACCACAGCCTCTCGTTCATCGGAAGGGGAACAGCACGCTGGACGTAACTCAACCCACGAGGAAGTCGACAAAAAGGATAAATGCCCCTACAGTTTAGGTGTTTCCTATACATATGCACACACATCCATATCCTCACAATGAATGTAACTGATGCTCAAAGGGCATTGAACGTCAATATAATTGGCCTCACCATTGTGTACCTTTGAATGAGACGGTTACCCAAGAAGCCTCATGTTGGTGTAGGTACGTCCACTTTGAACATTTTGCAGACACAAAAGGGCAGCCACAGGAGAAACAAAGATGTGAAGAATCACCACTGCTCTTTCAGTTTCTTTTTACGGCATGCTGAAAGACACTGAGAATGGGTTAGACAAGGCTAGCTAACAAATGGCTAATCCATTCCATTTTTTCTGCAGATTTTTTGGCAATTAAAATGATAAAGCATTACATTTCAAACATGAATATTCCAGGAATCAACAGCACTTGTGACACTGCTGATTACCATAAAAATGAATTTCAAACTAAAAATGGGTTGCCGTGAGGCAAAAGAAGTAAGAGGCAAACTTACAAAAGAAGTGAATGGGGCCAGTCCACACTGTTTCAAAGACACAAAACATATACAATAAGTTTTAACATAATCTGCTATGTAAAATTATATCCAATTTCTCAACTTTGTTGCCTTAATATGACTAAGAAGAAGAATTAAATATATCTTAAATAATTTTACAGAAGTGTGAAGAATTAATTGGTATTTATAAAACTATAAGCTTCATATTTTTAAATAGTGGCATTGACTTCCATTTCAACTGCTTCAACTTAACTTTAAATAGTGTTTTTTATTATTATTAACATTATGCAACAAATGCTGTTGACTGAGTTAAACCTGGAATAGTCTGTTAAGTGCATTAATATCTGTCGCATATGTTCAGCAGATAGGGCCTACTTAAACCAATGTTCCTAACTGTGTGAACGTCTCTTTTTTTTTTTTTGGTTAAGAGTATTCATGAATAACATTATCTATGATTCCACAAGAATAATCCTGGCTATCTAGGTTACATTGATACGCATCATCAGAGTCTGCAGACTAGTGTTCACAGGAAGCCTATGCATTATTCATACCTCTTCGGATCATGTGACATTTTCTATTATTTTCTCCCCTTGCTTAGATAACAATCTTTTTTAAAAAGGCCACAAAGCCTTTTTTAACCACATAGTTGTGGAACATGCACAGGTGTATGCATATCTATCATCAACGGCCTCTAATACATTACTTGATGTTAATATTTTATAGAGTTGTCATCCAAATGCTAACAGTTACCTGGCACAAGTCAGATCAGTGCTTACATCTCGCTGTACACTAACATGTTACAGTGAATCTTTTCTCCATTTCTCATTCACTCTGTGCACTCGCATTAAAGTTCTTTTTTCCTCTCTTTTGAATGCCTTTTTCACCTCACCCCCACATGCCCTCTTCTCTCTTTTTCTGTCTTGCTCTATGGTTGTTGCTACAGTCTCGAAGCAGATGGAGAGTACGGCCCAGTTTTAGCTTTTGTTCCAATGTCCCCAGAGAGTCCGGGCCCTTTCCTTGGCTCCTCCCACTCCCCTTATCTCCAATGAACTTTAGGAACTACACTTTTCAACTAAGCATAGGAATGAGCATGTGCTCGGCTTGCAGTTTACAAGTTGACATTGTTGTTGACTCACTTTTTAACACTTTACCTGTTCAGTGCATTATGTAGGCCTACTGAAATATCTACATATAGCCCTGAACAAAGAGAAGGTTGATTTTCATGGTGGAGGTTTTTCATAATCTGTCCATCATTTTGAAGAATAGTTGAAGAACTATGGAAGAGCAAAATCAAACTATTCCCTAGGCCAGCACCTCACACACAAACACAGTAGGGGGAAATGAATTGCAATAAAATTCAAGTTTTAAAGTGCATGAAGCTGAAAAAGTCACTTCACTATGTTCTGGCTACATTTTCTGTAATTGTCAAACAAAAACAGTCCACGTGCAGGCAGCGGGTTAGAGACCATCAGTGTGAAGTTGAGAAAGATGCAGCCTTTTCGTCTAATATTAACCGTATCAAATAAGAAACATTGTGTTGCCATAACTGTCTTAGCATTTCCATAGCATATAGCCCATATTATGTTACAGTAACTTGTTTTTTTAGGTACCTATGAATGTTTAAATGCAGTTGGAAAGCAGCACGAGCATTGCGCGCGACCCTCTCAGATTCTATGCGCCTGCGCATTGCGTAAGAAATGAAGGGGTATTTGTTTATGTTTTTCAACGCTCTTCCTTAATATTTAATGAGAAGTGAAACCTCAACTCTGACAAGCTCCCAGCTGTTGTCAGGAATACTCCACGAGTAAAACGAAAAAAAAGAGAGAGACGTTGGTGTCACCGATGATGTGGTATGGGCACGCGAGGGTCAACTGACAGTTACAGCAAGTATTTACTCAAGACTCGACAAATGTAAATAGATGTTGGATCATTTAAAATGAAAAATAAAATAAAAAAATAAACAAAAAAATAAAAATAAAATAAATAAGTTAAACAACAGCAACAACAACCATTTCGTTTCTGTAGCCAAACAGTATTTTCAATTGTACCTATTATTTCTGAATTAAAACAAGCAAAAGGTTTAGACAAATGCACCATAGGATTATTTCATAATAATCACCTTTCTCTTCCACACCACAATTGGGCTGAGTGCTAATAATATATAAATAATAAATAAATAAATAAATAAATAAATAAATAAATAAATAAATAAATAAATAAATAAAAAGAAAAAGAAAGAAAAAATGGTCCAGATAACCAATAGGCTAAAGCCACATACAGAGTTGTTTTCTACATTTTCTACAAGGACAAAGGTTTTCCGCAAAAGGCAAGTCACACATAAATCTGCATCATTTTCAAAAAAAAAAAAAAAAAAAAAGAGAATATACTGGACCATAGTTTGTCAGATAAAAAAGGTGTTATAAGGCTATAAAGTTGCCTTCGTGGGAGACCTGGTATAAAGGTACAAGTTTGTGTGTCAAATTTAATAACTGGCTAACATTAGCCTATATGTATATTAGAGTTATATTAAAAGTGCTGTCCTCATTTTTCAGTGACTCGTTTAATCCGCTCTATTGTCTGCGGCAGTCGTCACTTATTAAATGTTGCATGCAAGCACAGTGAACCAGTTCTGTGCATATAACAAGATTCTTAAAGGAGCACAACTTAATAAAACGAACAATATGCGACATGTTCCAAGGTAAACATTTTCAGAGCTTTTTTCCTTTTGTGTGTGTTGAGCAGAGCTTAGTTCAGCACGTCTGAACCTGACAGGTCCTGTAAGTTGTAACTATGCACTTATCTTCAATAACAGATCTAAGTGATACTCAAAGAAATAATCAGACAGTCTCCGTCGTATAGGCTAATACCGTAAGTCGTTGTGTAAAGCGGGGAAAAGCTAAATGGAAACGGACAGTTTTACGCTTGAGAATAATATCAAATTCGCCTGCTAAATGCAGGTGATAAACTTTTCACCTAGTTTGTTAAACATCAGCTAGTCTACTCCCAATTTACAGGCGTGTGGTCGCGAAATTTGAGCCCCTTTTTCGTTTGAGGGACGCATGTAACAGGACGGCACAGATGGTTGCGCGGTTCACTTGAAGATAAAGGTATTATGGATAAGGTTGTGAATAATTTAGCGTTCTGAGCGTGTGCATGATATTCCCTATTATTCTCGATGTTAATCTGGATAGGGATCGCAGACAAATGGTTCAAGTCATTGGTTAAACGCAGGGGTGGAGACACAAAAATGCAGGTAGGGAGCGCCCACTTTCATTAATAATTCGTGAGCAATTCCAGTGAAGTCTTTCAAGGGAACGGACAAAAAAAGTTTTTGAAAATGATGCATCCCTTTTATTCCCAAAGGAACTGTCAGTAACTTATACAATTTGCAATGTGCGTGCCTCATGAGTGTAATGATGTTGAAAGAATCAACATGCCCTATAGGCTACTCTATTTAAATGAGCGAATCAAAATAAGCTTTTGTAAAAATAGCTAATTCACTTGAGGTAAATTATAGGATTTAAATTGATAAATGTTGTTCATTTTCACACGTGTACATTTTTTTATTAAACGATGTTAGCCTATTTTAGAGGTCTCACTGTAAAACGTGTGATCAATAAGTTATGACATGTTTTTGCATTGCTTTCAACTTCTCAAAATAAGTTAAGCAATGTTCAACTTTTGTATCAATTATACAAGATTCAACTAATTTGTTAAGTCAGTTTAATGTAGGCTAATTTTGAAATAACTTCCAAGTTGATTGTAGCCTACTTAAAAATTAAGGCAACAACTTTTGTTAGGCTATACAGTGCTGTAGCAATTTTTGTTTTATAAAAACAACAACAAAATTAGGCTATATGTAAGTCCCCTTTAGTTTAAGATATGTATACGAGTATTTTGTATAGTGTGTCGCCTACTACGTCAGCATGTGTACTTTGGTGCGTGCTGGCGGGCGTGTGAGCGCGTGTGTGGCAGACTCACTGAGCGAGTGTATAGTCTCTCGAGTCAGGTCCTGTGGGACTCCACTCAGTGCGCTCACCAGCTGACAGCGCGTGCTTCCAGGAGGACACCCAACACCACTTGCCACGGGTCGGGCAGCAATTTTGTATAAAATAATAAACGCTTCAATTAGGCAACAGTTAAAACAATTTCTTCAATAAACGTGTGGTTACGCATAAGACTATTAAAATCCTTTCATACGCAAAATCAAATAGTAGATGATGTTTGTCATTGCTCAAGGGTAGAGAAGCTGACAGTTGGCACGGGGGCATTTGGCAGCTTCGCGCATACATGTGCACGCGTATTAAGAAAACCGTATAACGTTTGAGCTAAACGTCTAAAAGTGTTTTCAAACTCTGAGCAAATGAAAAGATTAACGTTGAAACTAAGATGTTACAATAGAAATATATTTTTTTGGTCGTTTTACAGTGACAGCACAAAATACGGATACACAGATACGCACATACGTTTTCTCATTAAAGCACGTTGATGATGCTTAACCTACATTTTTTTTACGATTCGTACAAATTTATACCAAATCGCAATCTTAAAACTTGTTCTCATGAGTTCGGGTTGGCCAACCGACTGAAACGCAACGATTTTAGGATATCTTAAAGAGGACGTTTAAGTTTTATTTGACAAATATCTTGATTACAATTCCACAAGAAAAATATTAAAAAATATATATTTTTTAAAAAAATATTTTGAAACCAGCATTAGAATGAACAAGCTAAAGAATGAAAAGGTGAACTTACATTATGAGATTATATAGTTGATTGAATTCGTTTTTTTTCCTTTAGGTGTCACTGCATATTAAATGTGTAGGCTGCAGCTCTAGTATTACACTTTTACACTATCTAAATAACACTTAAAATTAAAGGTCCCAATAATAACCAAAATTGTTTCACAGCCTGATGCCATAAAGAACCTGTTTGATTTCCATAACTTTATTCTCTAGTTCTAAAATCAAGTTGTTGTGCTTTAAAGCACTCAACCAATACACTGAATACAACCAATACACATTTGTATATATATATATATATATATATATATATATATATATATATATATATATATATATATATATATATATATATATGTATATATATATATATATATATATAACCAACAGAGCCATCATGTTTCTTGTTTCACTGAACTCGCCACATATATAGCCTACACTTAAAATTAATATTTATTTTTATCACCATATATTTTGATAGTTGTAATGATTAAATGTCACATCATTTCCAACTAAAGTGTTCAAATTATAAATGATAACATTTGTAAAATATAACATACAATAAGACCTTTTATTAGACACGATTTCAACAATAAGATGTAGGCCTAGACATGTTATGAGACATAGGCCTAATGAAAAACTGGATATTAGGATATAAGAAGTATAACCGAGATGATAGAGATAACCCAGAGACATGCAGACATTATCATGTTAAAGATGCCTTTTTATTTCTACAATAAAAACAAAACATACGAGTAGCAAAATTCCAATGCAAGGCAAACATTGACAAGGCAAACGAAAATAAATAGCTTACTTCAGCTACAGAAGCAGAACACGAGTTCTGCATTGAAATCAAATATTAAAAAGAACGGATGTACAAAATCTAATGGCTATATTAAATATATTCATCAAATTGGCATTACTTCTACATAAACACAATTTCTTGTTCCACGACAAAAGAATGTTTCTCAAGCCTATGGCCCGTTTTTAAAGTGCACGTAAACTTTAGAAGTTGCAAATTCTTACAGGGTTCAAAATCAATCGTATCCACGAAATAGGCCCATGACAATCATTTCTGAATAATAAACAGTTTCAAAAACTTTCACGGAAGACAGTTTTATGCATGACATTCGAGCCCATGGCACTGCTGCACGCGGCAGTTCACATGGCGTAGGGGTCTGGTCAATGTCACGAGAAGGCAACTGAAATCTATTGGCGTCAGACACAACAACATCATTGTCAAAAGATCGTACAACAAATGGATAAATAAAGCAACCCATTACAAAGCCCAAGTATGCGATTGACACGATTGATGGGTCAGTCCAGTAGTGTGTATTTTTAAAAAGCGCGGTGCTTGGGGAGTTTCAGTTCCGAGAGCTCGTCTTCGCTCTGCAACTCCAAGTGCGCTTCGTCAGAGTCACTGAAGTGCGAGTGAGGGGAGAACTCTCCGTTGCTCCGGTTCGACCGAGGCGAGTCCTTGCTGGCCTCCGAACCGGACTTGCTCGTTCCAGAGGGCGACTGAAGCTCTTGCTCCATGAAAGAGGCGAATGCTCCATCGTCGTACTGGTACGGGTAACCCGCGCCTGTGCCTCTCCGACAGGCACTCGGCGATCCTCTGGGAGAGCGGTCCTCCTCGAACCCCTTGGCAGGCAGCAAGTCGCAGTTTGGCGGGTCGGCTTTAGCACCGGGGCCCTGAAGCAAGTCGGACAGGGCGTTGATGTAGATCTGGGCCATCTGTAGGGTTTCGTATTTGGAGAGCTTCTTGTCGTCATCGAAGGCTGGGATGACACTGCGCAGCGCGTCAAATGCGTGGTTCAATCCGTGCATCCTTCGCCTCTCCCGGGCATTGGCAGCCACTCGCCTCTGTTTCTGCACGCCGTTGGTCGCTTTGCTGGACGGGGCCCGCTGTCTGCCCTCATCTGCACCCACAGCTCCTTTAAGCCGGCAGAGCTCGCGCACTTTGACAGGACTCTTGCTGCTCTTCCTGAAGTTGGAAGCAGAGGACACGCCTTCCGAGCTCGAGCCGGGCGAATGCAGCAGGTATTCGGCGTGTGCCGCGCAGGTGCCAGCCTGCACGGGAGCCAGCCAGGCGCGTGGGTCACTGCTGGCCATGAGTGCCAAAGCTGGTGGGTACTCGCGTTGCTCCCCCCGCCCCAAGCTTGGATGCTGGACGTCGAGTTCAACCACCTCCCTTGTATCCGTGCTCATTCCATCCATTTTGTTGTTTTGTGCTTTTTGGAGGAAAGTGGGTGGCTGATGGATATGGGAGCGGGGTTGTTGCCGAGGATTTCTCTTCTTACACCTGTGGTGAACAGGATTTCTTTACTGATGTCTCAGAGCGACTCGTCGTTTTTAAAAGCGGCACGCGCCGGGAGCCCCCTTCCCAAGCTGGTCGCGTGGCACTTTGACCAATAAGAGCACGCGGGGCAGGCGCGTGTAGGCGACCAATGAGAAGTCGCAGCGAACCCGAGAGAGGTTATAATGCCCAAACTTTCTTTCTTTCTTTTTTCTTTTTTCTTTATAATGTTGCGCTTCAAGCCTGTTTAACTACAGAATTATTATCACAATGGGTCGTCCCACTGGACTTAGGCCTACTCAAGTTTTGTGGCGAGTCTCCTTACAAGTTACGTTTAGGAAATTACAGTAGGCCTATACAAACAAAACAACAAGAAAAAAGCTTTCTCGACTGTCTGAAATAAAGAGAAAGGGGTTATCAAAAATCTTTGATGAAACCGTGCTTTGAAACTAGCTTGGTTTATTAAATTCAACTGAATTTGGTCACATTTAGGCCCAAACCGCAATACGAAAAAAAAAAAAAAACATGACCTAGGCTAGGCATATACTGCGTTGACAGACATTTGCTCTGTCATCATGCATATTGTCACATGGAATGAAAGAAACATGCATCATTTTGTATATTGCATCTTTTAGTCAATGACATGTAATAAACTAGGCATAGAAGGTTATTTACAAGTGTTTTATTTCTAATTTAATTATGCTTATTTATTTATTCGTTTAGGCCTACCGAATAATAGTCTATAGGACATAACATAGGCTAATCGTGCTAACAGCCTAATAATAATATAAATTACTAAATAATAAATATGCTACCTGTGTGATAATTCTCTGTTATGCAAAAAGCAGTTATGCCACATAAACATTAAATAAAGTGCAATAATTCGTTCTATTGGTGCACATAAGACATTCGAGCAAGTGTGGCAGGCAGCTTGCGTTTCGTTTCTTTTTTTGAACAAGTTCAAAACCTTTTGATCCGATTTAAGGAACGCCCTTTTAGCAAAAGAGCTTCCCAAATATCAGAAACTTGAGAGGCGCGACAGTCCCTTGCTGTCACGAGCTTTAGAAAGAGAGCAAGCGCAAGGGGCAGCAATATTAATAACAATATTAATAATATTAGGTATAGGTAACCAATTAGGTCATTTTCGTTTAATTAGGCTATAGGCCATTTTTTTCAAGTAAACAATAAGTAACAATCGCCTACAATAATTCGGCTTTAAAAGCCAATAATAAAATAATGGGATACTGCCTAAATATTGTGGAACTAAGAAAAGGCATTATCATGAGTGAAACCATATAACGTGGATAAATGTGCAGCGTGCAAACAAACTTTGTGACATGGCTACAGCTGCGTTCCCTGGTTAGTCACCGAAACAAGTAGGCATATGTAACGCAGTGATGCACATGGCCTTAATTCCGGTTTTCTGGCATTAAAAGTCCACATTCTTCTTTTTTACATTTATTCATGAATTCATAGAGAGCAGAGGCTTGCGGACTGGCGCCTGAGCTCACCCCAACTGGAGCCTCATCAGGGCGGCTTGTGTGTCTTGGAATAGGTCCTAAAGCAAACAACAGGTTGGGATTGCTGCCGTCGATTATTAAAGTGTCCCAGGGACAATAGCGACTCAATGTTCAATTCGACACGCCTGAAGAACTCTTTGGAAAAAGGGCACAAAATGTGTCTCGATGGGGGCTTCCACCGCGATCGCGTCTGCGTGCTGCTTTCTTCATTCCTGTTTCCCGGGAAACCCAGGAGGTATCGCGTGCTTGATAAAAGTCAATGAAAGACATGGTTCCAACACGAATAATAATAATAATGATTATTATGACCTGAATGGTCCCACTTTATATTAAGTGGCTTTAAGTACTATGTACTTACATTGAAATTAACAATTTGACACAATGGACTTATTGTGTAGGCTACATGTTTTTACATTGTAGGCTACTTATATTTTAAAAATACCAGCATGTAATTACAGCTGTAATTAATTTATGTAATTACATTTGTAATTACACAGTTGACCCTTCCCTCACACCTTAACCTACCCTTAAACCGACCCATACCACCACACCTGTCCCTAACCTTACCCGTATCATACCTCAATAGCAGCAAAAGTGTTTTACAATACAACAGGACCACAATAATACGTTGTACTCATTTTTCGATGTAAGTACATAGTACTTAAAGTCACTTAATATAAAGTGGGACCAAATTAATTTCAGCCACAGCAAGGGCTAATTGTTTGAATCATGTAACAAATAAAATAATTATTTCTTATATAGCCTATCTAACAAATAATGTTAGATAAAATGTAATAATTTGGATTAAATTTAGACTTAAAAGGACATTCATTCAGTAATTAACCCCCCCCCCCATTTTACATTTTTAAAAGTTTTTTCCATTATACATGAAACAAACAAGACTTCTGATTTTCTGAATAGCCTATCAGAACAGGTGCACACTTATTTGCATCTTTTTTTTTAAATCTACTGAAAAGGCATCAAAGGCGACATCTAGTGGCCATGAAATGCATTTACCCAAGCGCAAGTGGTTATTAAAAAAAGAATGTGAAGATTAAATTCACCTCAATTATCAAAATACAAACAGCCGTTTTATAACAGTTCGTCATAAAATAAAACATTTGCACCTTGAATTTGAGTGAAAGTCTGTCCAATAGAATTCTCTTTGATTTACCACAAGCTATCCTCTTTTTCCACAGGCCTACACTGTAAACAATCAAATGACCAATATATTGACAACGTATGTTTTTACATTGCTTTAAAATAAGTTAAGGCATTTTCAACTAGATTTAACTCAAGTCAGTTAAATATAATTTAAGTTGAAATGACTTAAACATCAAGTTGATTGTACTTAAAAACTGAAGGGAGCAACTTTTCTTTTTGTGTCTAGATTGGCACATCACTCCTTGTCAGGTTCTATGCTATGCAATGTATCTGTAACACTTTTATCAGTTATAAGATGAAAAAATGGCATGTTGGTGCATCAGGGTGTTTAGTAAAAAGTGTAACATCAAACAATACATCTAAATATCATAAACAGAATTGCAAACAAGAACTTGGCCTACTATGTCTGGAAGGATGACAGGTTCAGGGTCGAGACCTGTGGCGACAAACTCTCCAAGCGCTGCGAGCATGACTTGAAACAGTGCCGTGCCTTTCACTCTGACCTGTAGTGCATGAATCTGGTTCACAAAGTCAAAAGCCAAATGTGGATAACCTTTGACCACATCCTTCATTGTGTTCAAAGCATCAGCTCACCCTGAGGTGGAAGGGATAAAGTCAAACAGCGTTACTCTTCACATACAGCATTCAGGACATTTCTGATGATACAGACAACACAACAAAAACCACTGTAGAAAACATGTTTATTAGACAAATTATACACAGAAAGCTTTGCCACTTGTAACAGAGGCCTCAGTTTGTTCCATTTGAATAATATGCAACACATACAACAAAATAGGCCTATATTAAATACTGTACATTATAATCAGTTGAAAATGATGTAATCCTGTACAATTCTATGTATGAAATTAAAAATGTTACAGGCATGGCAGGTTCTGCATGCTTCTTTACGGGGAAAAAAAACCTTGCCTCCTTTTGAAAGATTTGGAAATCAACATGGAATGAAGTCTGAATGAGAATGTTCTTCCTGCAGAGAAACCGTGGAGAACTCCTTGTAATGTGATAGTGGCTAACTGAGTCTTTACAGACTCAGATATTATACTCTATATCTTCTTTAAATCCAACACAAAAAGTATCTGCATGTAAAATATACACTTTAATGTCTCTTCATTTACTCTAAGTAAAAATATTGAAACTGATACTAAATAAAATTGCTCCTATAGTCTTTCATTAATCATACTTAAGAAAAGTACATTCTAGAATGCTTGCAGTCAAACACTGTTGCCGTTTCCTATACACAACATTTGCGAATTCAGTCAGAGGATAACAAACTGAAAGCTCATTCTAAACAACTAACATTAGTAAATATTAATACAGTTTATGTTAGTTAAAAGGATTGGTTTGTTTTTTTGTCCTCAAAAGGTGTATTTTTTCTTTAAAACTTACCACACCTCATTGGCCTTGTTTAAACAATTAACACTTTAAAAAAAATGAAATGAAATAGAAAGATACTTCAAATCACCCTCAAAGTCGCAACTGTATCAGCGTCTTCAAATGGCGTAGTAATAAGTTGAGGACTGACACTGAAAGGTAAAAAAAGCCCCGTCTCCTAAGGCTCGTGTTAAGATTCCTTTTAAAAACACTCTCGCTCTTTGATTTCCAAAATCTATGACGCACAGCACGCGAGATTGTGGCATATACAATGAAGCTATTCTACAGAACGTTTTCAGTCGAATCCTGAGAGTACGGCTACAGAAGTGAATACAAACTCTTAATGGTTTAATGGTGCAAATCAATGAAAGATGATGGCACTGAAGCAATCTCAAAACTAATCGTAAAAAAAGAGAAACTAAAACTACAGACAGCTCTGAACATTTATTTTGTTGTTAAAACTCTCTGACCAGACACATTCCACGCATTAAAGATTTGTTATACTTAAAGTCAGTAAGAGACATTTAGTAGCATTTGTTTCATTCCTCCCAATGATATATTGTTTATTCTTTTTTATTTCAAGTTCAATGAGTATCTTCCACAGAGTGTCCGTTAAAAGACTCAGAAGTAGATCTCGACTTCAGGGAGAAGGCAGAGAGGATGGGAGGTCCTTAGAAACACAGTCACTTACTGTGAGGCTTCCGAGAAAGCGGGTTATTTCTCTCAGTTTAGCAGCGCCTTGTCGAACGCTTCAGCTAGAGGGAGCACTGAACATTAACAGAGCGCTGAGATGAAGCACAATTCAGTTGAATGAGTTGACAAGATTCTTCTAAACTGAGTTATTGCCGATATATTGGGAAACACTAGGCAGAGTCTTTTCAAAAAGAACAAAACCCCAAACAAAAAGGTAAACATACCATCATTTCAACATTTGATAGTCTTTTTTTCTCCCCACAAAATTGAGTGTGGCAAACAAAAGGCAAATTCATTTAGTTCACAGAGAAAATCTCCCGACAAACCACAATGACAATAATGATCATTTTATTCCATCCTCGTCCTGTTGACGAGTTCGGTGGGGACAAGCAAGCTCCATTGCCGAGAGCAAAAGTCAAGAGAGAAACGACAACCAAAATGGAACATTTGTATTTACATATATCTCTTTTTTTTTGTTTCAAACTCGCAGGCACAGGAACTCCCGCAGTCTATATGGAGGTGCCCCTGTCCGGGTCGTTGCCGTAGCTAAAGTTGGGAGCCGGGGTGGGCTGATGCGGGATGCTGGACATTGTCTTGACGGGGCTGCGAAAGAAGCCTCCGTTGGGGGCTCGCTGCCGGAAGGGCCCCAGTCCGGTGGTCCTGTACGGCCCAAGGCGAAGCCGGCTGCGGCTTTGGCCGACAGGCTGCGGCTGAGTGTCTGGATCTGCTCGGGGATGAAGGTGGTGGTGGTGATGTGCGTGTTGCGGAAGTCGCTGATCTGCTCTCAGGGCCTGCCCGGGCGGCCGAGAGGAGTCCATGTCCAGGGGCGTAAGTCGATGGAGGAGGTGGAGAACTGTTTGTGGGGGCTCTCATCGTCCGTGCACAAGCTGTTAACTCTGGTGATGAAGGTGCTCCAGGTCGATCTCCTTATCGTCCTAGAAGAGGGAGAACGGAGAGAAGGAAAGCAGAGTGGGGAAAATAAGGAAGGAGAGAAGAACAGGAGGAGGAGCGAAGGTTGTTATAGGATCAGAAGAGAAAAGAGGTGTAAAGTGAAGTGAGGGTGTGTATTCATAAGAGCAGATAGAGAGTGGGATGGTTTAGTGAAGTGGGACAGCACAAGGTGGTTAACAGGGAAACGGATAGGGGTAGTGAAGGAGGAAGGGAGTTGTGAGCAAATGAGATGTGAAGAAAGTGTTTTCGGATGCAGTTGGGTAAAAGAGAATTTGGAAGTAGGTTTAGGGCCGGATAGTGATGTAGAATTAGAGGCCCAATGAGGTTTTAGTGTTTGGATGGAAAGCAAGACAGAGAAGGTAGGGGTACAAAAAGGGAAACATACTGAGCTACAGTAATGAAAACAGTCTTAACTAGAACTGTCCTTGGACTAGTCTATCATCAACATTGACGTTGAGAGATAGATTGATCTTTGGATATGTAGACACAGACTACAAAACCTTTCCATTTTCAAGCCATCTGACACCACGATTGTGACAAAACTGTAGCTTACCAAGTATTTAATAAGTTTAACTAACATAACTACTATAAAATATGTAGATTGCTTAAAGAACTCACGAGGTGACGTGGGCTGACATTGTGGCTGCAGGGAGCTCAGAGATAAAATGGCCTCTGGTTTGGACCAGCATAAAGCACTTGGTTGACTCCAGCCACCAGTGGCAGGCAGCGTGGCCCTGAGTAAAGAGGGGTGGTTGGGGAACCTGGTTGAGCCGAGGGGCGGGAGGTCAGGGGGACAGTTCGTAGGTACTTGTTCCTACCACCATGGTGGAGGAAGGCGGTATAATAGGGGTGAAAGTGTGAAGGGAAATAGTAATGTGGGAAGGCTGTTACATGTGGTGTTTTGTTGACCTAAACAGTGACCTTGTGCTTCTCAAAATACTTTGGTGTGTTTTGAAGATAATAAAAACCCTTACACTTTTCTTTGTCTAAACATATGGATTTTATCTTTCACTTAGATGTTTTCATTCACTGTCAGAATTTTCTAAGTTTTTGTAAAAATGGTATCTTTAGGGATACAACTAGACTTGTCAATGCAACACCCCTTAAAGGGACAACTTGGTGTCTTATCAGACCCTAAAAAGAGCAGTTTAGTACCATATGGCGCTTTTCCACTACACAGTACCAGCTCTACTCGACTCAGCTCGGCTTTGTTTGGTTTTCCACTGTGTAAAAGTTGTACCTGTTCCTGCTTTCGGGTACTTTTTTTTGTACCACCTCCGGTGAGGTTCTGAGCGGAGCTAAGGCGAGTAAGGCGATATAAATGTCCCGTGAAAACAATGCCGACTCCTGACTGGTCAGAGAGAATCGTCACCATTCACTGCGTCATCATGCATGCACCAGATGGAGTATCCAGAATAACCCTGCTATTTTTAAATAGTTTGGCCAGATATAGTTACTAAACTAACTACTATTATTATGGCAATTGGAAAAATACGCCGTGGTCTAAAGGGGAGGTGCAGACTTTCCTTTGTTTGGTGGCCGAAGAGAGGATCCTGCGAGAGATTGATAGGGCAACGAGAACGAAAGGCATCGCTATGACAACCGGGTACTATTTGTGGCGGTACTGTCTGTGATGGAAAATGGAACGAAAAGCGAGCTGAGTTGAGCCGAGCCGAGCTGAGTCAGTCAGCTGGTACTAGTAAAAGCCTATCTATTGCCTGTAAACTGGTAGTGGTCCTGCCTATTTTTTCCTAACACATATTTTAGTATTCATCATAAATTAGGTGTAATCGGAAAGCTTAAATACTCAATTTATAAAGGGAAAATCGTTTTCAAATTGGATTACATTACCACTACTACTTTGAACTTTAATGAGTAAATAAGGTTCTTTGAAGGTACTGCCCAAACTTTTGAGATGGTCCTCACTGCAGAACATGAAATCTATGGGGAGGAGTCGGATCCAGATCCAACTCCTCCCACCTTACACATACCTAGACTTATCCAGCTCCAGCCCCTGATCCCTAAACCTACCCAGCTCTACTCCCTGATCCCTAAACCCACCCCTAAACCTACCCAGCTCTACTTCCCTGATCCCTAAACCCACCCCTGAAACCTACCCAGCTCCACTGCCGATCCCTAAACCCACCCCTAAACCTAACCAGCTCCACTCCCTGATCCCTAAACCCACACCCTAAACCTACCCAGCTCCACCCCGATCCCTAAACCCACCCTAAACCTACCCAACTCCACTCCCTGATCCCTAAACCCACCCCTAAACCTACCCAGCTCCACCCCCGATCCCTAAACCCACCCCTAAACCTACCCAGCTCCACCCCCTGATCCCTAAACCCACCCCTAAACCTACCCAACTCCACTCCCTGATCCCTAAACCCACCCTAAACCTACCCAGCTCCACCCCCGATCCCTAAACCCACCCCTAAACCTTCCCAGCTCCACTCCCTGATCCCTAAACCCACCCCTAAACCTACCCAGCTCCCACCCCCGATCCCTAAACCCACCCCTAAACCTACCCAGCTCCCACCCCCGATCCCTAAACCCACCCCTAAACCTACCCAGCTCCACTGCCGATCCCTAAACCCACCCCTAAACCTACCCAGCTCCACTCCCTGATCCCTAAACCCACCCCTAAACCTACCCAGCTCCACCCCGATCCCTAAACCCACCCCTAAACCTACCCAACTCCACCCTCAGATCTGGATCTGAGTCTGCCCCTGGATCTTACGTGTACTGCAATGACGTGCTACTGAAACTTTAAACCCCTATAGTAAGAATTTTTGCTATTTTTTTCCCTGAGAGTGCAGATATTGATGTAACACTAGTGATAAATCTTTAAACCAGTGGTTCTTAACAGTTATAATGGAGCTACAGCAGCAACAGTATGCATCTGTTCAAGTATGCATGACAGAATGTGTAATTGAATCTCAATCAGAAGGATTATATACATATGCACATCATCTTTGTCTTGCGAGAGCATGTGCACAACGCAAAGGCCAATAGGTATCAATGACATGAAGCCGAGCAACAATTATCACATTATCTAGGTCTGTTGGTCCAACATCACAAAAGCCAGATGACTATGATTCAGTCAGACTAAAGTGGTTACAGTACAATTTAAAAAGACATTTTGCTCTATTCTAACTGAAATCAAACTTTTACAGTCTAAGTTACACCCCCACCCACCACACACAGAGGATGTTACTTTTGTACTTCCTTTAAAATAACAAATGTGCTTGTTTTCAAGCAGTATATATTAGGTCAGTATATAAAAAAAATATTAAGATTTAGAAGATTTTGTTATAGTTGGTGCATTAATAATATATAGGTCCACAGGAACCAATTAATGCATAGCTATAACAACATTTATGAAGATTATAATTTATGCAATAAAAATATTATTATTATTTATTAATTATGAAGATTTAACTATTAATCAAGAGTTTAAAAGCACACACATACTAATACTAACTTATAAATTAAGCTATTAGATGTTTGCTGAGGCCCCCTATGGGCCCCAGTTAACCTGATCTTACATCTTACCTGATGCAATGGCTAATATTATAAATTTCGTACATAAATGTATTAATTATTTTTTTTTTGCTTTCATCCCCCCCCCCTGATTGAGATCCACTGCTTTAAACATAATTTTATACCTTGCAATAATTGTATTGAGAAAAAATACTGAACTAGGCACTTTTAGGTGTTTTTCGTTCGCGAACGCCAGCCTTCCCCTTGTAAGCTACACCACTCAAATAATGTATTCTTTAAGCCAATTTTGTCGCTACGTAGCTTGGTGCTAATGGATTGATCTCTGCGGGCCTTAAAAATATTGGTATTGAAAACGGGCCGTTTTATTGCATTTCGGGAAATAAATGGTAATGACCTTCCTTGTAGCACCCAAGTGGATTCTCTTCCAGCAACAAATGTGCGATTGCTTAAGTCCATACAAAACTTATCTTTACGCATTTAACAACCTACGTGGACTCGAGGCTTGGAGAAGTGTGGAAAGAGTGTAGCTCAGTGCTGGCAGAAGACAGTTCGCGACGGGATGGCGAACGTGTGCCTCAGCTTGGAGTCGAGGGGTGTGGCGCAGCATGCAGGTGACAAATGATTGGAGGAAGGCCTGAGCGTGAGCATGATGTCAGTCTGCGGCTCATGACACGGCTCATCTTGCCTCACAGACGGCCCGTCTGCTTGTGTCTGTGTGTGTGTGCGCGTGGAAGGACATGACCCAACAGATGAAGCAGGCAGATGAGAGGATGGGAAAGAGGTTGTTTTCAGAGAGGTGGGGGAATGAATAGAAAAAGACAACAAACAAACAGTCAGCACACAGATGTTTTTTTCTTTCTTTCTTTTTTATGTCCAAGGAGCCAGATACCTGGAAGTGTGAGATGGTAAAAATGGCATTTTGCATTTCTCTCCCACCCCTCAACACAGAGTACTTATCTATAAAACAAAATCAACAAAATAAAAGTTGTTTCAGGCTTTGGCAGCAGAAAAAACATGATTGTTTTGGTCTTTTCTGAAAAATAACCAAACATTTTCAGAGTAATGACTGACACAGATCGCTGTTTGGCGTTCGGCGGCCTCTATTAATCATGCAGCCACATGAGGTATGACTTTCAAATACCTACTAATACTATAGCCACTCTGAACATAATAGGAAAACATATATATTTTTTTCCTTTTTTCTTTCTTCTAAGACTGTTGGTTATTTGAATGCAGACCTCATACTGCGTGGCCAAGAAATGTAGAGGCACCGCAGGACTCCAGACAGCCACAATATCAATGACACAGTAGACGTCTGAGGTGAAGAACCTTTCATCATTTGGTTTTTCAGGAATGATTAAAACACAAAGCTTGACAAGTGAAATGGCTTATTCATAAAGCAAAACCTCCAGTTCTCTGGACCGCCTGCTCGTCCTCTCTGGATTGGCAGGTGGTGCGCTATAAAAACATTTTGACTTGGGCGGAAAACGGTTATTCATCACTACGAGGTGGAACTCGTTTTGCCGATTTGTCACATCGAATCATTTCTGACCAATTGCGACACCACAGAAGGAGCCGTGACGGCGAGATCACAGAGAAACAAGAGAGGAAACAGGGACAAACTAACACCATGGCATATGCAACGTGTGTGTTGGTGTGTGTGCATGCGTGTATGTGTGTGTGTCAGACACAGACATGAGCACACAGTCATTCTATAGTTCTGATGTGCAATGAACTCTGTTAGCCAGGTGTCAAGAAATATCGCAAAGAAAAGAGGAAGCAGTTAGGAAGATTTAAGGATGTACCAAGACAGCACTGGGACACACCAAAAAGATAGTTGCATCATGCTGAAAGATGGAAGAATGGTTTTCAGGAAAGACAAAATGACAACAAATACTGCAAAATCATTATTTTATTCAGTATTTTTGCCTCGTTCAAAAATGATCCAAATATTGGTAACACTTTACAATACAGGTGCACTAATATGCATTAATTCATGCTTAACTATATGCACTGATAATCATGAGTTAATGTATAACTCATGAAGAACTAAACCATTAATTAATGATTACTGCATCAGCAACTAATAAAGAGTCTATATGATTAATAGATTAAGTAATATAATAATTGCTATTAATTAAATGTGTCATTGTGTATTAATTTCTTTATAACTTATTTTATTAACTAATAGTGTAAATGAATGTTAATTACCACAATTAGTCAAAGCTATGCACTTCAACTTCCTGTTGTCTGCTTTAATTAATCATTAGCTAATGATTTGAAAAGGTATCATTATGTTATGACTTTACTTGTTGAGGCACATCATTATTAATAGTCATTTAGTAATTGTAGTAATTTGCACATGAATTTGCACACTAACAATGAAGTAATTAATCATATATTAATACATATTAGTGTGCCTGTAATATTATCTGGAAGTTAAAATACAAGGCTTTGGCTCATTCTGGTAATTAGCGTATTAATTAACACTATTACTTAAAAAATAGTTATACTGGAATTAATCCACAATTCCATATTTAATTGATAAAAATTAATGTATGAAGTAATACTTTAACCTTACAGACTCTTAATTAGTTCCTAATGTGGTAATCATTAATGAATAGCTTAGATAATCATTTGTTACACATTAATTTAGTATTATTTGTGCATTAGTTAAGCATGAATTTAATGCTTATTAGTGCACCCATATTGTGAAGTGTTACCCAAATATCCTTAAAACAAGATCCTTAATAGGAAATAGATTATAATTAATTTATTAATTTAATTTAGTATTTCAAACAAGTTTATTTTTATTGCCACAAATAGTTTTTTGTGTTATAAATCTCTCTAAATTAAGTTATGCATAAAACAACAATTTGCTAAAGGGGGTAATAAAAATAAACTTTGAAAGCATAAATAATTTGACTGGAAACAAGTCAAAAATACAATAATTTTGCAGTAAAGAAGTCTTAAATTAACTCGGCTATTAACCAAAGAGCTTTAAATTGTAAAACCAAAAACATCTGTGAGATGAGTGTGATATGTGCTAATTTTTAGCGTTTGTCTTGTCTTGGTTGCTTTTGGCATTAACACGTCCCGCTCACTGGACCGTGTGCGTGTGAATATTTGTTCAAAGCTCTGCCAAGCTCCTACTCTGATGGAACCATCTGGAAGAGTGCCTTGAGGAATGAGCCCAAATCAGCATGATCCAACCACTGGGGCAGAAAAGGAGTGGGGTTCAAGAGTGACTGCCAAAGCGCTCCACCCTTATCTCTGTGCTCACAATTACATCTTCAACTACACCACTACATTAGCTAGAACTAATGACTTAGCATGCTTGTATAAAGTAGAAGGTCCAATGTTAACTTTGAGGCCAATGGGGCCAAGTAGGTGAATTTATCAGCTATAATGAGATTGTATTGCTTTTTATATTTTCATTACTTTTATTAATTATATATTTGCAATATGACAATGCATATTTTTGACTAAGTGCAATGTACAGTATTATTAGTAAGAGGAAAAACACTTAAAGGACAACTCTAGGCGCAAAATGAACATTTGGTCTAATTACACATTGGTACATAGTCAACCGTTCCCTGAGATTTGTTTTCATGATTCTCAAATGTAAAGAGTTTTATCTCTAAAAACTGTTTAGCTTATAATGCTAGTATATGGGACATAGAGTAATGCAAATAAAAGTTGGCTGAGTTTATACCACTAACAAGGCTCAAAATAGCCCAACACTAAAACGGTAGCATAATGAGGGTCCCTACATGCAAACCTGAAACATTGAGAAAATGTTGTAAGTGTACAAACGTTTAATAAGAAGATATTTATAAAGACAGTCCACTTTAGAGAAAACAGGCAGGAGCCACCTTTGGAAAACAGTCTCGAGCAGTCGAACCACGACGCCGAGCCAAGTGCGCTGGTGAAATGTGAACAAGCCAGAACTTGGCTCGGGTTCGTGGATCGACTGGTCGAAACTGTTTTCCAAAGATGGCTCTTGCCTGTTTTCGCGAAGTGGACTGTCTTTATAAAATATCTTCTACATTAAAATATCTATAAAGTAACTAATGTTCTCAATGCTTCGAGCTTTGCATGTAGGGACCCTGAGTATGCTACCGTGTTAATGTTGGGCTATTTTGAGCCTTGTTAGTGGTATTAACTAGCGATTTTTATTTTTTATTACTCTATGCCCCATATACTGGTGTTATATACATTATATATTTAATGCTTACCTTTTATTCCTCTGTTATGCCATACAGAACCGTCTGCCGCTGAAACTGCTTAACACACCAGCGGGGCTCGACAGCCTTTTAGACAAACGGTTCGCACGTTCGGCACGTATGGTTGGGTTGCGGAGAGTTTGCGAGATAGTGATTTTCTAACACCGATTACTCCGTATAATGGAAATCATTATGAACATCAGCTATGCTAATTATTCCCATCTGCCTTTCTGCTGTTATTTCGGGACTGTTGTCCCGAGAAAGACGGCGTTCGTCAGTTCCAGTTTGTTACCAGCCTCTTACGGGGATTTCAGATGCCCAACGCCTGTGAAGAGACGACTCAACGCTGGCGATATGTTATGGCACTGTGTTACATATAAACAATATTTATATTTAATATTTATATATAAACAATATGAATGTAAGCCAGAGGAGAACTGGCCCCGACTGAGCCTGGGTTCTCCCAAGGTTTTTTTTTTCTCCATCCAATCTGATGGAGTTTTGGTTCCTTGCCACTGTTGCCTTGCTTTGCCTTGCTTTTGGCTTGCTTAGTTGGGTTTATTTAACATTTAACAATATTATTGATCTGTGTTGTACTACTTTCATGTTATCACTGTGAAGCTGCTTTGATACAATCTCTATTGTGGAAAGCGCTATATAAATTAATGTGACTTGACTTGACTAGTGTTATAAGCTAAACAGTTTTTAGAGATAAAACTCTTTACATTCGATTATCATGAAAACAAATCTCAGAAAACAGTTGACTAGGTACCAATTAAGACAAAAGTTTCAGTTTGCGCCAGAGTTCTCCTTTAAGAAATCTAAAATAAAGCCCTGAAAATAAATTCTTCATGTGCGGAAAAGTTGTTAAAAGAAAAAACAGTTGATTTCTTTAGTTAGTAGATCGTTTGTCTGTGGAGACTATCGTTATTAAAATTCAAACCATGTAATGTCATAGTTCCCAATAAAGGGCCATTAAACAGCCATTCAGCTTTATATGACTTAAATATGCTAATTGTAGCATGGTGCAATAAAAAACTAACAGGTTGCTCATCTGCCATTTTTGCAAGGAACATAATTTGTCCATATAAATGTCTGAACATTATGGCGAGCAGAGGAGTGGATGATGGCCTTCAGAGGAGCAGAGATTCAGAGAGCCGCTCTTCTCCATGGGGTCACGAGTGCCCTGCTGCTGCTGCCCCTGACAGATAAAAGCTGCTTCATGGCGGGAGGACGGAAGACAAGAAAAAGCCGCTGACCGTTGATCAAAAGCACTACTTTGTTTTTCAGGTGGAAAGCTAGAGATGAAATGCTGTGTTTTTTGGCCTGTGGAGAGTCTGATGACTCAGATCGGAGGGGTGTGAGGAGAGGTCAGGTGTGTATGTTAGGGGGTGGGTGATGGGACTCAATTGGAGTAATGTGGGAGATGGGGATGTAATATCAGGGAAAAGAACACCCACAATATGACAGCTGCAGAAGATAACAAGGAGCCATAAACTCATCAAATCAAAGAAATGCGTCAAGAGCAACATCACAAAGGTTCATTCCCAGCCATATGAATGCGCTGTCACTGCTACGCCTGTGTTACATTGAAGTGTTTTCATGTGAAATGCAAGCGATGGGTTTATTTGTTAATTAATGTTAACCGGATTCCAACAATAGGCAAACAGTTGTAAGAACAAGAAAACAAAGAAAAACAATATGTGCAAACACATTCATCTAAACTGATATTCATGAACTTAGCTATGGGATATTAAAGAAAAATTAGAGCCTTGTCTTAAAGTAATTATCAAGATTTATGCATCTTTTATCAGCACAAATTTTTTTAGCACCTGTTTATTTGTTAATTTTTTCTCAACAGCTCTATTACAGTGTTGTTTAATGTGCTCTGACAGGCAACTGAACAACATTGTGTTCTTTTTGGAAAGGTTTAAGTGCGCTATCAGAAACATAATATTTCAAGAAAAAGTGCTTTGTCTACAGTAATGCTGACTATTTATTTTTTTAATCTCTTGTCTTTTTTGTTAATGTTACTAATAGCCTTCAGGCTTTGATGGCATAAGACCTGTATTGATTATGCTTAACTGTTTGTTCCATGGCAGATAAGTCCAAAGGATTTATGTTATTTACAGTAGAAAGCAAATACAGTGCGATGTGTCCAGAGGTACAGAAGGACTGTGTTATTAAGGGGTGTTTTGTAAGGTTCAAATCGGTTATGGTTGCCGGGCAATATTGCAACTTGTTGCATTATTACAGAATGATTTGAGGTCACAGGGGTGTATTATGGCTTAAATACAACAACTTCAAAAGTGAAAATATCTTAATAAAATCTTTATAATTATTTTTATTATCATCTTTTGATTTGCGACTATCACGTTTGCAAATACAAGAGAAAATCATTTCATTTGTAAATTATAAAAGCCATTGTTTTATCAAAAACTAACCTTTTAGGGTTATTTAAAGGTTATTTAATCAAATTTTTAATGAATATTCATGTTATTATTTTTTATTAATTGAATTTATTTAATTTAATTAAAATGTTATGCTTCAGTACCATTTTTTTAATTCCACCAAATATATGGTAAAAACAGCAGTTAACAGGATATAAACTCGTAACATCATATGACTTTCTTACTGCCTTATTTTACGTTCTTTAAATTTTTGCAGTACTGCATTGAAAGTTCACCCTAAATGAAAAGTAAGTAATTGTTTACTCTACTGGTGTTGTTCGGACCACAAAAGGAAGTATTAACAATAATGTACTTGCTCGTGTTCATCCATATAATTAAGTCTCATCCCAAGAAGTCATATAACTGACATGGACGTACAGTTTGACCATACGTCAATATCCACCTTTTCAGAGTACCTTTAAACGTCAACGGTTATATGACGATCCTGGGACGTCATACAACTGATGCTTTACCTTTAACGTCAGTTAGGCTTAGGGCTAGGTTTAGGTCTGGGGTAGAGTTAGGATCCAATAACGTCATCTAACCGACGTTTAAGGGTACCCTAAAAGGCGGATATTGACGTACTGGTCAAAGAACGTCCCAAGACGTCGTTTATGACATCTTGGGATGAGACTGCACTGATGTGAAGTGTCAGTGAATAGCGAAAATCATCAAGCTTGCAAAAAAAAAGGCAAAAGTATGTGACATGAGTCATATATTACAAGTGTTCTGGGTGCATACAATAGGATTTGATGAAAAACAAACCGAAATGTAATGTATTATTTAATGTAAATCCTTTCCTTGGCCCTTGGTCTTCTGTGCTCTACTGTGAGCTCAATGTGACTCTATTAGCACTGCAGTTCACTCCGACTTGATCCAGAAAAAGCACTCAAGTTGTGAGAAGAAGATTAACACAAACATGAAATTAAATATTCTTTCTTCTATCATGTCCTGTGTTTGCCGCAACAAAAAGTTATCGCATTCACATCTGTCGAATGTCATTCTGACTGTAATCAGACAAACATAGATGTTTAACTTAGTGAAGAAAGTGCCGGTACACACATTTAGAAATTCTCAGGCATTGTATTTTCATGACACGTATTTTTGGGCGAGTCGGAGTGAACTGTGCTAATATAGTCACATGAACGTGCAGTCAAGCGCGGTAGACCCACAGTCAAGGTCAGGATTTCTGTTAAATGATACATTTCATTTTTGGTTTGTTTGTCAGCCAAACTGGAATTGTTTACCTCCAGAACACTTGGAAAAATACCTTACCTGTTGCATAACTGTGTTGCCGTGATACTTTTGCATCTTTTTTTAAGCTTGAATATGGTTGTTATTTACTGCATACAGAAAAGTACACTCTGTATTTTTTTTATTTCTCCTTTTGTGGTTCAAAAATCAAGGAATGGCATACTGCATTAGAACAACACCAGGGTGGGTAAATGATGACTTCATTTAATTTTGAGATTAGTTATCCCTTTTGAGGGGAAATTTAGAAGCAATGTTGATGAAGTTGAAGTTGAATTGCCCATCTGGTTTCTGGGCAGTTGGACAATGTCCATAGTTATTGTGTTTAAACATGTTCCATCTACTTCTGTTTGACAATAAGCTAATTATCAACCTCATCCCTATTCATAAGGGTTCAAGACTCTTACCTCCTTCGAAGGGACTCTGGAGCCTTTCCTTCGCGTCCACCAGGTTTCCACCGTGGCAATAAGACAGGAGAGCACTTACACCAGCTGCTAGTACAAAAAAGACCCCAGCAAAACTGTGGATGTCCAAGGCGCTGGCACTCTTCCGAGTGCCCACAGGAGAGTACAGGTCACATGGACTATCCCGCGGCCACCACTTCAGCTTCAAGATGTCCATGTCCCCATTCTGCTGAAGCTCTAAGATCCTGGACACAGCAAGAAAACAGACACACATATGGATGTGTCTTTATTGAAACGCTTTTCAGATTACTTCAAATAATGTCTATGTTACAACATTAAAGGGTTAGTTCACCCAAAAATGAAAATTAAGTCATTAATTACTCACCCTCATGCTGTACCAACCCCGTAAGACCATCATTCATCTTTGGAACACAAATGAAGATATTTTTCATTAAATTTGAGAGGTGGATCACTCTTGGGCTCCTAAAGGATTGAAACTCGACGGCCCAGAAAGTCATTGAAGAAAATGTTTAAATATTCCATGTGACTACAGTGGCTCAACTATAAGTTTATGTGGACGAGAAAACTTTTGTGTGAGAAAAACGAACAAAAATAACGACTTTATTTGACTATTCCTTTTCTTCCTTTTGGGCCTGAGACGAGAGTTCAAGAGATTTCCACCGACGCATGCACGAGAATTGCGTTATTTTTCTCTATGACATCTTGCGCAATTCTTGTGCATGCGTCGTGAAATCTCTTGAACTCGTCTCAGGCCCAAAAGGAAGAAAAGGAAGAGTCGAATAAAGTCGTTATTTTTGTTTATCTGCACACAAAAGTATTCTGTCGCTTGATAAACTTATAGTTGAGCCACTGTAGTCACATGTTCCACCTCTCAAATTTAATAAAAAAATATCTTCATTTGTGTTTCAGAAGATGAACAAAGGTCTTACGGGGTTGGTACAGCATGGGGTGAGTAATTAATGACTTTATTTTCATTTTTGAGTGAACTAACAACCTGGATTAAACGTCATGAAGAATCCATACCACCACATCACTGTAAAAAAATATTGTTGGTTTAACTTAAAAAAATAAGTAACCTGGCTACCTTAAAATTTTAAGTTCATTGAAATGGAAAAAATATAGTTAATACAATGAAGGAAATTGATTTAATCATCAGAAACTCCAAAAATTGGTCATCTGAACTACATAAATTATCTAAGTTGATTTGACAAAAGAAAAAATGTTGTGATAACAAATCATATATATATATATATATATATATATATATATATATGATACATATATATATATATGTTTTTTTTTTTTTTTTTTTTACAGTGTATTAGCCCAAAACCTATTTCAAGATGATTTTGTCTGGAATGTGATGGTGTACATTTCTGATATTGTCTGATGGTATTTTTTTTTGTGTCATTTTGGAAAACAATTTGACTTGTTCTTTGAGATACTTTATAAAAATAGTTTTGTTTCTGAATTATTACAAATCACTACCTTGTAATAATTTATAATTTTGTTATAAAGGTTCTTGAAATCTCAGTCACAAAAGGAATGGTGGTTAATTAAAGTATTATATCAATACTCCCAGTTTCTGTTAATAAAAACAAGCAACTTTTTCAGAATTACAACAGAAATACTGGATTGAATAATGAATACTGTCTTGGACATATATATAGAGTAATTCCAAATGCTTGATGGCAGCATTATTGAAGATAGTAATAGAATAATAATAAAAAAACCTTTGACAATGTATAATAATATAAAAATGTACTTCAAATGTGATTTTCTTGAATATGTGCAAAGCTGAATTTTACTGGTTTTAACTTATACAGTATGAAGTGTGGAGGGAGAAGCTCAAAATAAGAAAAATTCAGGCAATTCCTGCACTTTTTAAAAAGAGGCAAAAGTAAGAAACCATAAAACTCCACTATAATCAACGACCATAGACAGTAAAGTTCCTCTCTTCTAACGTTGGCTAAAGTAAGACGAAATATGAAGCTTCTTTTGATAACTGAAGTTCTGCACTCCATGCATGGACATTTACTACTGGCCTAAATGTATGCATGGTTATGCACAATTTTATTGTGTGTTGCATTACAGAAATGGACTGTGTTATGGATTGAAATTGAATGGCAGATTGCTTCATTCTTACACATTAATTGAGCCACTGAGATCTGTGTATCACACTATAAATAACCCGGAATGGTCCCAGTCTGTTCAATGGCATCTGTTGCTGCAGTGATTTACTTTTTTCTCCCAACACCAGGGGGCAGTGTCTCCTCAGAAATAATGGCATCTTCCTCATCCCTAAAGAATGAGTGTGTTCTGATCTAGTGATGGCAGTTTGTACTAATGCCAGTCCAGCGGCTGCAAATGAATGATAATGAATACAGGACACAAAGGTTTAGGAGAATTTGCCTCATTGATTGGCTGGTGTGTATTGTGTGGTGTTCTCTCTCTAGCCTGATTGTCTGCAGTTAGGAGTCAGCGCACATTTAGCCCCAGAGGAGGAGACTAGCGTGCTTCCAAGAGCCCATATTCACATCCAAACTGCAGCTGCAGCAAACACTTATCGAAACAGCCACACACACAATGGAAATGTTTAGAATTCACTGTAACACACAATGCTGTCTAAAATCCTGTTCAACATTTATTCAAAAAGCTACCCTTCGTTCTTTATTTCCATATCCCTGTCTCATAACAATATAATACAGGAGTAAGAAAAAAAAGTCCTATTGCACTCTAACAGATGGAGAATGACCCATACACATTCTGCTATGGACACAGCTCACAGCTCACAGGACTCACAACAAGGTGGGCCAATGTTAAAAGATTTGCTTTATAGATCACATTTTAAATGTGCCAACAACATTTAGCAATGCAACACCGCCCACATATGTTGCATTAGAGGATTCAGAGTGCGATAGTAGAGACATCGAAACAACAGTGAGGACAATTCAAGAGAACAGCACAAAAAATACCCTGGGAGCCAATGATCGAGTGCCATTACAATGCCAAGTACTGTGACTGAGTAATCAAAGATGTAATCAATGTCCCACAGATGGAACAGTTGAAAGTGAAAGAATTAGTTAACACAATCAAAAATTAACATCTCCCTCAAGTCATGGTACTATAAAAAAAACACCTTGACTAATGGAGTATATTCTAGTTCCTGAGAACCCATGCATTTCTTTGTGTTGCCAATATTCACAAAATAATCATGCTTTTTAAATATATTTTGAAAAAACAAACAAAAAAACCTTCCTATGTAATATGAAGGATTCAGGTGATGTGTGTTATTTTAGTATTATTTAATAACTATTACCATTTTTATTTCATAATTTATTTTCAATTAACCAAAATGATTTTAAGAGATTTAGGATCCGTCCACACTAGACCTTTTGCTACGTTTGCACCTCTCATCTAGCCTAGAAATCTAGATGCACCCTAGCGGCAGCAAAAATTATTTTGCTGCAAAGTGTGGTTTAGCAACTCTCCGTTGACTTTCAAAGTGGAAAATCCAAACTCTGGTCTGGCCAATCACATCGTGTATAGAGTTGGTGGGCGGGCTTAAAACAATGACGGTAGAGTTGTGACGGTTCTGCGTCGTGATTTCCATAGGTGATTTCCCTGATACTTAAAAACAAACCAGACACAGCTGGCGAACAGCGGTCTTTCCATTTCGGCTTTGGCCGCAACTCGGATGACTTGGAGTTAAGAACGTCACTTAAGTCATTCTTAAAAAGGAAGATGTGTTCAGAGTTTTGACGACCGGATAAGGCAAAAGTTTATTATATCAACTTGCTCCGCTGGAGAGAAAACCATGGGGAAAATGGATGGGACTCACTCAGCCACAGCCATCATCGCTCTGGTTGGTTAGCGCTATCCTAATGGCGTGCAGAGGGATATTGAAAGACAAGCTTTTATCCCGCCCCCGGATTGAGGTATGCCAATTGTGAGTTCCCAGACCTAACATATTGATAGGTCTGGTTTGCCAGGCTACCTCCCGTCCAGACTAAAACGGAAACAACGAAGACCTAAAAAAGAGAAGTTTAGAAACGCTGCAGCTCTGTTTTGCGTTTTGAATCTCCGGAGGGCGTTTTAGTGAAGACGGGACAAAACGGAGGAGTTTAGAAACGCTGACGCGCATGCCCAGTGTTGGTGAATAGTCACGTGATTCACGCTTTCAGTCGTTTTAATGTGGACGGAGATCAATTCTCAAAACGCAGATAAAACGCTGGTGTAGACAGAGATCGTATTCGTTTTAATTCTCTGTTTTTTTAAACGAAAACGCAGTAGTGTGGTAGGGGCCTTAGTTAACAATAATTCCAAACTGTTTTCAAGTGAGGTTACATAATTGACCTCCCATCGTGGTGACGGATATGTACATTTAGCTTTTTTAACATTGGTGCATTTTCCAATTTCTGTTTTCATTTTCCATTGTATTAAACTACTGTGATGAATGAGGTCTGAGATGAGATGTCTTGGTCTTCAGTAGCACAGCTATTCCTAAGACCTCATTCCCACTTGAGGTCACCACAGAACAACTCTTATCACAGGCATATGGAACAGCCTACCCTTGAAAAATTAGTCTGTGACGAGTGTTGCCATGATGGATGTGTCAACACTTGGTGGGTCAACATGCCATGAGCTGCTTCAGGGCTTAGATAATAGGTTACATCTGACCAAACTAATAGGATGGCAAGGAGGAGGCAAGTATGGTTTGTGTAACCATTTTTAATGGCAAATTCTATTCTATTCTATTCCACTTTTAAACCCAATTCAACCCAAGTCTAATACAAGTGTCAACATTCAAGGACTTGTGTTGGAAAGAGTGTTTCTGACCTTGTGGTTTTCCAGCAGCTGGTACTGGGCAAATGAACAGTCTCTGTGTTTAATGAATTAACACCCTGGAGTTTTTAACAAATGAGAAGTGGTGAGATCCACAGGAATTAACACCAGGTACTTTTCCTGCGAGAATCAACTGTCCAGTTTTGCCCTTGAGGAAACGCCACATGTTTGTCTTCAGAAGTCTCAGGAGAGACATGACAGACATCTCAGTGGAGACCAGATTTTACCTTGTTTGTTGAGAAGATAAGCCCACTGATGGCCATATGCTGAAAGATTTTTTTTCCTGCTCACTTTTTTAAAATAAACTTTTTAAAAAAAAGTTTTTCACTTGGATTTTTTCCGCCAAGCACTTAAATTGTCCATTTTTTTTTAAGAAAAACTAATCACTTTATGAGCATGGGTTTCTTTCACACATTGGCTATGTTTGAATCAAGCGTGCCACACAAATAGGGTTGGGTATCAAGAATCGAGTATTCACTTGGAACAGGGACTAACTTTTCGTTTTTCCAGAATCATTCAAAAGTTAAAATTTCTATTCATAGTTTCGATATTCACAGTCCGCCGACCGGAAGAAGAAACCCCTGAACAACACCAATGAAGAAGCGTCTACCGGAAGTGTTGGCATAACCTTCGCGAGTCGAACATGAGTAGCTTACGTCGGTGGTCCAAAGTGTGGCTTTACTTTTCTAAAAATAACGAAATCTCGGCAAAATGCAAAATTTGTGACAAAAGGAGTATTTGTGACAGAAGGAGTATTTCCTTCAGAAAGACCTTTGGTTAGCAAGGTTAGCTAAACTTTTTTGTCCCTGCCTCTTAAAAGAATCGGAATCAAGAATCGTTAGGAGCTGGAATCGAAACAAGGAATCGAAATCGGAATCAGAATCATTCAAATTTCAAATGATACCCAGCCCTACACACAACCCCTCAAAAGTGAAGCCAAAACATCTTTATTCGCTCCAGTGACCGCTCCTGAGTATAGGTCATAAACCCCGCCTCCCCATGTTATTCAACGGGACGTGAGACCAACTAAACAATTCAATTACACTTCACATATCCTTTTTCCAAAGATAGTTTCTGTCATTTATTGTAGTTTATATCACGTTGATATAATTTCAAGTGTTCGTTTTTAAAATAAGTTTGTTTTTAGTTAGTTATGTGATGCTATAAAAACGGTGCTCTGACGTCATGATTGACAGCTGTGATTGACAGGTTCTCTGTGTGAGGTAGTCACTGAAGCACCAGCAGACTTTTTTTAATAATGTTGATTATGTGGTTAGTAGTTGTTTTTTTCCTTATTTTAAAGGTCCCCTGACATGAAATTTTCATTTTCTGAGGTTTTTTAACATTAATATGAGTTCCCCTAGACTGTATTTGGTCCCCTCGTGTCTAGAATTTTCAATCGGTGTAAATCTGAGCTTTGGCTATTTTTCTCTTCTCTGCATCCGTCTGCATCTCAGACGCGCTGATCTAGAATCTCCCCTATATAACGTCATAAGGGGGAAAGGTTACTCCCCTTTCTCTGCTTTGCCCGCCTAGAGACGACCATGAGAAAACGAGCTAGGAACAGGAAGTACGAACACGCGCAGGCACTGTTTTTTTTTTTTCCTAGAAAAATAGCTTTGAGATTTGAGTTTTTCCTCTAGAAATATCATTGCTTGCAAACGAGCGAAGCATGGCAGTTGCTCAGTGTTCGGATGTACAAATGAACACAAAAGTATTTTTTAGTTGCTTCATCCGCGCCTGTGAAGAAACAATGGGTTAATTTTATTTTCTCTGGAAATGCGCCGACTCAACTCCCAAAGTTTTGTACGGCTAGGAGACAGGTAAGTTAATCTTTCTCTCAAAATCGTTCGATACTGTTTATGCATCAGTAAATCAAGCCAGACTCTTATCAACTTCACATCGTTTCTTTGAGTAGGATGAAAATAATCTTATTTAAAGAAAGTGTTTAAGGATTGATATTCTAAACGGTGCACGCGCTGCTTTGCTTAAGTTATGTGTATCTGCAGCCGGCAGCGTCGGTTTTCCTTTTTGAATGACGAATATAGACTAATATATCTGCAGAAATAGACAGTTGGCTTATTAAACGCAGGTGCAGAACGCACATTCCAGCTGTCAGTTGGCTGCTGTTCTCTCGGTGAGTTCAAGTGCAGCTTTTTACCTCTGACGAGAGCGGACGAGTTGCGGGCTTTAGAGAGAAAAGAAACTGCGTTACACTGCACCACGAAGCTCTTTTTCATTGGGTCTGCATTGGTTAAAGCATAGAGTGCAGAAACTGCATTACAATAATAAGATCTTCATTCTCGCGATCGACAGACTGTCATCTGCTACTCAATCTTATCACAGCAATATTTTATATGATGAGAATCTAAATACTTCAAAACTTCTCACGAATCAGTAATCTCGATATCTGTAATAGTAAAAACGTATAATAGCTGTAGTAAAACGTATTCAAGAGAGTTTCACATGTAATATGTAGCTATTTCATATGCAAGCATGTCAGCCAATCACAGCAGTGGGCGGTTACATTGAATCCCTTCAAACAGACCGTTCTAAGCAGAGGCTAAAATCAGGCTAGAAAAAATGCCTTTTATTTCTAAATTATGACTATTTTTGATCTAAAAAACATACTAACATTATAAGGGCAACCCAGGAAACATTATAAAATAATACAAAAAACTCATGTCAGGGGACCTTTAACAAGGTTCTGCAATCAGCAGACATCATTGGAGAAGAACGAAGCAGACAGAGGCCACTAATGAAAGTGCGGGGCGTGTGCTTGCGTTTGATTCAGCGAGAGTGAGGGCGCGGCCTTGATTTCATGGCTTTACTTCCTGCTCACGACTGCGCATGTCTGGTTCCCGAAAACGCAAGCGCGCAGACTTAAGTTCCGAAGATGCTCAGCGCCATATCGAGACACTGGCGGCTTCAGTTCTCTCTGATTGAAAAGAGTCGAAGGGCGTCGTCCATCTTTTTACAGTCTATGGTTTGAATGCACACTTTTTGTTTCAACCTGAATGAATTAATTCTGATTGATGAATCTGTAGTGATTAAATGAATGCTAAATAAAGTAATCCAGTTCGAACAGTTGTGCAATGCTGCTTATATTTGTAGAAACTTTCAAGTTTCGGCTTTTGATCCGATTAAATGTTTGCATTCTCTCCGATTGGATTAGAAGATGAATAAACTCCCTTTTTGATCAGATTGAAATTTTATCTCAGCATCAACCTCAATCGGATCGATTAAGGTGTTCACATGAAGCCTTTTTAGTCTGATTGAGTCGTCAATCTGATAAAAATCTGTAAAATTTGCCATTGATGTGTTTCCTATTGAATCAGGAAATTTGGGCATGCCACTTTTATTTAAATAGCCAAAGAAGTTGCTTTTTTAAAAAGCATTTAACAAATACATTTGAATTACTAATAAATATTTGAAATAATATCCCTGCACTAGCATATAGATGACCTTGTTATGCTATCTAAAAGTTAACACAGGCATCGAAATTTTAATTTAAATTGTATGAGGTCTTTAAAAAAAAGTGCCCTTTTACTAAAAAAAAAAACAAAACAACTCAAACCTGCTGCTTTGCCTTCAGGGAACTTACAGAGAAACAGCGACTTCATAACAGCAAACATTTTTATTTGTTCTTTATTCCCTCTCTTCCCAAAATGGAGTGATAAATGGAAGGGAAAGGTAAGTGAGGTACGAAGAGAAGGAGATAAGCGGTGTGTTTGCTGAACAAGTTGTCCTCGACTGACAGGCCAGGGCAAAACGCAAGCAACAAATTCACCTGCTCTGCTCTGTGTTTTTGTCTTTGAATTGCACGAACACTGACCAGTGCAGCCGAGCGAGTTCAGCTGGATTCTGGTCCATGTTCAATATCAGGGGCTAAACACAAACACTTGGCCCTGTTAGCACAAGTCCAGACTCAACCTGATTCTCCATGACAACTGAGTGATCTGAAAACTGCAGCAAGCTTTCATTTAAGACCCCAGTATGACACTGAGTGTGAATCTTTGTCTTTTAGTGCACCTGGTTGCGGCAGCACTTCAGATTCATTTTCCTGTTCTTTGGGGATAATGCGGGTGGGGATTTGCGGTTCTCTCCTCAGGTCTGTCTGTCATGTAGTCTCTCTGCTTGCCTTTCTGGGCCCAATGCACTGGAATCGAGTGTGGACTGCTTGGATCTGTTGCTGATGGCAACCAGCTGCGGCAGAAACTGATCACGTTACTTAGATGTATCTGTCTGCGGAGACAAACTACTTGATATAGAGCAGGGAAGACACGATGAGAAAAAGAAGAAAAAGACAAAGGCAAGCAGTTCTTTTGCCTGGGAACATATATGCAATTTCCTCTCAAGCTTATCAATATGAACCAGATATCTGAAGCGATGTTCAGACATTTAAAAGATTGTGAGAGCACTCATATCAATTTAATAGGCACTGACAATAGCCATAAATTTTCAATCTCTCTGTGTAGACACCATATACTGTATTATAAAAAAGAAATGTTAAGTTCTTAGCAATCCAAATGATCAACCATGAAGACTCTTAAACTGACTTTTAAATGAACTCAGAGGGAACCCAAGCAATACTCAAACAGCAACATTAAACTGAGACAAGGAACTGAGGAAAATATACAGGGCTTACATACACAAGCTAATCAACAGAACAGGGAACAGGTGTGAACTAATTAAAAACCATGGATGCCAGCCAGTGGTAGGAAAATTAGAAGGAAGGAAACAGGAACTAGAACTAAAACTGAAACCTAACCGAAACACAGAGGCCGTTTCTCAATATGCGTTCTTGTCTTTACTTGTGTTCTTGTGGACTTGTGAAACGTCATCAGTTCGCTGCCCAAGTACTGTTCCAGTTCTAAGTTCACATCTAGCCAAGTCCATTTCAAATCCCCGAATGTGTTCTTGATCCGCCCCGCTTAACGAGGATGCATCGAGAAGTGACTTGTGCGGACTTGAGATAGCCAGGTATCCCAGAATGCATCTCGCACCAACCAGCAAGCGTCATAATAGCAGAGGAGTATCAAATACTACTGTTATTGTGTCATGAAATGTAATTTTAAGAGTGTTTCAGGTGAGAATGTGGTTGTTTAAATCTCAAATCTGTGGTTTATTTATAAAAATAGCGCCTATTTGAAAAATGTATCTGACGTTTTCGGAGTTGTGACATCTAGGTGTTCACCGTGGCACTCAGCGCTCATCAACCCCGATTGGAACAGCTTTTCCTCGGCTAGTGCTTCTGACGTTTGCCGCTGGCTCTGAGGTCTCTATAGTGGATAAACTTGACGTATAATTTGTCTTGCGTAGAAGTCTATCTTTGGTCTCATTAAACTATAGTTTGTTGCATGGCAAAAAATCATTTTGGCTGAGGGCAAAGTGAAGTTTCATAACTTTATATATTTAGGCTATTTAACTTTACCTTTGTAGCCTAAGAGAGCTTATTATGTTTGAATTGTTTGCCTTATTTCTCATTGTAGCCCCTTTAGACCCTTTAGGCTATATATTATTGATCATTAAAACTGACATTTAACAAAAAGAGACAGGGCTGTGAAATTTTATTTTATACTTAAAGGTGCTGTACACGATTTTTAGCGGCCTCTAGCGGTGATGTTTCAGAATGCAACAAGAGCGCTCGTGCTCGTGTGCGTTCTAGATCTCCAAGAAAGAGCGAGCAGTCACTACCGGCCACACCAACGCATTCTCATCGCTCTTATCGCCATATAGAACACTATATGACAAAATGGCGCTATACTACGCACATGGCATCCGTTATCGTCAATATAACACGCGCTGTGATGGTTAGGTTTAAAGTGTGGGTAGGGTAGGGTAGTCTCATATTACGCTAAAGGATTTATTTGATTTATTACGCCTTTGGGTTCACGTGTTATATTAAGCGATAAAGGGTGCCCTGTGCGTAGTATAGCGCCGTTTTTTGCATATAGCGTTCTATATGACGATAAAGGATGAGAACGGGCTCGCCACACGGAGACTTTCAACGCAACGGCGAATAATCACACAACATGATTATGGGTTCGTAGCCGCCCTTACACTGGAAACTGAATGTAAACTCCCACTGCAGGTACAATAATAGCCTACTTTTATCAGCTTGACGTTGAACTAATGCTCTGTGCTCGTACCATGATAATGTTAACTGCATTTAGCCGACATGTGTGTTATAAGCTATTTATTTTCGTGTATCTTTCACAATCAGTGAAGTAACTTTGTCGCCCACAAAGTTACTCTGCGCTTTGCGCTTTTAGACTTGCGTTTTCAGATCGTTAAAATAGGGCCCATTGTGTGAGAACTTGGCAAGTCCAAACTACCAGGACGTAAGTCTGAAGTTTGCCGTACTTGGTATTGAGAAACGGCTAATAATGTGTTAGACTTAGTCTGCGGCTGGATGTAATCGCAATGTAGCGGAGCTGCATTGGGGAGGAGCTGAAAACAGACGCGTGAAGGTCGAACACTTCTGCTTCCAATCTTGGGACAGCTGTGTCATCATCAGAGCTCGGGCAGCCACTCGTTGCCGTCAGACGTAAGCTCTTCGAATTGTGTTTTTCTGTATTTTGATGCCATATTTAACAGTGACAAAGCGTCGATACTGTCTCAAACTGGAAATTTCAAACAGGCATGCATTGCTTCAAGTCAGATACCAATTGGTGCTTGCGCAGAGCAGCATGAAGTTAAACAAGAACAATGAAACCAAAATACAAGTGACAATGAGGTAGAAAATCTTCAGTGTTAGCACTGTATGTATTTACCAAGCTCAGCGCTTTCAATAGCAGAAATGTAATGTAGCTCTGTTCTAACAATGTCTATCAGGGACAATGAGTCCAAAATGTCATGTGTTCCCAGAACCATTTGCTAAGGGACTGACTGTATAAAACAGGCGACATGTGGCCATAACCAGACCTGACATGGGTATCTTGCCCTGAGGAGTATAAGCAAGCTCGCATCTGTCCTGGAAATCCACTGGCACTGTGGGCTGCAAAATGTCAGGTATAGGCGCGATCGCTCTCAGAGTGTGCCATTTTAATAGGGTAATTGCTCTTGACTCTTGGTTTTCACTCCTCTAATAACCCTGCTGAAAACAACAAGAAACAACTAGATTTTTACAGTTAATGAAAGAAATGCGAGTGGTGGTTGCCTGGAAAAAATGCACTGCCATGATGCTAGGGTGCAGGGCACTGATGCCATGACATTTTTGGTTGCTAAGCTATTCTGAGGCCAGTTACACAAACATAGCAGCTAAGTTAAGACTTAAGAAGCATGACCAAATAAAGTAGCAGTTGTAGGGCTAATCAGTCTTACTTTTTGGATTCAAATTAGACCAATCTACCAATCTGAAAAAAAAAATGAAAAAAACAAAACAAAAAAAAAAAACAGCCTGTCTCTCTCTGATAGTCTCATTCTCAGAAATGGCTATGGTCTTTTTTTACATCCATTTCATTCGACTAAAAATGTTCTCTGAACCCAAATATGAGCAATAGTTATAGTGATCCTTACATTATAATTAGGATGACCAAATGACTAACTAACTAAATTAATATCAGAACACTCGGGACTGGCATAACGTTGGCTTTACATTGGATGTTCAATATTAGCAAATGTAGGGACAAATCTCAATAGTTTTCTAAGTATAAAAGTAGTATAAAACCTCAATAGCATTTGAAGAGAATAACTTTTGATATTTAATAAAACAAACTGTCAAGTCATGTGTAATAATGCCTATTTATTTCACAACGAATGGGCTCATTCATAAAACCAATAGCATTTTGAAAATATCTAACGTCCAACGTCAAGCCAACTTAATGCTAGTATTGAATGGTGTACAATGTATCACAGGTATATCAAATTTATATAACATG
Organism: Hybognathus amarus; assembly: GCA_030378365.1. Lineage (NCBI taxonomy): Eukaryota > Metazoa > Chordata > Actinopteri > Cypriniformes > Leuciscidae > Hybognathus > Hybognathus amarus. The sequence continues at coordinate 234,755 of JAQIUQ010002951.1, read as the reverse complement.
CCATCTGTTTAAAAGATATAATCGTATGTCGATCTGAAAGAGAGCACTTTTCTGACTCACAATAGCTTCAATCAAAACACCTAAAATACCTCTCTCTGTTGGTCTTTATTTCACACTCTTTGATTCTCTTTCTCTTACATCCTTCTAGTGAACTAGCACACCAATCAATAATGTGTAATTTACGATCTCAACCTGAGAAATAATGATTTTTGAAATTGCTTATATGCTAGATTATAAACCACATGTACTCAATAAGCAATAACCCTGATATGTTTGGATTGGTAGCAGACTATATCAGTCTACACATTTACACATCCAAGAATACCTACACACACAAATAGCAGTGACTGGTGCTTTAAAAAAAAAAAAAAAAAAAACGAAATGTAATTTATCAAATATTCTTTGATAGCACAATATTGGAAAAATTACATTAGTGAACATTCCGCAATAAATTGTGCAATAATTAATTTAAAAATAATTGGTAACACTTTACAAAAAAGGTTCATTAGTTAATGTATTTACTAACATGAACTAACCATAAGCAATACATTTGTTACTGCATTTGTTCATCTTTGCTAATGTTAATTAATGAAAATACAGCTGTTCATTGTTTGTTCATGTCAGTTCACTGTGCATTAAACTAATATTAACAAGATTTTAATCAAATATTAGTAAATGTTGAAAATAACATTAACAAAGATTAACAAATGCTGTATATGTGCTATTCATTATTAGTTCATATTACCTAATGCTAGTTAACTAATGTTAATGAACGTAACCTTATTGTAAAGTGTTACCAAGTAATTAGCTCATTCTAGAATGATTTTGGTTATTTTTTAGGGGAGTGCATCCAAACATAAAAAAAAAATGAAGGGGAAAAGTGATCAGATTTTTTTCTCTCTCTGAAGTTATTATTATTTTTGTTATTATTCTTTCATTCTTTTATTAACTTTTCTTTTATAAACTATGTTTTTATTATTTTGAGTGTGAACCATCTATTTACATCGAAAGTATTTGGTTAAACTTTAAAAATGTGGGTATTTAAATACTTTTTCTATGAACCAAGCCAACAAGATTTGTATTATTATTATTTTTTTCCAGTTAAAATATATGTTCTGCAAGTTTTAAAGTGAAGCACAGCACTTGTACACAGTTTTTAAAGTGTCTCAGAGCATAGATGAACTGAGCTGCTATGAGATGCTGAACACTGTATCATGAGCACTAAGCTATATTGCGATATTGATTTTAATTTGATATTTCATGCAGCTCTAATACAAATTGTAGTTAAATCCAATACAACTAACACTCCTTCTGCTCTCATAGACTTCCATTGAAACACAGCTTCTGGCTGAACCCAAAATGCTGTGTTTACCTCTTGTCAGTTAACTAACTTTGTCAATTAATTTTGTTCAATTAATTAAATCTATGGTTCTGGTATTTGCAAACTGCAGCACACATTTAATGAGGCTTTGGGCCAACATCTACAGAATTCTACAAATGTCTCTATTACATGTAAATTAAAGCAGATTGCATTTAATTGTGTCATTTTACTTACTAAAATATTTAAATGGGTTAAATGTTTTTTTTTTTTTGAGAGTCAACTTTAGACATTATACCAATTAGAAGAAACTTTGCAACATGTCAACTAACTCTCATTAGAGTGTTAGTAGACTGTTACCTGTAGGTTAGGGTTGGTAGAAGAGTAAATTGACATGTGCATATGTACAGAATATACATATTACTTGAAAAAAGATAATTTAACACATTGTCACAGTAGCTAGTTATTGAATTTCAGGTGAATCTGTGCTTCCTGTGCACTCTCCATACAAAAACGGATGCATTTAGTCCAAATGCATGGAGACAACAGATGGAAGATGGTTATCTGTGGCTAGGAAAGGTAAGAGCTCTTTAAAATACACATGAATTTTGCAGAGAACCACAGTGGGACAATGTAAGGGATTATTGGTGCACTTTCACTATCGCATATTCATTCTAGAGTTAAGTCAAATTTTCCACTCTTTCTCCTCTTCTTTTAAGACTCCTGGTGACGAGTAAATGTAGAGGATGTCTCGAATTTACATCAACAATGGGGCCATCACTCCATGCTATCATATTTCTCAGTCTGTCAGTATGGTGGTATTACAATATAACAATTTCACTCAGAGTGAGCAATTTAACACTTCTATTCTCTATTCAGCTGCCAGTATCTAAACAAACACGTTCCTGCCATTAAGAATCATATGTTGATAACGTTGATCTACATTAGTGCTGTATATACTGGGTAGAACTACTTCCTCTTAGGTGAGGCAAAAGAGTTTGTCTTTTTACTTTAAGAATTTCAGGAACCACAGAAAAACTTTTTTAAATGGCTGTATTAAATTGAAAGTTGACTGCTGTCCAAGACCACAAAAAAAAAAAAAAAAAAAAAACGCATGTCAATAAAAAGCATATTTATGTTAATAAGGACTGCTCACCTCCAGTGGATTTTTAAAGAACACACTGTAAAGCACATGATTTTTTTTATAATAATAATATTTCAATCATATCAAATCTCAGAATAGTTTTAGCATGTTATTGATTATGGCAACGTTAAAGGGTAATGAACTGAGAAATCAAATTTTCCTTGAGCTTTTGCCATCTAAGAGAACATCATATTATAAGAATATCCTGTAAGTTTCAGAACTGAAAACATCCTTGTTAGTCCAATAAATGCTTTATTGACACCAGCCCCAGCAAACGACTGTGTGAAAAGTGGCGAAACTATGACGTCAAAGAGGATAAAACACCAAGATCAACTCCTGACTTCAACACATCCCGCTTTAGCCCCGTGCCATCCGATTTGCGCATTACATGCATAGATAAACATAGATGCCTACCTTGTGACTGACAAACCAGATCGAACAATACAAAATATTGTGCAGTGCCTGGTTTTGGAAGACAGTCGCTGCACTAAGCTTCCTCTGGATTTCCAATAGGACTGCATGGATAAACTTTATTTTAATGACGTTCCAGCTGATGAGGTAAAATATTGTCCCTCTGTCCGCTTCATTTCACTGAGGATTGTTTTGTAAACAAGACTGGAATTTGCAGACCGAACGGTGCTGTGCCGATCTGACAGGAATGGTGCAACACACAGACTCTGGGTCGAACATGTATGGGCGAATTATTCCGGTTGCCATTTTACAACATTGGACGTTTTCAAAACAATTTCCCCCAAGTGCATCGACGAGTGAGTTGAAACTCATTATAATATGCAAAACTGTTATCCACTCACAGCAGTGGGCGTTTACTTCCAAGTCTTCAATGCGAGAAACCCATAAAAACGAAGCGTTTTTCAGCTAGGCTCAAAACTAGGGTACAAAATAGCCAATTACTTATTCATTTAGATGTTTTTGAATGCAAAAACCAAGCGAACATCATAAGTTGACCTCAATATAATAAAATTTAAAAAGCCAGTTCATGACCCCTTTAATGTATTTGATCAGGGAAGACTAGATCTGCTTTGCTGCTGCAGAACAGAGCAATTTGTACAGTAATTTTTCCTCAGACTTACAACTCATAGTTATAACTTGTATGATAATAGTGATTTAATCCATGTACTTTCTATGTTTTAAACTGACTGTGTTACAACTCAGGCTGTTTAATAACCATTCCCACTCTCCTCTCTTTGAGAAATATATTTTAAATCACAAAAACAGACTTCAAATGCCAAATTTAAATAGAATTTTCCTTTAAAAAATAACAGCAGGGACTCAAAGACATATGGATAAGAAGAGATATCATCATACAGTACCTCTGAGAGAAGATGTCCCTGTAGGGACTGCCATGCTGCATCGCGATGCCGTAGCCCCTATCAGCTACATTGTTGCTCACAGTGTAGAGCGAGCAGTCCTCATCATTAATGGCCACATACTCCAGGACAGCTGCATCCCACACAAATGCAAAACGCCCGTACTTCACCTGAGAGGGTGAGAAAAAAGACATACATGTGTAAACAAAAGAACAGGAGAGTTAATAGAGACGCAATGGAAATCACATTCAAAGAAAAACAGAGAGGCACATGAGGGCGAATTCAAAACCAAATCAGGTGAGAACCAACTATCCATAAATAAAGCAACCAGGTGCTCAACATTTATTAAAAGTGGCTGGTCCACATAAAGCACCATTGCTGAAAAACAAATAAGCCTTAATTAAATCCCAGCAGGACCTCGCTACACTTTTACCATTAATTGTTTATTAAGTACGGCTGAGAAGCGAAAATTGATCTTCAAACTTAGTTTGCAGGGTTGCCGTTTCTAAATTTTACTTCCACCAAAACAATTTCAGCAGAAAAAAAAGCCTTGCTATAATATAGTTCTAAATACAATATTTGCTCTTTGAGTGAAAAACTTTTCAAAAGCTAGACTTCAATTCTAAAAAAAGGCCCATTTTTATTCAACAGATACAGACAAAAGGGGTTTTCATTTCCGATACTGAAGATGCTATCCTTGAACAAGTCGAGAAAGATGGCTTCTATCCTCTGATTGAACATTTCAAGGTTACGAAAGTCTTGCGTCAAACAAAAATCAATGTGCTTTTAATGAAAACCAGAGAGCTTTCTTTTTCAGTTCCAGCCTGCAGGTCTACATCCAAAGATATATTTTGAAGCGACCTCATGCTAAGATACCGTTAACTGTTGATGTAAAATATGTACACACATTTGCATGGGTTTTTTTGATGGCAGACAAGGCTGACTTTTTAGGCTGAAACATTTTAATAGCCTTCTCATGAATTTTTCAGGCATTTCAAAACAGTCTGCAACAGGACAGAGCTAGATCAGAGAAACTGCCTTCAGAGAAAATCACTATTAAACGAGTAAACATCTTATTTACTCCAAAACGGCTTACCAGACATAGCGTGTAACTACAGGTCAGTCTGCTAAGCACTAAAATGGTCTGCGAGTGGCTCCTGGCTTCAGAAAACACTGAGCATTTCTCACATCAAGAGCTTATTTAGATAAGAGCAGCAGTCATTTCACTGCAACGAATGCAGATGCAACTTCACTGGATACAGATATGATAACTCTCCCCCTAACTGACCGACTACTCTCCCCCTCATTCAGCATCCCTTCAAAAGTGTTCAAAATGCTCGGGTGCTTGTTTCAAAATATATTGCATAGAGCTTTAGAAATGGACCTATTGCAGTTTTGCAATAATCTCAATAAACTTCTAATCACTGCTTATTAATAGCTAGTAAGGTAGATGTTAAGTGTAGGTATTATACAACTTATTACATGGTATTTCACCACATAAATAATTATGGGGATTAAGAGATTTTGATTTGAGATGAAAATCTTATCTGTTTGTTATTTTATAATCCATTACAGTGTACAAAAGAATAGTCGCAAAATGGCATGCAACTGCGTTTGTATGAAAATAAGAGACTGTGATTATGAATGACATTGAAGCTGTACACAAAATATTGAGTGAGTTTTAAAATTTGATTAGCTCCCCAACACAAAACTTCTAGGAGGGCAAAGCGCCGACTTCAGAGAAATGGATGAGCCTGTGTTATCAGTTTTTCCGGTTGTTACCAGGGGATAACTTATACAGAAGCTGGACTGCGCGATTGACCAATCAGAATTATTCCTCAAAAGCTGTATAATAACCACAGATACATGACTATGGAAGTGGCCACCCTGGTGTGGAGTTCCAGAAAAAAAATATGGGTTATCTATGCAGTTCTGCCAGACTGGACAGTTTTGAATTTAAATAACCTAACCCTAATCCTACCCATCTCCACCCCCTGATCCCTAACTCCACCCCTAATCCTACCCATCTCCACCCCCGATCCCTAACTCCACCCCTAATCCTACTCCTCTGCACCCCTTAAGGCCAATTTATACTTCTGCGTAGGGTGGCGGCGTGTAGGTACCGGCCGTAGCACGTGCGCAGAGATCGCCGTCCCATACCGCCTAGATCTGCGATCCCATCTTCCGCCCCCTGGGATCCAATCGTACTGCCGCGAGGGTGCTACCGCAAAATTTGGGCAGGTATGGGGTCAGTTTGGCGGTTTTCAAAAGCCCCATTTACACTGCCAGTGGAAGTGTGACCCAATTCTGATTTTTTGCTCATATGCGACACAGATCGGATGTGTTCTATGAACAGTGTAAACAGGAAAAAAAGCGCATGCATTCGGATATTTCGAGATCGGTTTCAGGCCTCGTTCATATGTGGAAATAAATCAGATATAAATCCGATATGTGCCAATGCGACTGTCATGTAAACAGGCAGATCGGATTTTCTAAGGCATTAGGCGACGTCTCCGCCGTTTAATGACGAGAGAAAACCCTGACGCGCTTCTGCAAAGGGACGGATGGCCGACGAAACGTTCTGTCAGAGGAGAGGAATATGGACAGGGGCACGGGAGGTGTTTCCACAGGATTGTAAATGTGCTGAAAATTTTCATTTACATTTATTTTAAGCATTTAGTAATTTATTAGTAATAAACACTTTAAGTGGGCTATTTAAAACGTGCTAGGACTATTAACGTGCTCAATTATATTTTTAAAACATACGCGCAGAGTGTGACATCATATTGCGTGTGCATAGAAAGAATTAATCTACAGCCGCTCAAAAAAGAAAAAGAAAATCATCCACAGCTGCTCTACTCCTGAGCGCAACTCCACTGTCAGTGTTGTGTAAGTACAGGCTATGCAGTTTTTTTGTGTTCATTTCTATTTGCTGTCTCTGTGCAGGCTCTTTATTGTATAACAGTTAACAGCCCAAGAACACCTTTATTTTAAGGCTTAATGTCCCGTAGATCGGTCCGTTGCAGTACGAATGAAAGCAGTATTATCAATAATGTCAAAAATGTGAAGTGCAGTCAAGTTCGGGTATGTATGCTGTTTTAACGAGTGTTCTCACCGATACGCGTGTGATTTGTGGAGTTTTAACAAGTTTTATAGACATTGTTTCTTATTCAAAAGTGGTGTTTTGCAACTTTGCATATGGCAGAGCATGAAGCATATTTGATGTTCGTCCATCTGTGCAAGATAATTTAACCCTTTAAGCATGCGCGATATGTTTCAGATACTAGCCTATATGGCAAGTGTAAACACATGAATCGGATATGGGTCACAATTTAAAGAACGTGTAAACAGACAGTTAAAAAATCGGATTTAGACAACAAATCAGAATTGGGCATCAAGACCTGCAGTGTAAACGAGGCCAAAGACCAAAAATGTATAGACTAATTGGTTAAAAACAAATCTGTTAAATATCATATGTATATGTTGATTGATAATAATAATTCCTCAAATGTGTGTACTCTGCATGTCTGTAAGAGCAAGTATTCATCTTGTATGTATTTACACACATACGCACACAAACACACCAACATACATGCACACACTCTCAACTCACAACTCTCACCACACCATAAGTACATTCAATTAAGAAGCTGAATAGAGATTGTTTGTAATACTGGAGGCCTTTCCTATTGATTTTAATTCAATTGAACTCAGGCAGCAGAGAAAAAATTGCCTGTGGTACAATTGCAGGTGATAAAATTGCCACAGCTGCATTATAATGGGCATGCGACAAGAGACCGGGGCTGCAAACAGCGAAGAAATATACCACTAGCTGAAAGTGGCAAAAAAGTTGAGAAAAAGAGAAACTTCTTGACCCGGAGAACATTACTGACAGAAAAGTGAAGCATGTCCAACAACCCTCCAGCCATAGCAAACATAGTGGCTGTGATTTTAACTGTGCCAAGGTAATTATTTGAAGCGATTTTCCCTAAAGCAAACAATGCTCAGTGCATCCTAATCAGTACATTGTTTTTAAAGGAGGCATCAAGCACATGGCCTCATAAGATTTATATTCACCCATACATATTCAATGTTCTCTCCAAACAACAGGGCACGCAGTTCAAATAAAGGCACACACTGGATGCGACTATTTTAGAAATGTACTGCTCGGAACACTACCATGGTTTCAATGGCTAGGGAAAATGACAACACTATAAAAACAGCAGGATTCAATTGATATTTGCAGAGAAGTAAGCACTATAATATGAAACGAATCAAAGCTTTTATGAAATCAATAACTTCCAAAAGGACACAGCTGCATAATTTTCACAAGGTGCAGAGATTGTTTTTACTTACTTTCTTTTTTAAACCCAGTTCATTCAAAGGTACCCAAGTGAATTATGTACACAATACTGCCACACCTATATTGCGGACAGATATTTAATTCGGAAAGAACAGCCCAGATAAATTTTATATAATCTAATATAAATGATATACATCTTACCCAGAACAACAATAAATGAAAGTGCTTCAAAGGATATATGCATAATGCTCCAACATAATCCAAAGCATATTTTTCCAAAAAGCAGCATAGTTTGATTTCTTTCGCCCACATTTTTTTTAAGGTGTAAGCATTGTAGGCGTAATTTCAGATATTTTCCAAATTGGTTTGCCTGCTGGTCTTCATATGCTGGGTTTTCAGCCATATATTAGTGTGAATTTTAATATATATATATATATATATATATATATATATATATATATATATATATATATATATATATATATATATATATATATATATATAACTGCTGGATAGAGATCTCAAGATGTGAATACATTTTCCAAATGTGCATAAAAAACAGCTTTTATTCAGTAAGACGATGTGCATAAAATACGAGCCAATTGATTTACATGCCTATCTAAGAAAAGCAATGTGAATACATATGATCAGCTGACTTGTTACTCTGGCGATAGCTGGCAGACACAAAGTTTATCAGATAAATCTCAAGTAACTTATTACATAACTAAAAGAGCCACAATGGATCTTTTTTCATTTTACGCAAATTTCCCTGAAAGTGATAATCATGTTTTCTTGAACATATGGGATGGAAATGCTGCGTTTTACAAATAGTTTATGTGATGTCATAATTAAATACACAACTTGGATGGAAACATGGCTAAAGACAGTCGTTGAAGGGTGTAGTGCTAACAGTTTTCATTTGTAACATTCATCCGAATGGTTTTGAGTTGCAGGGTATAATATATTGGATTTATTTTGCTCTAGATTAAGTCACATTTCTATTTGGAACCTTAAGTCAACGTTAAGGAAAGATCTCTCTTTAACGGGTTCTAACTCTGAAAGGTTAAAAGCAAAAGATTTTCCAGAAACCCTGCTGCAGAGAACCCGGGGAAGTGTGGAGAGAGACCTGCTTCATTTTGATGAAGGAGGATATTCCTGCTGAGTGATCATCTCCCACGACGAACATTACTTAGAGCCAATCAGCTTTGTCCTCAGCTTTCCTGCTGAGACTTCTTCAAACGGCTCGGGCTCAATGTCCCAGAGGCCACTATGCCAGCCGCAAGATTTTGTACATGGAAAAGCCTGACCTCCATTAAGGTCGGCTTCATTCTGTTTCGAGAGTTGGTCCCCAGTGTCAAAGTGGGCTCTCTTTCATTTCTATCCAAAGCACTTTTTCATTAGATCCATTTATGTTTAAAAGATCCATATTCTTTTAGATTATAATTTAACCATGATTACCGTTTTTACCCAAAATGTGCTCCATTTCCAAGCAAATCTAAAATCAAATACAAATACTGAATGTTTGTACTAATTGGTATTTGTCTCGACTGAACATAAATAAATAAATAGATTTTAAAATAGTTTTTAATTTTAATTTTTCAATTCAAACTTTATCTAGGGAGCTGAACTCCCTATCACAAGCAAAAGTAAAAAAACTTTATACTTTAAATTATACTAAATTATACCAGGGCATGACATATATCAGGGCCTGACATTGACAGCCAACCTGCCAAATGAGAGTAACACAGTCAGCCCTACTAGCCACTTTGGTAGGCTGAATTTTATATAAATATATAATATATACATTTTTCAATTCATTTACATTTTTTTCGATACATAAATATCGGAAATACTTCCAATACTAATTTTCCACAGATTCGATACACAAACCCACCTCCACTCACTCGCTAGTTTCATTTGCTGTGGATCTCTTATGAAGCCTATGGAGTGATCCAGCTCTCAGATTTAATAAAAACATCTCAATTTGTGTTCTATAAAGTAAAGTTTTACGGGGTTGGAACAACATGAGGGTGAGAAATTACTGGCAGAATTTTAATTTGAGTGAACTACCCATTAAAGGGGGGTGCTAAGAAAGAAACCTAAAATTCTCAGGGCAGCAGCATTTGTCCAAATTTCAATTTCTATTTCATCAAAAACGAACTTAAGGGCTTTAAGTGTAGAATACCGAACTAACCCTTAAAAGTGTCAAAATTCAAAATTCTAAGTATTCATCGTAAACATGTTTTGAATAAAGGTAAACAGTTGAAAAAGAAAACGCAAGAGTAACAGTATAATGGATATGTGCGTCAGGTCATAAAGTGACAGGAGCCTAATATACCTGCTGCCGAATTATTGGTTTTATATTCTTCCCCATGGTCTGTGTCAAAATTGTGACCATTGAAAATGTGAGTGGCAAGGAACTTTGAAAAACCACTAGCCACAGTGGTTTGGGAGCAAAACAAATTAGTCAAACTCTTTATAACTATTTTTGTTTATGTTTATTTTCGCAAAATATCTATTGGGAACTATCACATTATTAAACATTGTACCTTTCTTAGGAATGACTTTCATTGTATGTATGTATAGATGGAAGAATGAATAAATTATTTACATGCATGCATGTTTTGTTGTTGCAAAATATCGAATGGAAACTATCCCTATAAGACAATATAAATGTTTTTCAAAATCTCCACACATTACACAGTCATCTGGCAATTTAGTTTTTTAGCAGAGAGTCACTGAAATAAATTTAATATAGAAAAAGCGTTGATGATATCATTAATTAGCTGTTTTTAAACAGAGACAGCTAGGCAACGGTCTTTACATGCTCTCACAGAGGGTACACTGAAATCACACACCCAGGTGGCCTGTGCTCGAATCTGCACTCGATGGAGACAACATGGAGAGACACCAATATGTGACAACTTCCTCTCCCATGTTTCTTCTCCTCTCTAATTGGATTTGAGCTGTCATTAGGACTCTCTCTCCAACAGAAAATGAATGAAAAGCAATTAATAGTCCATCACAGACCATATGCAAAAGGACGTACCTCTTTCCCAAAGACAGGATCTATAAGGGAGTGAGGAATAATTAGGCACAGATGTTTGAGAAACAGTCCAGGACAGCTCACTGAGCTAGAACTGAAATACTGTTGCTAATGGGATATGGCATGAATCTTTATTTTTTTCCTCTCCTCTTTTTCAATCTGTTGTTTTGCAATATTCCAAATATAACTCCTTACAGACTGTTCAACAAGAAGATTAATGAGGAAAATTATCAATATATTCAAAAACTATGGCTCTAAAAGACGCGATGCAGTGGAGCTGGGTAAAAAAAATATTTTAATCGATTCTCATTTTTATCGAACCAATATCAATTCTTAAGTCCCAAGAATTGATAAGGCTAGACATCCTGTTTTCAGTTGATGAATGAAATGGAACATTGTAGCATGCATCCCATCCAATAAATCGCAATCATCTTTGTGCTTTGTTACTATTGATATGAAACATAGTTTCAGATTTTAAATTACATCCATTTTCTTACGAAATTCAAAAACCAACTGTTTTGGTGCTGTGGCGTGAGATCGCTCTCAGCGCAGCTCAGCTCAAGAGAAGCAGCAGCCTTAATAACACCAGTTACAGCACAAAATAAACATGAATGAGCATCTGAAAGTGTGTTAAAAGATATAGTACAATTTATCGAAATCCGTATCATGTCACATGGAATTGCTCAATCAGTGTTTCACCCATGGAAAGACGTCAGTAAAACAGTGTCATGTAAAGTCGTATTTACTTCAGAAGAATAATATCCAGTGACTATAAACTCGTTATTTAGCTAGAAATGAATTAATGTAAAACGCGCTGTGGCAGCATGCAGACGTAAGCAAGGCGGCTCTTGTGCCTATGGGCTGTCCTGCAGCAACTGCAGCAGCCTATCGAGAAAGGCCCTTTGGTGATGGTCCAATGGGGGTGCATTGCTGCCACCGCCTCACCCTCCCGCCGAAGCGGGCGTGGCCAAGCCCTACAAATATAGCACGATTGGCTGATATAATCAGATTTTTCATCTCTTCAGCGAAGCTTACGCATCGCTGGATCCGGAGGGACAAGCCGCGTCGTCTGAAAAAGCCTTCTGCGGGACAAGCCTCTGCGTCTAACGTCACTAGTCTTCATCTTCAGTCGCCATTTCTGATGCGCTATCCGGCGTCCATATCCTTTAAACTCTGAAAAGGGTGTGCTCGCCGTCGCAACTTACACTCTCTCTCTTATCTAAAAGAGCAGCATGTTTTTAAAGATGGTTCGTTCCTGTGGCTTGTGCCGAGCTGTACTTAGCGACAGGGACCGCCATTTCAACTGTGTTTCCCACCTGGTTAAGGATCATGCAGCTCTCATGCTCGCTCTTAGTTTGAGCGGCTGAAAATTTCAATATTGCAGCTATGAGCCTGTTGAATAACACGCATGCCTGCAGAATAGTGACACTATTGAGCAAAGGGGCAATAGAGCCTTTATCTTAAGCTCAGAGCGAAGGGGGTCTATACAGCAGATATTTCCTGGTACCGAAAAAAGACGGGGTCTCAGAACCATTCTAGAACTAAGACAGCTGAACAGAGTGCTTATCAGACGTCAGTTCAGAATGCTCACAATCAGGAAAATCCTCACGCACATTTGCCAAGGGGACTGGTTTACATCAAAAGATCTGAAGGACGCTGATTTCCAGATACAAATAACTTCACGTTACAGGCAATTCTTGAGATTCGCTTGCGAGAGCCATCCACATTGTAAATGTATCGGGTGCAAGAGACAGGCCAAAAGGTAGGACTGTGTATTGATATGCCTGGCCCTCGAAAGCGAATCTCAAGAATTGCCTGTGACGTGAAGTTATTTGTATCTGGAAATAAGCGTCCTTCAAACGCTTATTTCGGGAAATAAGTGTCCTTCCTTCGTCGATCAGAAATGAGTCACAGCTCTAAAACCTTGGAGAGCGACCGACTGTACCAGTCAGGTGTAAACCTGAGGACTTCCTCGAGTGTGCAGGTGGTGTCCACAGACGCCTGCCCCTCGGGATGGGGAGCGCTGCACGAGGGCAGACCGTTTTTCGGCCAGTGGTCAGAACGAGAGAAGCTCTTACACATAAACTGTCTAGAAATTATGGCAGTCAAGCTGCAGTCTCATCCCAAGACGTCATATAACTGACGTCTTGGGACGTATTTTGACCATACGTCAATATCCGCCTTTTAGGGCCCCCCAAACGTCGGTTAGATGACGTTATCGGATACTGAACTCTACCCCAGACCTAAACCTACCCCGTCACCTAACTGACATTAAAGGTAAAGCGTCAGTTGTACTGACGTCCCAGAATCGTCATAAACGTTGACGTTAAAGAGTACCCTAAAAAAGGCAGATATTGACGTATGGTCAAAAGACGTCCCAATACGTCAGTTATATGACTTCTTGGGATGAGACTGTGTTAGGCAGTCCTTTGTCCCCAAATAAAAGGTGTCTTGTCAAGTGGTAGCCTACATAAATCACCAGGGCGGTGTCAGATCCTGAAACCTTTACAGGCTGACTGTGTGAAACACTGTGACAGTGATTAGCTCCTTTGGGATGCTTGCTTATTGGGAATGATGCTGCTAGCCCTGGGCACCTGCCCTTGAGACTTTGGTGTCGGATCCCAGCACGCACAGTGTTCCTCTGAGCGTAAGATATTGTACAGTACGAGAGAACCTCTCGTAAGAGAACCTAACACGGTTATTAACATAATCGAGGTTCTCTCTCGAAGAGGGAACGAGTACTGCGCATCTCTGCCGTGCCTGCAACATGCTCTGGTTCGCTTCAGCGATGAAAAACAGATTATATCAGTCCATCGAGCTATAATTATGTGGCTAGGCCACGCCCTCTTCGGCAGAAGGGTGAAGCAGTGGGCGTGAAGTGCCGCCATTGGACCGTCACCAAAGCATAGACTGCTGCAGTTGCCGCAGGAAGTCGCCTTGCTTTTGTCTGCATGCTGCCGTAACACGTTTTACATTAAAAATTAAGGATAATTTTGGCTTTAATATCTTGAGGAAAAGAGGTTAATTTCTCTTCATCTGTGGAACATAAAAAAACATGGTGGTGAAGGCGCAGTGGATAAGACCCTGGGTTCGAATCCACTGTGAGATGTGGATTCGAAGCTAATGTGTTCCCGAGCAAGACACTTAACCCCGAGTTGCTCCAGAGGTGTGCGACCTCTGACACATATAGCAATTGTAAGTCGCTTTGGATGAAAGCGTCAGCTAAATGAATAAAAGATAATCTGAAAAGCTTTTTGTCCATACACTGACAAACAATATTGGAGCCCATTGACTTTCTCTGGTTATGGACGAAAACGTTGTATCTCATCTTCTATGTAACATCATGTATCTTGTAACATCTAATGTGTTCTCCAGAAGAAAGAAACAACATGAGGGTAAGTAAATTATGTCAGTTTTCATTACGACAAAAGGGATACGCACTGACGACAAAAGGGATAATACCGAAAATAAGTACCATTCAATAAATAAAATAGCTTCTCCTAATTTGGTTTCTAACATGAAAAACAAAAAAAACATGTCAAAGTCATAGTTGTAACATTTTGCAGTCATATACTAGTCAATTTTCCATAAGGCTCCAACACTGAAAATAGCAAACAGCAGTGTGTTCAGCGGGAGGGAACATTAGAGGGAGAATATGACATGTAGGTTATTGATTGCTGAAACAGATGAATTATGCCTCTGACATTTAGTGGGGAATGGTGAACCACAAAAATAAGTGTAATTCTCATATCCTTATTTTCATTTCTTAAAAGAAAAACATCGACTCATATAGAAAATTTAGAATAATAATACTTTAGAATAATAATAATAAAAACACAAAAGATTTAACAAAGGCTGGTAGTAGCATTCCTCTTGACAGGAGTACCCCAACGCTGAATCCGACTAATACACTATAGTGTGCCAATGCTCTATCAATGTCTCCTAACTCTTTATCCTTAACACTGCTTTCTTTCCAATTCTCTTTCTTGACTGTTTTGACAAATCGATCAGTTTTAACACTAGTCTGCAATATGTGTTGACTAGTAGTGAATCAAATGTCCACATTCTCACTTGTTTGATACATAGTGACAGCAAAAAAATACAGTACATTCTCTTTTCACAAAAGTAGTGAACAAATAAACTGTAATGGACAATTATATGTAGATATGTATGTATATGTCTCCAATAATTGAAAATAAAGGGAACCAAGAGCACATTATAAATGAACTAAAGACATCTGAGACGTTTTAAGTATTAAATAAGGGAAAATTGTTCAATGTACTCTAAAATTACTCAAACATTGCTCAATGGCTGACAGAAAAGAATATGTGCAAGGGCAGCCCATTCTCACTTCTTTAGCGTCACATAGAACGCTATATGACAAAACGGCGCTATACTACGCACAGAGGCACCCTTTATCGTTAATATAACACGCGAACCCAAGTCGTCATAAATCCTTTAGCGCAATATAAGACTACCCTACCCCACCCCACACCTAAACCTACCCATCACAGCGCGTGTTATATTAACGAATAACGGGTGCCATGTGCGTAGTATAGCGCCGTTTTGTCGTTCTCATATGACGCTAAAGGATGAGAATGCATTGGAAAGGACATGACTGTTTTTCACTGTTCATGATGACAATAGTCATTCAAATCTGACAATACACATTTCCATCTCCCATCCATTGTTTTTAGTTCTCTTTACTCAAATATCTGACAACATTTGACAAGAAAGTCACTGACACAAAGCAAGGAAAAATTAGCCAAAATGGTAAGTTAATATCGAGTAACTTACATTTTAGATAAAAATATTGTTACTTGCTCTGGCAACAAAAATAATTCCAAACAAAGGCAGTTAAATCAACCAAAGCTTGTCTCCGAGCAGTATGTTTAGCTCCTGAATTAATTGTTTTTGAACAAATCGTTTGAGTGGATGATTCAATGAGTCACTCATAAAGAATGTTTAATTCATGAAATAATCTTTATGTATTTGAATGAATGAATGAATCACTAAAAATATCATCAGAGTATAGTTTGTGACAGTCCCATTGCTTTTGAATTTTCAGCTTTGTTTAAACACTGCTATGACCAGATTCAAATGACTCCTACAGTAAGCTTCCACCTCTACAAGTGCTATGAATGTTTGCACAGACAACTAAAATACAATGGCTAATTTAACACTGAATTTGAGGCAATGTATAAGCTGAATTGTTCTTTTGATCATTTACTCAAACACACCACTGTTAGACATAGCCATCAAAAGAAAAGAGAAGAGGGTCTGTGCATATCCTTTTGAGCTTCCCACACAAAGGGTGAAAGATAAAGCAGCTAAGACAGCCATGAGACTGCAAGTTTAGCCTCAGAGAATATAGAGATTGATTGCAAAGAAAGTCGTCTAACCTCTCTGCAACAACACTTTAGGGACAGAACTTTTACACCCCATGTCATTTCAAACCATTTCAACTTCAAAAGTTTCTGTTCCTCCATTGAAAATATAGGTAACCTGATCTTCAATACAAAAAGGTTATAAAGGAAAATAAAATCAGAAAATGAATCTATATGAATTGAGGGGTTTAATCCAATTCTTGTAAAGAGATACAATTGCTTTATATGGGTTCGGAATGATATGAGGGTGAGTAAAAAATAACATCATTTTCATTTTCGGATGACAAATCTCTTTTCAACCAAACAACCAAAGACAAGTGGGAGAAGGATCAAGGAAGATTCAAAGTCAGGTCACCCAATGAATCACAGTCTACCTGCCAAGTCTAGGACCACACCATTTTTTTTTTGTACGTGACACTGAAATAGTTCAGAAAGTAATGGCTCTTTTGCTGATTCTCTCAGTCTATTTGTGATGACAGCATGGATCAGTGGATGCATCTTGTCCACATAGAAGGAAAATACAGGCTTCACTAAATCCCTGCAGAGATGGCAAGAAAAGGCTGTCAAAAGTCCCTAGGACGCAGACATCCTGACATTCTTAGCACTCACTGATATGAGTGCACACATGCACGTCTTTGAACGCATGCATGCTCACACACCCTGCTGTATAATCAGAGTGCTCCCCATCGCTCATGTGGCTGTCATTCGCAGCGCTCCATCTCTGGTCCTCCTCACAGTTGCGACATACACACTTCATGAAGGCCCTGTCCTCTGCATCAAGAGTGGCTGTGATGTGACATTTTATGGTTTTTACTCATGCTGAGATGACAAAGATATAGAGTTCCAGCAAGCCTGCCCTCTCACAACTGACAGCACACTTTCTTCCGACTTGAGAATAATTTAAGGTCCTGCACTCCAAAACCTTGTGAGCCTTCTCCGGGCAGAGTCTTAAGGCATGCTGTAACAGGCACACTCCAGATGTGACGGCTGTTAGCATATCGCTTAAGCTAAAGGTCAGTTAGCAAAATCTTCCAGGCAAAAAAGTTTAGCTGTATATAGTCAATATTGTACCGATGCATTAAGCAATCCAAGCAGCTTTTTGTTGGTCAACGTGGTGAATCCGTGAAAGACTTGAACCCGAGGCGAAGTCAGCAGGAAAATAATTTGTGCTCATGTGAAATTCCTGAATGCGTCAATTCCTATTAGAATTCACAAAATAATTTGCATTGAATGCAGATTTTGCATGCAAAAATTCAATGAACTATGTTGACCTCACCTGTATAGTGTCATAGTCTAATAAGCATACCAATACAGGAAAATTAAAAAGGAAAATTGTGTAAAATAATATTTTTCAATAACAATTAAAGGGTTAGTTCACCCAAAAATGAAAATTCTGTCAGTATTTACTCACCCTCATGTTGTTTCAAACCTCTATGAGTTTATTTGTTCTGCTGAACACAAAGGAATATATTTGGAAGAATTTTTTAATCAAACAGATCTCATTCCCCATTGACTACCATAGTATTTTTTTTCATACTATGGTCAATGGGGAATGAGATCTGTTTTGAACGTCTTTATAGATGTTACTATATTTATAGTTATAGTACTTGTGGTAGAAGGGCCTTAATATGAAAAATAATAAATCCACACTTAATTATTAATTTTACAACCTTAAGCCAATACTTTAAACTATTGTATTTCCTATTACAACAAGCTCTGAAAACGTAAAAATACGAATAAAATTTAACGTATATTAAAAAAAAAAATATTTTCATGATTATTACACTAGACTTTAATCTGGCGCGATGCAACAAAAAGCAGATAGAACCTGTTAGAATCAGTGATGC
Organism: Hybognathus amarus; assembly: GCA_030378365.1. Classification (NCBI taxonomy): domain Eukaryota; kingdom Metazoa; phylum Chordata; class Actinopteri; order Cypriniformes; family Leuciscidae; genus Hybognathus; species Hybognathus amarus. The sequence continues at coordinate 216,382 of JAQIUQ010002951.1, read as the reverse complement.
CATCTATACCAGATGACAACAAATTACCGAATTTACTGACGCAATGTTCTATTTTCTGACGTACCTTTAAGTGCCGGCGCTACTTCTGACACAAAGATTAAAATGGATTTGCAATGGTCACTTTGTTGCATCCATTGTAGACATGGTGACTTTTGTGCTGTTTGCTTAGCAACATGCTGTCAGAACTCCTGAGATTTGCAAAGAAACTCCTGTTTGAGGCAACTAATATCATAAAAAAAATATATATTAAACAATCATGAAGTGCAAAAGTGTGAGGTGAAGGTAGGCCAAGTCATAGATGTTGGATTTGGAAAAATTAAATCAACCGGCACTTTCAATGTCAGGAAAAAGGGTAACACTTTATACATAACTGCACGCTATTAATCATTTGTTAAGCATGAGTAAACAGTTAATTCATCATTTATACAGCATTAATATACATTAATAAGCAGTTTATAAATACAGTTATACATGCTTTTTCTTTATTTATAGGCATATCTATAATGCGTTTAATAATTGTATTTTCATATTTTTTTAATGATCAATTAAAAATTTCTAAATGAAGTATAGCATTATTTACAAACCAGTTATTAAGAGTTGTCAGTCATTCATAAGATCACTTAGAAAGTGTAAGTAAATAAATACAGGTAGTTATAAAGCATTTAGTAGTGGTCAGTTAACTATGTGTGTGAGCTCATCTAAAGTGAGGACTATTCATGGCTTGTAAAGCATTTATAAAGGAGATTTAATGGCGCATCAATCTTCTAAACAGTGAAATGTGACAAACACAACACAGTGATACAGAACATAGAAATATTTAACAGTCTTTAATCTCCTTTCTAAATGCTTTACAAGGCATGAATAGTCCTCACCTTAGATGAGCTCACAAACATTGTTAACTGACCACTACTAAATGCTTTATAACTACCCGAATTAACCCTGAATTACAACATAAATACATATTAATAAAGCATTTATTAACACACTCAGTAACCATCATGTCTGAATAATAAGATGTATGAATGTACATTTAAATAGTTTATTAATCATTTACTTACACGCTCTCAGTAATCTTATGAACCACTGGAAACTCTTAAATAACTGGTTTATAAAAAATGCAATTCTTCATTTAGAAATGATTAATTGATCATTAATAAAGGATGAAAATGCAATTATTAAACAAATTATAGATATGCTTTTAAATCAAGAAGAAAGCCTTTATATTTGTATTTATAAACTGCTTATTAATGTCTATTAATGCTTTATGAATGATGAATTAACTTACTCATACTTAACGAATGATTATTAGCGTGTAGTTATTATAAAGTGTTACCGGAAAAAGTAATCTTTTGCACAACACACCAGCATTCACAATTTAAGACAGTGGGAAAAGTTTTTTGCCATTTGTTGATTCAATGCATGACGTTACTCTTATTATTTTTCCATAACTGCTAATACACACATGAATGCTCATGTTTTCTAGGTAATAACAAATTGTTTGTGTATTTTCTGGCGCATGGGAGTCTGGGTGAAGCCCAGGTAGTATTTCTTATGAATGGCCATGGTCATTTTCTCAAATATTAGCTGGAAAGAAATAAATATTTAGGACCACTACCCCTTTTCAACCTCTCCTTTCTTGACCTGTGATGTATTATTTTCTTTGCTTTACAAAAGTAAGGCCTGGCGGTGGGCCATCTTGTCTCCGCAGACAAAGATAAAGATGTGGTGGAGGGATGCAGGGACAAACAGAATGAGAATGAGTGGGGCATCGCTGAAGTTTACCTCAAGAAAATACACACACACTCACCTCTTGCTCTACACAGTCGCCACAATATGTATGCAGCTTCTGACACTTAGATACTGCCACCCCGTCCTTTTAATTCATTTACAATTCAATAATTGAACTTTGTCTTCTAAAAACAAACTGAAAAGAATGGTGGGTGGAGGGGGCTTTCTCCTTCTCACGTCACCACAGGAATACAGAAGTGAAATTTAATGATCCAATTTGGGTCATCTTGCTGGCAGACCGGAGGGTTGTTGAGCTGGAGATTAAACTCATCCTTTAAAGGCTGTTTGTCTTTTGCTTTTTCTCACACTGATGTTTCTCCCTGTAAAGTTATGCCCTTTGCATTAGTTCACGTTCCCCTCACCCCTCAATTTTTTTTCCATGTGGAAGTGCTGCTGTGTGGGCTTTCCATTTCCCTAGTAATATAGCACATTTGTTATTACTATTCACCGGAGTGACTCGTTAAGAATCTGATTGAGAATGTTTATCTGCATGAAGGAGAAACATTGCTCAGAGAAATGGCAATGTGAGCTTCAGAATTTACTTTTAAGCCAGCCGTTTCTACTTTAATAGGGAATTTTCATTTTTTTTTAATTACACGCTGTCACAATCCTTTTTTTCTAAGTGTCAAACTAGGAATAAGAGACCTCAGATATAACAAGTCCTTCTGGTGAGTTGCAACTTATAGGTTCGTAATTCTGATGTGCATACACATGATTTTGCATGCAATAAAAGTTGTTGGGCAATGTCTTTCTTTCTCACTTCCTGACAAAACATAGCTTTAGTGTAAGTACACTGGTTCCCAACCTGGGATCTTATATGCTTTGTGGTCAAATATGGATGCAAAAAACCTTCAGTTTCTATCAAGGTTCCAAACAATCTGATGGGAACCAGCTGATAATCACTTCCATTGATTTGATACAGTGTCTCGAATCTTGCCAAACACACTGTAATGATAGAAAATGTGCGCATGTATTGATGTGCGGCGAATTTTGGAAAGCTCAGCTGCGTCTCAGTCGCCACAGAGCTAGAGTAAAATAATAATGTTACAGGGCGTGTATAATTCAAAGCACTTTCTTGAATAACTTGCAGCATGAAACATGAACATGTAGAGTTGGGTACTCAAACTCAGACTCAAGTCCAGACTCGAGTCCAATTTTGAATGAACTCGGACTTGTCACGCACTCCGATGAATTTGTACTCGGACTTGACACGGACTCGGACATTTTAGACTCGGAAAAATGTCCGAGTCCAGTCGAGTCCGGGCACTGGAGGACACATTATTCAAAAACGAAACGAAACTACTTGTGTTGTGTCCGTGTTGAGCATTGTAGCCAATCACAGACATAAGCGCATGAACGCAGTGGCAAATCAGAGGCATTTTAGAGTCAACATGCAGATTGCAATTCGCTCAAAATGTATGTTCAGAATCAGCACGAGCTTTATCCTTTGCAAATTCCCTCATAAACAAAGTCTCAGACGCAGATATAAATGAGAGATTCACTGTGCAGTGTGGATAACTTCAGTGTTTATGATGAGTTTTAGGGAGAGTGCAGAACGCGGTAAGTGATGGCTTAAAGAATGTTGACAATCTAAATAATAATTTTGTTTTTCGTGCTTCTAGAACACCAGTTGTTACGTTCACAATGCAAATTAAAAACAGTGATAAATGCAAATATGGGAGTGAATCCGCTAAATTGTATTCCTGTAGTCATCCTGTGAGAAATTGCGATGATTGACAGTAACCATAGCAACATGAGAACATGATAAACATAGCAACATTCTGGCGACTAATAATTGTATGATTTTGTTACATTTACACTTCAGTCATAAGTTTACATAAACCTTTCAGAATCTCCAAAATGTTTTTTTTTTCCTCTTTTTTATTAATAGGAAGGATCATAAAACATTCTTTCTATTCAGTACTGCACTGAAAAAGCTTTTTCACATTATCAAATTTGATTTTAATATTGTGTGTCATTACCTGAATGATCCACAACTGTTTTTTTTTTATAAATTTTTTTATGGTTGTTCATGGGGAAAAATCCTCCTGCTCCGGCACACTCTTTGCTTTTCCAGCATCTTCTGCATATTTGACTCCTTACTAGAAATGACTGTGAGATCCCTCTTTTCACACTGGTGACAAGTGAGGGACTCATACACAATCATTACAAATCCGACTCGGCTCGGAACTCGGATGTTAAGGACTCGGACTCAAGTCCAACTCTGCCCTCTTTGGACTCGGACTTGGACTCAAAGCTTGGACTCGACAAAGGTGGACTCAGACCCAACTCTATGAACAATACTAGCCTAAAAAAATTGTAAATTGACAAAGACAAGTAAACTGATAAAGAAAGAGTAGGAAAATAAACTACAATAGAACAAAGGCCTATCCCTGAAAAACTTCAAGCACTATAAATGCTATAAAATGCTACATAAAATGTATAAAGTAATCAAATGTATAAATAAAACAATGCATAGTCATTACTGTGTAAATTAAATATACATTTAGTCTTACAAAAGTATCAAGCCAAGAAACACAATTTAAGTAAACATATAAAAAGCCTTTATTTAGTCATGGCTTAGGCAATTAAAATCAGTTTACAGATAACTGGGTCCTGATGAAAGCTCATTAACCGTGACAAGCCATTGTGGGGTTTTCTGCAAACTGATTTTAATTTCCTAAACCATGACTAAATAAAGCCTTTTCATATATATTTAAAAAGTGCTGTCAAACGAAAATATATAATCGTGATTAATCACATTAATGTCATAGTTAACTCACGATTAATCATACATTTTTATCTATTCTAAATGTCTCTTGATTTCTTTTTATCCCATTATTTTTTCTCATTTTAATGCTCATTCAAAATGGAAAAGTGGATCGCCATGCTTTGTGCAAATGTTTTCTATTGAATTCAACATTGGCATATACTGTTCAATTTCACACTAACATTCTCACTTGGAGCAAATAATCTCTCACACAATGTAACACTGTCTATCAATAAAACGGTAAAAGAAATACTGACGAGGTACTGTTATTGATGAGGGGGTGTAGAATTCACATCAACTGTGTGTGTGTGTTGGCCATCATCAAGTGGTATTTCAGACTGGCGTGCTGCGATGATGATGATGATACTGTAGCTCAGTTCACAACGACAAAACACACAGATCACTTTGATCTTGTCAATGGAACCATTTGGCAACTTTTTAAAAGTAAACTTTCCATTCAGAATCTTATTGGCATCCATTTCGGCGTCTCCTACTCATCATCCACTCAAAACGTAACGTTAACCAACTATTTGGCCGGCTCGCAATTCCAACAAATGTGTGCGGCGTGCCTGTTTTGTTTCCGATCTAGCTAGATCCGCTTGCGATTTGGTTGATGAAACAACAAAATGTCCTTGCGCAGAACAAGCCATTAAAATTAACGGATTTCATATTGCAGCGCCGTGCATGCCCCGTCCTTTTGCAAAAGTGTGTGAAAAAAACTACAAAGTTTGCTAGGCCAAAAAGACCGTTAATCACGCGATGAAAAATGAATGCCGTTAAAATTTGTTTGTGTTTGAGTGCCTTGGGGTTTGAGTTGAATTATCCCTACACACAAAGAGCACCAGGATACAGATTTTACACCCCGCACAGAACTATTTTTGCACTCCTTGTTTTATAATTTTTTTTTTGATTAAAAATTAATAATGACAGCAGGTGAATTTGGATGCCGACTTTTTAATTTAAGACCGACTGCACGGATCCAATATATTTGTGCGTTTTCTCTCTCACCTCAGTTCAGTTAAGACATAAATGACTGTGTATACTTGAAAATACCTCTCTTTCGTGAAGTTCAGACAGATATGGGGCCTAATTTCCTTTTAAATTAACCCTCCTCAATTAGACCTTATTTTTATTTCAGTTCCCTTTCAGTTCGACAAAGTCAACTGATTGGGATCACGCTTAGAGAGCCTGTCTTCTTCAAGTACTATTAAAACGAGCCAATGTAGTTGACGTGCATGAAATGCATTACATACTCTGCCCCCGTGGCATGGGAATAAATACGGAAGTGGATGCACGCACTAGAGTTCTTTCGCTTCGGAGCTGATCGTTTCATGTCTCTGAAGAGTGATGTTTACAACAAGCGAGTGTGTTGGTGTTCTTCTGGAAAACTCTCCCAGTACTAGTGGTTTCTACAGCACGAGTGCAGCAGTGTACCTTGGGTACGTCTGTGGTTCCCTGGCCCCGGGCACGGTGTGTGTAAGTCTGAAGATGCTTCCTATCACTCCAGCTGACCCTGAAACTACCAGCAGACTCGGCTTGCAATTCATTTCACTTGGCTTCTCCCTGGCTCAGTGATATTCATCATGCCTAGGTGTTGAGCTGACATGCTCCTAAGATTAGTGATATTTGTCACTACCCAAGTGTCTTACTGGCGAAGAACACAATGTAGCCTCTCCTCCAGCCGATATGAAGACCGGTTTCTATAAACCCATACTTCATTCTACCCTAGATATTTGGTAGCTTATGGCCATCTTGGACCTGTGTCAATTGAAATGTACCCTTTTCGAAATGCTCCGTTCAATTACTACACAGAAATGCAAATTGCAAATGCATTTTCAAATGCTCCGAACCCAAGGTTGGCCTGCAGCGTTCGACCTGAAGGACAGTACTTCTGTACAGACCATTCTGTGTTCTATCGTCGAAGGTATCGAAGTATCAGTACAAGTCCAACCCTTCGAGTCCTCTATAGCCAGTCTTCAGGTCAACTGGAAGAGAGTAATCTCAGCCACAGGTTGAGTATCTCTTTTTCAGTTCAGGAGAAGGACTCGGTCTAACACGTCTCTTCAAGAAGAGTGTGTTAGGCTAGTGCTAGAAGTGAGAAAGGGTCCCACTGAAACTTTTAGAGGCTGCTAGGGCAAATGGCAGATGCAGCCCCTTGGCTTCGTCCATATGAAGACCGCTTCAGCACTGGTTTTATGATTCAAGTCTCGAGGTGATAAGAGATCACCCCTGCCTGCTGCCAAACTCTCAGCCCATGTTCAGACTTTCAGGTCCACTAACAACGACTGAGGGGCCATGTACAAAGGGCATGCTTCTAACGGAGGCCTGGGCGACCTCCGACTGCATTGGCATTCGTTACTGGTATTCGAGCTTGGCAGTTCACCTCGCTTCAAGCCACTGCTCAGCGAGCTGGTACTGGTCTGAAAAGACCATCATGAATGCTCCTGAAGCTCATTGAATTTCATCATACTCAGGTGTTAAGCAGAAATGCTCCTGAAGCTCAGTGAATTATCATATATATACTGTTGAGCAGTGCTCCTGTCTTATGCATGCATATCGCTTGCACCTAATGTGCTAAGTCAGGAGTGGAACAGGTCTTGATAGTTGCTCCTTTTTGGCCCAACCAGATCCTAGTTCCCTCGACAGACTTCCTGACTTCCCCTGAATACATTTCAGGGACAGGGCATGATGGCACCCGCATTGAAAGAACTGGACGGGGAGGTTCAGGTCGCTATCACAAGGATATGTGGTAGTGGTACAAACATCATATGAAGAAGCATGGGAAGCACGTCCCTGATCGTCCTATGGACTGGATACGTGCGCAATTCTTGCTCCAGTTAAGTTCCCCTTTCTAGCCGAACCGTTCGAGTTCCTCCATACCCTTTGGCAACGGACATGGCGGAATGTCCGAAGCCAGGACCATCACTCGTATGCACTGGTGGAACCTGTGTTAGGCTGGATCCATATGCTAAGATCCCTACGGCGATCCCATATGTGTATTCTTCCACGGTATGGCTCCCTGCAGGGAGCCTGTGTCTTCCCTAGGCAGAGCCTGTCTTCCCTTGGCCCTGTGGGAACAGCAGTGACTTACCTGTCCCTTTCCCGCCTTTAACTGCACGGGGATCTGGAGGCTTTTGTCTAGGCACTGGAAGGTGGCAGGACTGAGATGACATTTTAATTGGGATCCAATCAGTCGACATGTCGAATACGTTGAATGTGAGCGACTGAAAGGGAACATCTCGGTCACGTATGTAACCCTCATTTCCTGAAGGAGGAAGACGTAGTTTCCCTCACCACTATTGCTGGACCACCGCTGACTTGGCTCACTTGGCTCCTCAGCGAAAAATAACTAGTGCAGCTTCACAATTTGCACCACTTCTTGCAATCCTCTTATCTTTTCTGAACACATATCCTCTCTCTTAGGGTCTTTCTCCAGTCTGCCCCTTCTCTTGAATTTTTAACACCAGCTCATTCCATCAGATTCCTATAGAATCAATGCTCCACTAAATCTATCAGGAGGAAGAAGATTCATCTTGGCTAATTCCAGTTAAATAGCATTTCCATTCTACCTCTCTTCCTCATTTATTTGTATCTTACCTGTGATGTCCAGTCTCAATTATCTACCCCTTCCACATTTCCTACACTATCTCTCTCTCTTCTCCATTTGGTGTCTAAAGCGCTTTGATTTTTTTCCTGCTCTCTCACTCTCTTTGGGTATTGCAAGTGGAGTAGTGTTCAGAGGGTTGATGTACAGTAGAATAAGGAAAAATATAAAGAATATTTATTCAGTGTTTTATTTAGTCAAGCAAGAGTTGCAGAAAATATGTTTGGCTATACTTGTTGTTCGAGGACAGTAAGATTTCTTTTCAAGGACACATTAAACTGAAAAAAGTGACAGTAAAGACATTTAGAGCCAGATTTACTAACAGCTTACGCCAGGGCACACAATCTTTTGGCGGTAAAAAAAAATACTGTTAGGATTTACTAAAGACATGCAGTGAAAAATTAGCCATGAAAAGGGATGGACAGTAATCCCCCTTTTTTTTGCGAAGGACCTTATTGCATATCCATTCGTAGGAGTTTCCCTTACAGATGCAAACTTCAGGATAGTATTTAAATGAATCACGCAAGGTGATTTACTGAAGGTTTGTGCTTGTCAATTTACTGGTATTAATGCCATTATTTAACGAAAAAAAAAAAAAAACATGTCTTAGTTTGCGCTGTTCTCAGTAGATTTTGCTATTAGTTGGTCTACGTCTACGTCTGTGTACTTTCATTTGTGCATCGTGGTGGATCGCACAGAACTTTCCACTACATTTTTGGAATTGCACTCTCATGCTAATTTGCCCTGTTTAGTAAATCTGGCCCTGTAAAAAGTCTACCAATATGTTTTTCCATCTTTGAAGTGAAATGGCCAAACTTGCGACCATAAAAACATGCAAATTAGGTCATCAGGGAAGAAAAAGGAACTCTTTGTGTTTTTAATGTATAGACCTGGTTCAAACCCATATTCAATAGTTGTTCATCATATTGCATACATATTCCCCAAACCTGAGCTAGTTTCCTTACATAATAATAATAATATTTTTCCTTAAAACTCAATTCAGCATATTACAATGATTTCTGGAGGATCATGTGACACTAAAGACAAGACTAATGATGCTGTAAATTCAGCTTTACATAACAATAAACAGTTATTTCATTCTTATCGACCACAAACTTGAATGAACGCAAGTGTGCAAATAATTAAATTGTGACTACTGTAATTCAAATTTTGTTACCAATTACTGCTTTTCCAATCTACATTTGTATCCAGGCCCAGACTAATCTGCAGATGTCTAAATATTTTTAGCATTTTCTGCACTGATTTTGGAAAAACATCTATGGAATTAAACATGGTCAAATGTGTTAAACTGAGCTGAGAGTAGCCTACACTGACATTAGTAAATGAAAGCATAAGTAAACTAGTCAAAATATTTAATAATCAAACACATGAGGATGTGAGAGGCATGGGAAAGTCTGTGAAAGCTAGGCATTCCAATTTTGTGGAAATCTTGTGAAGTTCTGGTGAACCTGAATATAACCATTTTGCCCCACAAAACATCAAATTAACGATAAACACAGCAAGTGTTCTTGGGATCGACCTGTTCACAGGCTATAAAACTACACAGATTGTCCTTGCAATTAGACTCTCAAGGGTGTCTGCACTAGCAGTGATTTGCAGCAAGAATGCTGTGAATTTAGTCAGACAAAAAAGCATTGATGTGTCATCATTTTAAAAAGAAAATTGTTTTAGTCTAAATGAAACACCTTAAAGTTGAATACAGTGGTTGAGCTGGATTAACTACTAAATATCAAAAGCACAGAGATCTGGTGGCCTTTTTAATCACTGATAATTAATTTGCATTGATTTAATCAATGTCAGTTTGAAAGCCCTTTTTAACAAATAACCGCTAAACATTCTCTCACCGCTCATCCACACAGTAGTCTCTTGGTTTTAAAAAAAGAGTTAAATGCCGCTAATAAAACACTCTCAGTTTCTTATGAAGGTGAGATTAACACAAACCTATTCACACTGCTATTAACAAAAGTCTAAATATCTGCAAATCAACAATAGCAATTTGTGGTGAGCAGGTGCAACGATGAGCGTCGTGACTAAACACAGTTCTACGCAAACACAGCGGCTCTCTTTGATCTTTGTGAAAATTTCTCAAACGCACCAAGCAGGTGTTAAAGAGTTTTAATTTTTCCCATAGAGCAGGCCTCCTCGTGTGTTCACGTTGCCTCAGCTGGTGATGACTCAAATCTCATCATTACGCTTTCTAAACAATCACCGTCCGACTTCCCACATGCACTGCACTGTTTTGTGCTGTTCGGTGTGACAACACGCTAATGAGCAAGCTGAGAATGAAATGATAAATACGTGTTTGTGTAATGAGAAGAGAGCAGCTCTTTGTATGGCGTGTTTGTGTGAATTTGGGGAATGAAGAACGAACAGAGGAAAGATCATTAGAAGCCCTCTATAATGAGAATTCACTTGAATATTTTGTCATCACTGACTCACCCACTGATCGTTTCAAATCCACATGGCTTTCTTTCTTCTGTGGAAAAACAAGTCTTGGATGCTGTTTTCCATTCAATTACTTCACAATGAAAAAGGAATCAAAGCATTCAAACTTAAAAAAAGATACAATATCACCTTAAAAGCACCAAAAAAGTGGGCCTTGTGACTAATTGTTTAAAATCATCTAAAGCTATATGATCCGAATGATTCGTTCATGAATCGTTAAGCCTTTCACGTGACATCAGAAATATAAAAAAGCCATATAAAAAAAAAAAAAAAAAAACTATTATTCAGTAAATTATGGAAGCTTGATTCCGCCACTGAATAAAAAAATAAAATAAATAATTGTGACTTTTTTTCCTCACAATTGCGAGTTTATATTCGAATTCTGACTTTATTTTCAGAATTGCTAGATAAAGTCAGAATTGCGTGATAAAAAGTTCGCAATTGCGAGTTATAAAGTCAGAAATTGCGTGATATAAAGTCAGAATTAGGTGATATAAAGTCGTAATTCTGAGAAAAAAAGACTTTTTATCTCACAATTCTGACTTTTTCTCCACAATTGAGAGTTTACATCTCACAATTCTGACTTTATAAGACATAATTGCGAGTTCATATGTCGAAATTCTAACATCTTTTCTCAGAATTGTGAGATATAAACTCGGAATTGCGAGTTATCAGGCCAACTCTAAGGGAAAAAAGAGACTAACTTTTTCCCCTCAGAATAGTTTAAATCGGAAAATTCTGACTTCATATCTTGCAATTCTGACTTTATATCATGCATTTCTGACTTTATAACACGCAATTTAACTTTACATTCTCGCAATTCCTGACTTTATATCTCGCAATTCTGACTTTATATTCTCGCAATTTCTGACTTTATAACTCGAATTCTGACTTTATATCATGAAATTCTGACTTTATATCTTGCAATTCTGACTTTATATCACACAATTCTGACTTTATAATCTTGCAATTCTGACTTTATATCTTGCAATTCTGAGAAACAATGTCAGAATTGCGAGAGTAAACTCCGCAATTGTGAGAAAAAAAGTCAGAATTGTGAGATAAAAAGTCGCAATTACCTTTGATATGTTTCATTATATGGCGGAAACAGGCTTCCATACTAAATAGAACCGTTGTCTCGGCCAGGAGAACTGGTTCCAAAGCGGCACCAACTCTTTGCTGGACTAGAACCGTTCTTTTACCATGTCATGCTTACGTCGGGGGCTGGGGCGGGTTTAAGATGTGTCTCAAACATCTTCTTTGACCATAATAAAGGATTTGAAAGCCAAGAGAAACATTTGCAGAAATACGACGGAGTCCGCTTTTGTAAATTGTTATGCTTGAAGTTAACGCAAGTGTTTCTATTTTTTTCCTATTTTTTTAATTGAAGACATTATATACACAAGACAGGGGTACATAACTTATCAGAAAAGATTACATATCAAATGAAAATATTAAAAGATTTACACATTTCGATTGTTTTTAAAGCCTTCTTGATACATGAGTTAGAGATAATCCCAAAGTAATGTTGTACTTGCAAGCGTTTCTAGCTAAGACGTCATGGCGCGTTAAAGAGTGACGTGACGTTACGTCGTTCCCTGGGCGCTCTCAGTCAGTGGAAAAACAAACAGGTTCTGAAGCGGTTGCGAGTCTGAACCAACTTCGAACCAACTTCTGAACCAGCACCAGTTTTGAAACCAGTTCTTTTTTTGGTGGAAAGGGGGTAATTTAAGATCTCGGAGCCAGCTGATAAATTCAACTTATGCCAAATCCCGTAGTGAGGACGGCAAACACATCTTTCTGATCGACAACCGCTTTAATCACTCTGTTCATATTTTAAAATTAATGCGGTGTCGATTAATTTTATAACAGACGCGATAGCAGAATCTAGAAAAACTCAATTCTAGATTAATCAACATTGAGGAAAACTGTCCATCATCATATAGAGCCCGCCTTACGATTTGATTGGCCCAATGATTTCTGAACTGATCATAATTTCTCCTCGATATCGAGTCCAGATCGAACTTCCCGAACCAACAAATGTTGTGGGCGGGGTTTGGGCTGGCGTTCAGGCTACAATATTACTGCTTTTTTTATATAAAAACTTACCAACCACAAACCTTTGAATAGTATATTTAGCAAATATTGTTAATAAGCCATATGTGACATTTAAGGCACTTTAATGGATATTTTGTGACCTTTTTGGAGCTTGAAATCTTTAGTAGCAATTCATTGTAAATGCATAGAAAAGTCATACAGACTTGTAACAACACAAAGGTGAGTAAATAATGACAGAACTCTCATTTTTGGGCAAACTCCATTAATCTGTCTTTACTCCCACCTCCCTCTTGTGCCTGAGTCTTCTTCATCTCTCAGCTGTGTCTGCCCCTCAGTTGCTTTCTTCTTTCTCTCTCTATTCTCTCTGGCAATGGACATGCTGGCCATATAAGCCTTAGATAATGAAGTCTGTGCATGGTGAAATATGATTGAAATCCTTTTAGTGCTGGCTTATATCGACTGTCTTGTTTGCAGTCAAAGGCACCTCTCTCTCCTCCCCACACTCCCTCCTGCTATCCCTCTTTCTATCATGTTTTGATGTCAACTAATGGTCTATGTACAAAATTCTACTCCGTTGGGTACTGAGCTAGACATAATGGGGATATCTCATCTTATGACCTGAAAAATGTCTTCCTATGCAGACCTTCTCGTGTCCTTCTCCCAAGTGTTACAGTTTCCGGGCCAAAGCCTCCTTTATACATCCACATTTGATTTTCTAGTTGTGAACAGGAAAACAATGTTGTAATATGACATTGCTTAATCATTTAAGGATGCAATGCACAGTCAAATTCGCAAATATTGAACAAACTAAAACAATGATAAAAAGTCATTTTTAAGTTTTTATAATAACATGATAAAATATCTTAAGAGTTACCATACTTAATAAAAAAGGTAATTGTTTGCATGATGACAGATTTGAAGTCTTGGCAACTACGTATGTTTAGTAGTGGAAGACCATTCCTGCTTCATAAGAAAAAAATAGTAAGTCATAATTATGAAATATTATAATGAAATTTGACTTTAAAAATTTTTATGATATAAAAGTCAAAATATTGACACACCAATTGGAAATTATGACTTAGCTGCTCATTGATCTCATGTGACCATATATGTACAGGATGGGAACCATTCACACCACATTAGAATTTTTTTTTTCAGACTTATATCATAATTATGCGATAAAAGTCAAAATGATGACTTACTGAATTCGAAATTGACTTTTAAATTTTGACATAGCAAATTGAAATTACTGAGATTACTAAGACGAAACATAAATGAAATTTGACATACCAAGTCAAAATTCTGACTTGCTGCTCATAGATCTATGATGCGACACCACAAGATGAGAATTGCGATATCATTAAATCTCAGCTGAAAATGTCTAACTGTCATCTTTCTCTGTACTTTTAAATAAGATATAGAGTAAGGCATGTGTTAAATGCCTTCCTTGGGCAATGATAAATATGTGCAATATCACTTATATTTATTTGACAATAACCTACATCATATATATATATATATATATATATATATATATATATATATATATATATATATATAATATATATATATATATATATATATATATATATATATATATAAATTCTAAAAAGAAATAAAAATTTCTAAAAATGTGTTCATTTATCTTCATTTTTTAATTTTACTATATGTGTACTGTAGTTGTCTAGTGGAAGCTCTTCATTTTTCCATCTGACAGTTCCAGGGACACCTACTTTTTACACTTTATAAGACCTATGAAAATTCATGAAACACATTCATCTTGAAGTGCAAGTATTAATGTTTTGCAATGTGGGTGAAAATGTGCCATAAAATAGAAATCCTGTAAGCTCTTGCTCATTAATTATGAAAGCATCTTCCTTAGCACAGAATGAAATTCCTAGTCTGCTCCTATTATTGAAAAATGAGACAAACAGGGTCTCTCACCACATGATACAAGCTCAGAAGAGCTGAATACAACTGAGAATAAACATAGTAAATATTTGCTGTGGAAATCAGAGCAGATGTTTGTCCAGTGTACAGACACTCCTTTATGATCAATCTCACAAGCTGCGACAAGTCCTGCTGTTACACAACGAATTCTGCGGCTGTTCTGTTAAAGGGATCGTTCAATTAAAAAAAAAAAAGAAAAATCATCATTTACTCTATCACATTGTTCCAAATGTTTAGTTTAGCTTTTTTCTATCTGAAAACACAAAAGGTGCTATTTATTGTTCCTCACAAAAAGCAATTGTATGGTTTTAGAAGACTTGAAAAATTATATGGGCTACTTTTTTGGCTTCTTCGAGGATGACTATGTTCCCATTCACTGTATGCTGAAGCTCTGGCATTTTGCTAAATGTTATACTTTATTGTTTTTCATGGAAGAAAGTCAAGATAACTAAATGATGACAGAACTTTAATTTTTGGCTGAAAATTCTATAAAGAACATTTGCTTGTGCTTGCAAACAGTCTGCAAGGCTATTTATGTAATAAATAAGAAGAGGAAATGTCAGAGAGGCAGAGAGGCTTCTGTTACTAAGAATCCACCACTTTTCCTTTAGAAATGGAAAATAAGTCTTTTGTCCATTGTTGAGTATTCTTAAACTGTATTGTCGTAGAGAACAATATGTGCCTCTCTAAGCCAGTTCATGATTTATAAGATAACTGTTTTTGGACATCAAAATAGTATATGCCAAAAAAGTCACCATTGTCTCTGTTGGGAATTTTGGGTGTTTTTTGGGAGTTCTGTTGGGAATTTCAGGAATTTTTCATTTAAAGTGTTAATTTACCCAAAATGAAAATGATTCCATAGATTACTCCCCCTCAAGTCATGCTATGTGTTAATGACTTTCTTCTTTCGGCCAAACACAATCAGAAGAGTTAAACGAGTTGAAGATTGACCTCTGACCTGACGTATGGTAGCTTAGGTAAGATTTGACACCTCTTTATTTAACCCCTTGAGCCGCATTATCATGTAGATAATTTTATATAGTGATAATTTTCACTATCCCTTTAACAACACGCATAGTTGTACATTTACACAATATTTGAAATGCTGTTGTTGCATTACAATTGGAAGGATTACCCAATGTGTTCACAAATTAATGCCCATTTAACATTAGCATTTCAAATTTATTGCAAACATTTTTTTTTGTCTGCACACAGTATGTCCAAGATTTCTCGGTTTCAACCAATTCTGTGCATTATTGCTAGCAAAAATATAGCCTAAGTATACTTGGAAAAACATATATATATATACCATGTTGGCTTGTTTATTAGCTACGCGATTTGTACGGCGACAATCATTTAAACAGCATCATATGTAAAGCTAAAACACGTTTTGTAAATGGCTTTGGTTAAAAGCATCTGTTAAATGGATGAAATGTAAACCATGTCATGGTCATAAATAATGAGAGAAACTCCAAAGGTAGGTCACTAGAGGACACTCTGAAGCCTACAATCTACTAAAGGAGGCAGGCACGAACAAAAGAGAGGCGAAGGATGGGGAGGTTGAAGGAGGGGGACGCCTCTGGCAAGACAAAGGTGTCACCTTGTCATACAATATTTAACCGAACACCTGTGAGATGATATCACATTAACAAAACACTCTAAGCCATTTGCTCTTTAGGATTCTCTCAAGATCTAAAGGCAGCACAGACTCTCTGCGTTCATACTTCACTTGCCTACCAGCCTTTTTAATTGCAGTGCTCGAGCTCGTTTAAAATTCCAAATGAAAACACGCTTGGAAGAGAGGAATAAAAAATCGTGGGTTAACAAATAAGGCATTAACCCGCACCTAATTAGTATGGGAATTCAGTGGGGGAATTCTCAGAGTTAAATCACTCATAACTCAAGCACCATTGAGTCGCATTAGTGCATTTTTACTTTGATATCTCTATTCAGAGAACATTAGCATTATCTTCACAAACCGTTGCTTAGTTAAGCACTGTAATTAGCTAAACGGTGGCGGTAGTCACAGCGCCGGGAAGCGTCCTACCTTCCGGATGCC
Source organism: Hybognathus amarus (assembly GCA_030378365.1). Classification (NCBI taxonomy): domain Eukaryota; kingdom Metazoa; phylum Chordata; class Actinopteri; order Cypriniformes; family Leuciscidae; genus Hybognathus; species Hybognathus amarus. Next base: position 199,687 of record JAQIUQ010002951.1, on the reverse strand, counting down.
TTCTTTTGATTCCTCCACGTTGTTTTCAGCTCCTCCCGTGCGGTTGATCATCCTCCACATCTGTGAGTACATCGGGTCCCTCTCAAAAGGGTTCATGCCTTTACTGCGGACCTGGTCGTAGACGGATGAGTCTAGAACCGTGCCGTACGGCAAGTCTGTCTGCTTAGCCAAGTCCTGCAGTGACCTGTAGGGGAACAATGAAACATTTTCAAATCAAAGATATTTAGAAAACAACATTTTTGGGTTAATGCCTGGGGGCATAATAATTTTACGATTAAAACATTATTTGAAAACCCTACAATGTGAACGCATGAATAACCACATGTTTGAGCTTAATTGTGCCAATGTAAGTGAGTGTAAATCTATCCAGCGGCTCTGCTGCACAGACTGTTGCTCACCCACTTATGTTATGTCAAATACTGTTTATTCAGCAACTTGTGTTAATATCTTACATCTAATTAAAAGTTAGCCAACCAAGGGACACTAATTCTCAGCAGTAATATTTATATTAAGCGAATAATAAAGATGAAGCCTTCTTGGTTTCCCTTCACGCCATCATCATCATCATACAGAGTTTCAAAAGTCTCACTTCAAAGGATGCAAGTGAGTGCTTTCGCATTGTATTCAACATCCACTGTATAATAATATTTCTATACATTCGAGCAGTACTTCACTGACAGCGGAGAGCATGGGTTGGTGCCATTGAGATTCACGCAGATAATCAGACTGACCTCTAATTTATCAAATATTATTACATCAGACAGCTGTCGTCGTCTTCTAAGTACTTAACTCTGCTGGCACCCTTTGAAGGTTTTAATGAACTTACCCACAAACGTTAATCTTTTATTGCTCCCAATTAATCCCGCCACTTAATCCCCGCCCCTCCCCTGAGAATGATGGTTATGTGTTGGGTGTCATTTGCATGGAGAATAGCCATAAAAATGACCCGCGAGTACCCTGCAGTACTATAAAACACCACCGCAGGGCTACTGAGCAATACGCTTTCAGTGCTAATGCAAGTCGTTCATCTTTGTGGTTTACTCTGTAGGTCACAGTGCACATAATAAAACAGCATTAAAGTTCTCACCACTGTGCTGACGTCTTTCTTTTGTTTGGGCAGAACATATAAAATAATTTGTCTTTGATATTAATTCAAAATAATTAATTATTTATAATAACTTCATTTTTATTATTGTTGTAGCCTATTTGTTTTCTGTTTAATTGCAATGCTTACAGTTATATATTATAAATTACATACATTTATAATATTATAAATACACTATTGGTATAAAGGTTTGGGGTCTTAAAATACATTTTAAGGAATTTAAACTTTTACTAAGCAAGGAAGCATTGAATTGATTAAAAGGGACAGTAAAGACAATGTTACAAACATTTCTATTACAAATTAATGACAAATTAATGGTTTTCTTTTTAACTTAAGGACACATATTATGCCCCTTTTTACAAGATGTAATATTGGTCTCGGGTGTCCCCAGAATGTATTTGTGAAGTTTCAGCTCTACAGTTAATTTATTATAACCATTTGAAGAAGTCATTTTGGGGCCTGTTTTAAAATGAGCTGTTTATACGACCTTAAATGCAAATGAGCTGCATATCCCCGCCCTGCCTTTGGATTAGGGCGTCACTTGCATATCGATGGCAGTCCGGTAAGCAGAAGGGCTAGAGAGTGAGAGACCCGCTGTTTTGAATGTCATTCAGCCGTACATGTTTGAATTGGAATATATAAATAGTCTCTGATCAGACACAGATGACGAAGACACTCTGGCAGAATAAACAGAAATGAGAATGGACCAGGATGTCTCGGTATGGTTATTTGATACATTTATGTACTTATAGATTTGTAATCACATCCCCTTTGAAATTATGGATGTGCAAAACACACACACAGACACACAAAAACACGTAACGTTGGCACAATTTTTTGAAACTACATACACATTCTGTGATAAAGTTTGCTACGTACAAGCGAAATTACATTTATGCAAGGGACCTGTTGCTGCCATGTTTACTTGTAGTTTGTTTTCTGAAAGAGAACAACTGCAAATTTTAAAAGCATCCATCTATGTTTAGGAGGACACTAGCAAAGAGATGGCTTACAGTGTTTAATCTATCTCTGTAATTTTTAATAGTAGTTTAACATTTGCAATGCAGCAATTAGCCTTAAGAATAGCAATCTATCTGTGTATACACTTTTTCACACCCTTTATAGGTGACCATCTGGCGGCATTCAAATGCGGGGCTGCTTAGCTGATCTTTTTGCTTTGGCCAGGAAAACTGTCATCTGTGGCACGGAGTGACTGTGATTAGCCAGACCGCAGGCAAACTGGCATGAGAAACTGTGAGCGCAGAAACTTTTTTTTTCGAGAAGCCTGTAGCCTGGCCCTCCTTCACCTTCACAGATGGATGGCATCTCACAGCCATGTTGAAAACCGACACGTATGGAGCTGCATTATACAGTCTGTTTCCTAAACCATTTTCTCTAAACTGATGTAACAATATGCATGAATATTCAAAAGCACTTCCTTACAAGGGTGCATTGCATTCAGATTTAAACATTAAGGCTGCAGCACAGTCTTTATTACTTTTCTCTGTTAAAAAAGCTAATTGAATGCCATTTTTCAGTTTCAGGATAAAAGTGAACATCAGTAAAGTGTTTATTTTTTTGCTAAGCTGTATTACATCCAGCAAATCAGTGGTACAGTCTTGCAAATCATTCAAAACAAAAGCAATCAGCACAAACAAGACACATCTGAAGTGTTTTCCTCACTCACAAGATGATCAATTTCTCTTTCTCTAAACATCTAGAGCTGAATCCGAGCCATCATGGTGGCAGAATGTACATACTGAAAAGCAAAATTAAAAAATACTAAATATCTGGAGTTAAATGTTACTCTGCAGGCAGAATTCAGCCTTGATTCAAAAGTTTCACATAAATGCATTCAATATGAAGCAAGTAAGTCCAAAGTGTTCATCTGAATTCCTTGAGGACCAGCCTGCTAAATGAAACGAGCGAGTATATGGATTTTGTGTTTACTGGTTAAGAGCTATGTGGGGTAAGTGAGAGTTGTCAATAAGTCTCACGTTGCTCTGATTTAATTAACACTGGGTTAGGATCAGTAAAGTCGATTAAAAAGATACTGATGAACTGAACGCTCCCTCTTTCTGTCCTGTATCCATCGGGCTTAAAATTCTCACAGCAACAAAAGAAAATGATACTAAACAAACTGCACCGACTTTAAATCTATTAGGTAATGAAACTCTCTTAAAGACAAAACGAATTCACCCCACCACCCAGTTGGTCTCATAAATCTTTCAGCTCTTCCTGACTGAATGGTGTATTTTAAATACAACAGACCCCTGGGTGTGGAGTTTAGGCTGTAATTATTTCTGTAATGACCCTGCCATCGTCTACACATTAAAAGATAATACATTTAAATTTATGGAAATCCTAATTAGGTGCATAGAGCTAGAATCAAGCGATCTAAGCACATGCTCATTAATGATAATCTAATGCAAAGAAAATAAACAAACCGAGATCTCAAAAAATAAATACTAAATTTTCCCTAGTAACACCACCTCCCCAATTCGCCTACATGGTTATATTACGAGGATTGTTACAAGCGCAATTGACTCTATCACTGCTAGTCATTGCTGAATTTGATTATTTGATTATAGCTGCATCTCATTTTCGAGGGCTGTGTCCTCTTGTATCGTCTCTGTATAGAGCGGAAACCTAGTAGCTAGAAATCATTATTATTGGTCACTCTTTACACCTGTCTGTGGGTTTTGCAAACATTTAAACAATGAAAACTGATTAAAAAAAGAAGAATTAAAAAAGACCTTGTAACTGCACTGGATCCTCATACTGTAAAACCCCATAACTCCACCCTGCTAAAAGTTTAAAAGTGACGGACACAGTTTGGACCGATAGCATCTTGCAGTTGATAGAGATTTGTGAGATGCACATCCAGGGCATGATGCTCCCCTACCACCACATCCCAAAGATGCTCTATTGGGTTGAGAGCTGGTGACTGTGGGGGCCATTTTAGTACAGTGAACTCATTGTCATGTTCAAGAAACCAATTTGAAATGTTTCTAGCTTTGTGACATGGTGCATTATCCTGCTGGAAATAGCCATCAGAGGATGGGTACATGGTGACCATAAAGGGATGGATATGGTCAGAAACAATGCTCAGGTAGGCCGTGGCATATAAATGATGCCCAATTGACACTAAGGGGCCTAAAGTGTGCCAAGAAAACATCCACCACACCATTACACCACCAGCACCAGCCTGCACAGTGGTAACCAGACATAATTGATCCATGTTTACACCAAATTCTGACTCTACCATCTGAATGTCTGAACAGAAATCTGAGACTCATCAGACCAGGCAACATTTTTCCAGTCTTCAACTGTCCAATTTTGGTGAGCTCTTGCAAATTGTAGCCTCTTTTCCCTGTTTGTAGTAGAGATGAGTGGTACCCGGTGGGGTCTTTTGCTGTTGTAGGTTGTGCGTGTTGTGGCTTCACAAATGCTTTGCTGCATAACCTCGGTTGTAACGAGTGGTTATTTCAGTCAAAGTTGCTCTTCTATCAGCTTGAATCAGTCGCCCCATTCTCTTCTGACCTCTGAGCATCAACAAGACATTTTCGTCCACAGGACTGCCGCATACTGGATGTTTTTCCCTTTTCACACCATACTTCGTAAACTCTAGAAACGGTTGTGTGTGAAAATCCTAGTAACTGAGCAGATTGTGAAATAGACCGGCCCGTCTGGCACCAACAACCATGCCACGCTCAAAATTGTTTAAATCACCTTTCTTTCCCATTCCTGATATTCAGTTTGGAGTCTTGACCAGGAACACACCCCTAAAGGCATTGGATGCATTGAAGCAACTGCCATGTGATTGGTTGATTAGATTATTGCATTAATGAGAAATTGAAGGTGAGTGAGTGTTTAGGTGAGTGTTTATATATACACAGACACATACTGTATATACTGTACACACAGGGCTAAACATTAACACCCAAGTGCGTGTGGATTTCTGCAGTGGCTTATTAACACAGTGAGTCCCACTAGTAACTTTGGCAGGTTAAATAAATTTTATATAAATGCATACATTTTTCAAAAGGGCATCTGAAATAATAATCTAAGAGCAACGTAGTGTTATTAAAAATATAGATTTTTTAAGTACATATCAATACTGGAATTTCTGAAATGCTACCAATACTCATTTCCCGCAGATACACAGATACCTGCTGCGCTTTCTCACTCTCTTATCTCTCCGACTGGGAGTTGAGACACAAAACGCCTCCCTCACTTATTCATTCATTTGCTCCGGATTAATTTTGTTGCTTTTACATGAAAGCCGCCTCTCAGTACTAAATTGAGTTCTTGGCCAGAATTCCCGTAAAGACAGTCAGTTATGTTTTAAGTGAACATAAACAGTTGAGAAATAAAATGCACATGAAACATTATAATGGATCTGTGTGTCAGGTCTTAAAGTGACAGGAGCCTAATATACCTGCTACCAAATTATGAGAAAATATAAAATTATTAATATGGCAGTTTTTCTCCATGGTATCAGTCAGAATTGTGGCCAGTGTCTTTTTATCGTCCAGTCATAGCCAATATTGTTTTAAATTGCCGGTGCGACGAATATGTATATTTATTGCATTTCATATATACATTTTATTATAATAATAATACATAAAATACAATTTTCATAAAACAGGTTTGTACAGTGTAAAAACCATTGTGCCTATAGAGAGTCCCCATGTGTATATGTGTGCATAAGTGGAAGATCTCCTACGGGCATGCAACTCCCTGTTTTAATTTCCTGTGCCACATTTAGATTTATCATTGTTCGTCAAGTGAGAATGACGTCAGACATTTCTGCACTGGTAATTTATTTAACCTGCTGGGTTAAGAGCAAAGAGACAGACAGACGAATAAAGATTATTTGAAGTGTTTTTATAATTAAGTTAAATTTATGACGAGGTGGAACATTTCAAATATTTCAAAAAAAGTGGTTGCTGCTCTTCCTGTTATGAAAATTACGGCCTTCTGTTGTTAGCATTCAAGAGTCAAGAATATGACAATTCTATAAACAGTCCAAAAATATGTGACGGACGGATATGTTATTTGTGATTAGTCTTGTCAAGCATTACAAATGTTATGAAAGTGTTATGAGGTTTTGAGTATTTGAAACAGACTGAAACATGACTTCCTGTTTTTTATTTTATTTTTTTTATGGTAGTACACTTTTAGTTTGAGGTGGTGTAAAGATATTGATCAGAATGAATGATATCCCCCTTACACTAACCCTACCCATCTTAGAAAACTTTCAGCAATTTTTGAATAAAAATAATAATAAAAAAAGTTTAGTAGGGTTTTTTTAAGCCATTTGGACACGCAAATTGATCCTCATAAACCATATATGCACACACACATGCACATACACCCATTCACCACCCTTAGTTTTTATATAAAGCTATAAATACTAAAACCTAATTGAAAAACCCAACCCATTAACCTTAAAGAGGAAACGTCCTGCATTCAAAAAAGAAAGAAAGAAAAGATATTTACTCTACCTTTTTGCAGATGAGAACGGCAAACGAAATTGTAAACGATAATGTTTTGTGAGGTTTAGCTCACTGCTGGGTACAAATTTGTCCCCAAAATAAGCTTAAGTAGGCACACACAGCACAGTCTGAGCACCATGAAACCGTGTTGAGGTCTTGTGAGTATTCATTACACACAGCATGGAATTGTGTGTTTTTGCAACAACATTAGACACAAATAGATTTGTTCTTTTTGAGTGTTTTTTTTGTAGCTTAAAAATGTGATGTATTCAGACGTTTTCATTTGAAGAATGCTGCTCAAATAATACCATTCCTATCCAAAACTAACCAATGCTCCCAGAAATTCATGCCTTTGTTAGTACAGTATTATGCTTAAACTACACAGCATTTTCAACTGAGAAGAAGTTTGAAAGCCACATATTGTTTGTTGTTATGTTATTGTGAAGATGATTACAGTGTTTGATGCACTGCAAGAGTGACATGCATAAAATGTGTGTACTCACTGAATGGAGTTCTCGATGCGGGAGATGGTGAGGAAGGCAGCCAGATTTGCTGTGTAGGAGGAGATGACAATCAGAGCAAAAAGCCACCAAACCCCCATCATCATCCTTGTAGCCAAAGTCGTGTAGGGCACCTCACCACCTGTAGAGGGAACAGCAAACAGAAAAGGCTGATGACTGTGCTGTCTTTGAAACTAGATGTGTACGCTTTTGAAATGAATTTATCTTTTTAGAAAATATACATATCATATTTCACTCTTTATAAATGACACAACCTTTGTTCCCTTTCACGTTTCGACATAGTCGACTGATTGGGATCACGCTTAAGGATCATGTCATCTTTGAGTATTGTTAAAATGAACCAATGCACATTGGCGCACGAGAATTGCATCACATGCTCCGCCCTGCAGCACGGGTATAAACACGGAAGTATATGCACGGACCAGTTGTCTTTCGCTTTAGAGCCGATCGGTGTCTGTCTCTGAAGAGTGTTGTTCCTTAAGGCCTCATTATGCTTCTGCGTCAACTCCACGGCGTAGCTACGTCGTCACTACTACGGCGTTGTTGCCCTTTTATGCTTCTGCGTTAGGTTGCGTTGCATCGCGGTGCATTTCTCCGCCAGAACGCTAGGGGGGTGTGTGGTTCGCAAATCTCTTTGCTAGTTTGTTTTGGTTCCGTGCGCCTGAGCGAAAGAGAGAATGTTGTTGCAGCTGGAGCTAATGATCGGAGCTAATCGACGCTGAACAACAAAAGACGACACAAACTTTGTCCAAATTGAACCAACTCAGATGTCCAGGGCCCGTTCCATCCCGAGCTGCCATAGCTGTTCAGAATGATTTGAAGGATTTTTTTCAGTATCCACATGGAACTGTGCTATGGCAGGATAATGTAGTGTCCCATGGCAGACTTGGTTAGTACTGTATTATCAATGATGTAACCGTGAACATTGTATAGATAATAAACAACAAACTTGGTTTCAAAACAAACGTTGATTGATTTATTGATTGAAGTTTATTGCGAGCAAAAAAAAAAGAAAAGAATATAGACATGTTTATTAACAATGAAATAAAAAAAACAACAGTTTATTTTTAGTTTAATTCTTTATTTACTTTCTTTATAAGAGTAGCCTATTATAATTATCAGTAGGAGGGTGCAAATGTTAAAAATAGTGCTATAGCGGGAGGGGAAATAGGAAAAGCTACACTCCGGAAATGGTGTATAATCTGACCAATCAAAGCCCTTGCTGTCTGCTGTCGCCTCGACGCGTAGTTACAAATTTTTGGAGGTGCACGTCAAGCTACAGCGGAGGGGTCGGAGAGGGGTTTGCCTCTACGAATAGGGATCTGCGGGGGTACGCCGTCGATTCGAACGCAGAAGCATAAAACAGGCTTTACAATGAGCGAGTGTGTTGGTGCTCTTCTGAAAGACTCCCAGTGCTGGTGTTTCAGCAAGAGTGCAACGGTAATTGCGAGCTTCTGAGCTCTCAACTGCATTTTAACAGCATAAAATTTCTGTGTTTGTTGGTGGTGGTTAGAGCACGATGAAGTGAGTGCTTGACTGTTTTAGTTCGCTGATACTGTGTTGCCATAGTCATTCCCTGTGTGCTCCGGCACTGGAGATGGGTCCTATTTCCTGAAACAGCAACACGGGTGTGTTTGCACCTTTTTCAAGATTCCATCCATGCGTTTCTGGGTGCGGAAGGGCTCTTTCCCAGTCTGACAGTCAATATTGCTGCATGTGTTTGGGCTTACTGCACGCTGAAGCAGCTCTCGTTTATGACTCACATTCCCATTGCGGGAATATGACCATCACAGTGTTAAGATCGAGGCTCGCCTTCATTCGCAAAGGTGGAGTCCCCACTCCCATGCCCCACTCTAGTGTTTCTTTTGGGCCAACCTCCCAGAAGAAGGCTAAAGTGCCGTGTGGGTTGGGTGATCTGAGGATTACAGTGAGTATGAGGGGTAATCTGCCCGGCAAAGCCCCGTGGCTCTCTCAATCCTCTTTTGCATCGCAGCCGGTGGAGCTCCCTGATGAGCGTGCTGGTCCCTCTGTAGTGGACCGAACCAATTGTTTTGTTCTGGGTTTCTTCGGAGGACATGATGTCCAGAGGGTAAGCTGGGATCTGGGGATGATTTTCCCTCTGGGAAAGTAGCGTTGCCCGAGCCGGATCCTGCGCCATCTCTGGCTCAACTTGGCGAACATGAGCAATGCAAACAAAGTTTGGTTCTTGGACTCCCTCATTTCACAGGTTGATTTGTTCAGCGACGTGGTAGAGAACTTTGCCCAACATTTCTCTACTGCACAGAAGCAGATCTGCGCCATCCGGGCACATCCACATCCCCGGACGGCACGCTGATGCCTCCACCCATCCTCCACCTATTCGTCCATAGCCAGTTGAGGCTTCGGGTCAACTGGGAAAAGAGTAAACTTGCCTAGAGCCTGAGGATCTCTTTTACCGGTATGGAGATGGACTTGGTCCAACACTTCTCTCAGGAAGAACATGTCTGGTCGTTGCTATACAGAAGTGAGAAAGTATCCCACTGAAACTTTCAAAGGCTCCTGGCCGTATGGTAGACGGAGCCACTAGGGCTGGGTATTGACACAAATTTCACAATTCGATTGGATTTCGATTAACAAGCTTGCAATTCGATTCCAATTTTGATTCCGATTCGATTCAATATTGATTATTTTGGCAATAAATGGCAAATTTTCTCAAGGAAATCAAATCTCTTAAGCCGGAAGAGAGATCACGCGACAGCGCCAAAACGTTATTCACGTATAGCGTTATAAACGTTATATGTTTTTGAATTTCTAAAGAAAATGGACATCATTTGAAAATTGAGACTTTGTTTCACATCAATAGTAACAAAGGACAAAGATTATTGCGATTTTTTGGATGCGCGCAGCCGTGATACAATGTTCCATTCATTCAAATGAAACATCGATGACTAATTGATTCTTGAGATTTAAGAATCGATATCAGTTCGTAAAAATGAGAATCAATTAATATCGAGAAATCAATATTTATTAGCCCCTAGTAGCCACAATAACACGGCTTCCTCCACATGAAGACTTGATTTGGTTGGTATTAGGCTTAAAATAGATCAGTGTGTCTGTTTATTAAACAATGATTATTTATTTTATTTACTGACTTTAATTCTGCCAAAAACGCTGAGACCTCTGGTTCAATCTAAAAGCATTACATAATGAATAGAACAACATTTTGTGTTTAAAATGAAAAACTTAATTCAAGACATATTCTCTAATTTTATATGTCTGGATATTGAATTTATTCAATATTAATATATTAATATATGCTGTACAAATATATATTATCTTATTTGTAGAAGTAGTCTCATTGCTATTTAAGTTTATATTTAGATGTGTATATATAATGTATGTTTAGATACATTTAAATGTCACAGCATTTATTTGAGTGAGAATGTTATGACCTGCCCCAATGTCATGTTCGCCCCACTCATTTGTAATGTAAAATGTGTTTCTTATCTTCCTGTATATGCTTTGAACAAAAGAGCTTCATCTTCATCATAGTGCAGTACTCTGACAGACTGGAAACAAATGGATTCATCCAGTGTGGGTGTGCAGGATTCAAACAACTGAGACTTAACTGATAAAAATAAATAAAATAAAACTCACTATGAGACTCACAAAAAAGGCCATCAGTTGTAATGTCGAATCTACATTTCCCCAGTCACCACAGTCAGAGCAAAAACACGTCTGTTTATTCTGCATTCAGATTCCTGCTAATTCAACAGCCACAGATGACAGCGGCTCCTCTAAAAGTACCACACACAACAATAATGATAGATCTGCACAATACAAGGCTCGCAGCTACAGTGAAATCCGTAAAAAAATAGTCCCATCTATCCTTGTGGCTTCCAGTATCATTCCAGCTTGTGTTGTAAGTGCCAAGCATTTCAGCACTCAATAAGGTATCTGACAACTCTGTTTCTGCAGGGGGTCCACTGAGATGAGCTGTCTTATTAAAGAAAGTTTTTAGATGACTCACATACATATGCAGGCTGTGTACTCTCTGCTCCACACAAAGTTTGTGCAGTTTAAATTTCAGCAAACAAGTCCATGATAGAAAAGTTGGCTTACACATTTCTTATAATCATCTTTCTTAGGTTAGCAGACTTTAAGGTTAGGGAGTGTCATATTTAAATGGCACTACTTCCATCATCTGCTATGTAAACCTCAGAGATTTTGAACTTCAGTTTAAGCAAATGTCAGAGAATACTCGACCAGCTCCTTTAGCTGTCTGAATAAAACGGGTAATAATTCTATAAGAATGAATTACACCAACTATTGTTTATTTGCACCTTATTCACTTAATGAAATAACAGTTTTTTTAAATAAGATTATCACATTTCCTAATCTAAACGGACTAATCTTAATATAAATAATGATAAAGATTATATATATATGGTAATATGCTGTATGTACAGCAGTATGAATAATATGAATAATAATAAAATATATTTGATTGATCAGCCCTTTCAAGTACAGTAACACATGCCAAAATAAACAGCAAAAATAAAAATAAAATCATTAAAGATGACAGGTTCATATAAACCTATCGTTCAGGCAGAACAGATAATATTTTCAGAAAGATAAAACTTGCTGTTTTCTGTTCAGTTTCTAAATGAAACAATGCTGAAATTTTGACTAATTATCTTCATACCCAAGCACATCTGTGAAATGAAAAATAATCACACCAACAAAACCAACATCTGTAAAGAGTTCTCGGTGGGAACATTTGTTTGAAATCAAGGCAATCGACTAAAAAGCTAATTTCCATATTCAACAGTGCTTCAAAAATATAGTTTTGTACACAAAAAATGGATGGTAGTGTAATTAAATATAAATTGTAGTGAAGATAGAACGTATGGCAAAGGTATCCTCCTATCCTTTGCTGTAGACTATACAGTGCTGCTGATAAACTGAAGTAAATCTGTAACAACAAGAAGCAGAAAAAAAAAAAAAAAAATATATATATATATATATATATATATATATATATATATATATATATATATATATATATATATATATATATATATATATATATATATTCTTTTTACACAAAAAAATAACAAGTCTGAGACTAGATTGAACACAGTTACAGGAAGCCAGCTAAATTTGATGTTTGAAGTTCCCGCTTATGGAAAAACTAGAGTGATGATAAATATAAAAATAAGGATCTAAGGTTATAAAGAGTCCAATCTCACACTTGCATGGATATGTGAGCAATGTTAAGCTGCAGAAAGGGAAATGCAAAAGTGTCAAAATACAGTGCTGTTGAGGATTAATCAGAACGTTCTATGCTAAAATTATTCTCTGAGCTGAAGCGAGCTGAGAAAGTCGACTACAACCATCCTCTTGAAAGATTATGTGCTGGTGTGTGGAGATACAACTACAAAAAAGTGTTTCTGTGCACAATGCAGCATAGGAGAGATTGAATGTATGACTATTTACAATACAAATACTATACTTTTGGGGGGACTCTGAGAGGGGCATAATTGCAACACATTCTCAGCCCAAGGCATCACCTTTGACCATGCTTCAATATTTGACGCTTTAGGCACCCTTTAGCGTCAGTTACATGTCGCGACCTACGCCGTCATCTAACTGACGCTAAAGGAAAGCATCAGTTAGATGACGTGGGTAGGTTTAGGTCTGGGGTAGGGTAGGGTTACACGTGATCCTCAGGGCGTCATCTAACTGACGCTAAAGGGCTCCTAAAGCGTCAGATATTGAAGCATGGTCAAATGGTCAGTTAGGTGACGCCTTGGGGTGAGAATGGGCTGATAATTATGACAAAGACAGAGGAAAACCACATGCTGTATTCCAGTGTTGGGGAGTAGTTAACTACAAGTAGCGTAGCTACTAACTTAACTAAATTTTTCAGTAGCTTGGCAGTAGCTCAGTTGCTTTTTAAACAGTGTAGCTTTTTCAGTAGCTAACTACTATTTGCAGCAAGTAGCGGTGTAGCGCGAGCAAAAGCTACATTGCTACATTGTTGAGCCTGCGCGAATCAGCGCGATGCAAGGATATTCTTCTTCTTATTAGATTACAAACTCATTTTTTGCCATTACCGCCACCTGTTTTTTTAATCACGCATCTTGCGGCTAACGGTTCACTGACGTACAGAAGTGGGTTGACGCACCCATATTATGATTATATAGCAAGACGTGACGGCAGATTTGGAGGACAGAGAAACAACTAACGTTAATTACCCATGGCCTTATTTGTCCAAGTTCAATCAGTATTTTTGAGAAAAATGTTCAACATGCAATTTACGTTGGATGTATATTTCGTTCTTGCAATGTTGTAGGCTATTTGTTGCAGTTTTGAACAGTCAGATATTTTAGTGTTGTGTGTAATAAAACAATCCTCTTTGAAATCGTAATTGCATTGCTTTGTTTTAAACACTAAATATTTTACTTAAAACATTCCTCTGACACTTATTCAGTTATTTATAATATACGTTGTTCAAAAAGCAAAAGTAGTTTCAATGTAGCTAGTTACTTTTTGATTGTAACTTGTAGTGTAGCTAACTACTTTTCTAAACGGGTAGCTTGACTGTAGTTAAAATACTTTAACTTACGAGTAGCATGTAGCTTGTCTCTTGTCAAACTACAGTTTCAGAGTAGCTTCCCCAACACTGCTGTATTCTCTTTCCAGAAACTGTGACCCTTTTTTTCAAATAAAAAAACTGCCAATTTCATGTTGCCCCTGAACAAATACAAAACTACTACTAATAATAAATCACACCCCAAAAGCAAGCAATGTGACTAGAATGATTAAATGGCATAATCACTGAAGGCTGTCGCTGAAGAACAACTGCTTGAGCCATGACTTGTGTACTCTCATCATATTAACAAAGCTGGCTTTGCTGCAGAATAAACCTCTTAGTTACACCATGTCAACTTGTTGATCACTGCGTTCTCAATTTCTCAGGTTAAGTTGAAGTGTGTATTGGATGTTGTGCCATCTAAATGTATGTATGCAACAAAATAATTGCAAATAGCATTTTATCTAGATTCTAAAGCTTATTTTTGAATGTCATGTGATGTTTATTCAACACCCATTTTTATGCGTGACAGCAAATAGAAGTGAAACTTAAATAGTTTGTGAATCAGATGCTGATTTTGACTAGTTGTAGTCACTGGTTATAATCTAAATTAAAATAAATCAAATCAAATCTAATTTAACAGCTTTGATTAGCCATTGCATTCATGTTCACAAAGACAATTTTGACGCAGGGAAAGCAGACCTACAGTAAATTAAAAACAGTATTTGCCACTGTGCTAATCTTAATTATAAATTTGATTAATTGTGAAGCTCTAATCCAAAAGAAAGAGTTGACTCGTATGCAACTGACTTCTATATAAATACAAAGCTTCAAATACCAGATACATTGGTTGTGCTTGCTTATAAAAGATTGCCACAACAATTTATATATATATATATATATATATATATATATATATATATATATAACATTATTTTTAACATTTTTTTGCATAATAAGTTTGTATAATAAGCTGTACTGTATAAGTAGTTTATGAGTGAACTGCAGGGGGTTCATGAGTTGATGAAATGCTAATGAATTAAATCATAAACTTAAAATTAAAATAATTAAAAAAAATTAAGAAAGAAAAAATAACACTTAAAAAGTTTAAATATTTTATCTGCATGTCATATGAACATTAACCGACATCAGAACCGTGAACGTGAATGCTTTGTTAAAAAATTGAAATATTAACTTAAAATTTCAGGGGGTAAAATATCAAGTAAATATTTTAGGTCAAAGAGGTTTGGCTGACAAAAGTTTAGGAATCCTTGACATTGGCCATGCTGAAAAAACCCTGTTGCCCTTCACCCAAGCTCAGTCCTGCACTGGTAATGATCTGTGGTGAAATGTGACCGGCAGTAAGCAGACTACTGTTATCAGATATGACTGGCAGTGAGTATAGAATCGTGGAATGTCAGTGCTTTAGCGCGTGCTGATTGCAATGCCATTCTCTGTGGCTGCAGGATGTTGATCTTTAGAAAATGAGCAGGACGGTAATGTAGCTTTTATCAGCACACCCAGCAACTGGGGTTCAAAGCCGCCCTGCCACGCACATCAAATCAGCAAGCCCCATTTCCAGCAGGTTCCTCACTGCTTGCTTTTGATTCAGTAGCAGGCCAGGGGCTACACACTCCTCGCAACCCCTTGCTGTGAGCTAGCACATACTGAGACAGAAACAGACAGAATGCGTGTATGAGGGAGACAAAAGCTTTTAAAGCGGGAATGTGTTTTTTGTTTGTGTCAGAGATGTTTGTGCATAAAAGAAAGTAATACTGTAAGGAACACTGTTATGCAACTTACGTTGTTGTATTAAAAAAATAACTGCCTATAATATGTTATTCAATAGCTATTTGCAAGAAAATGTCATGTGGTCAATGTCGATGTTTAAAGGGTCAAATAACTTTTGTGTGTTGTGTGTTTCCCAGTAGCTGGATCTGAGCAACCAGGACTCTCCAAAACTAAGTGGATTCCGAAGTGGCACAAGCTGCCATGAAACAGTGAAGTGCCCTTCATGGCTGATAGGAGCTTTGTAGATATATCTGAGGATGAGTATATACATCTTGTCAACACTTTCTACTGAGAGAGGCTGAAGAAGGCCAAGAATGTCAGAAGGTTTCTTTCCAAACATCTTGACTGATGGGATATGAAACAATTGCCTGCTGACTATTACTCCTTAACACTAAGTGACAGTATCAAATACGTTATGATAACGATAGCAATATAAATGGATTTAAATCACTGCATGGTGATTCCATGTGTATTATTCCACGTAAAAATGCTACTGGATTTATAGTCAAACTGAAACTATTAAAAATAATTTTCAGTCATCAAAATAAGATTTATGTATACTATAGTTAACTTACTGTACTAACCAATGGAACTGCATGGTAAAGTGTTACCTTTTTTTGGAAAAAGCAACAGGCAATATAAATAGCTAACTCATAGAATACTGTATGTACACACACACACACACACACACTCTGCAACATGACATCATGACTTATGCGTAAACATACACGCCACTTTCAAGTCAAGTGACGTGTTATCTATGCGCATTTTGAGCTATCTGCGTGTATCCGCGTGTATGTCTACGCTATTAATGTCCGAGTGATTCCGCGTGTATGTACACGCCGTCAAATGTCTGAGCGAAACAAAGCAAAATGTAGATCTACATCTGGGGAGCGATATTTTTTTCAATAGGATGGTAGGGGAACACTCATAAATGCTATTACCCCCAGTGACGGGTAGGTTTAGGGACGGGGTTGAGGTAGGTCATATATGTATATATACAGTAATAACGTTAAGTCAACGGCATTCATAAACACGCTGAAAAACGATTACGCGTGTTGTTAGCACGCCAAAAATGGAAATACGAATTGGAATTCGCAATTTCATGAGATCAGTCTGCACACTGATACTGTATATACATTATATATATATACAAACATTTATACAGTTTTATTCTGTTTTATACATTATATATACTATACATATGTTTATACTGTTTTATACATTATATATACACTATACAAATATTTATACTGTTTTATGTCGTTTTTTTGCCACAGAAAGTAGACACATACTGTACAAGGAATAGTTCACTGAAAAATTCTAATTCTGTCATCATTTACTCACCCTCAAGTTATTTCAAAACTGTATGAATGTCTTTCTTCTGCTGAACATAAAAGATTACATTTTGAAGAATGTCGGTAACCAAACAGTTGATGGGCGCCATTGACTTCAATAGCATGTTTTGTCTTACTATGGGATAATTCCTGTCAATGAGATTCATCAGACCTTGGTTACATCCTTCAAAATATCTTCCTTTGTGTTCAGCAGACGAAAGACATTCATACAGGTTTAAATGATGACAGAAAAGTGAACTATTCCTTTAAGTAAGAGAAAAAAAAGCAGATTTGAGGAAACAGTCCCAGATTAGTGTTGTTGTTGACAAGATGTAAATCTCTAGACGTTTCATGGTTCATACACAACAACGATAAAAAAGTTCAAAGACAACTTTTCTTTGGTCTGAAATGTTCTTAAAAAAGGCTGAAATAAGGTTGCTAATTTAGTTTTCTTCTGTTTTGATAACTGAAAATGTACCTCTCCAGTTGGTCGTTTCTCAGCAGTTAAAGCAACTTCAAATAAGCCCTTTGAAACCACTGGTGCTGAACATTCAAAGGTTTATACATTGCTACCTTGTAAAGCCTTAAATCTCTGCAGCACCTTGAGAGCTGGAGATTGTAGCTTCTGATGAGAGCTGTTAGTTTTATTTATTTATTTCCATTCTTTCCAAAAGCACTCTGGCGATAAATAACTTAAGGAAAAACATGTTAGTCGTTTTGCTGGAGCGTGGTTCCTTGCAACATCTCACCTTTATTTCCCTTTCACCACACCAGCCCTGCCAGGTTTGGGTGTGCGTGTATCTATATATATATATATATATATGTATATATATATATATATATATATATATATATATAACGGTTTAGTTCGAATCCTTGATTCTGATTGGTCAAGAGCTGTGCTTTATTCACGATAAAACACGGCTACGACCGCTTCACGCAACGGTTCTATTGATCGCTGCGCAACACTGCGGTTCTATGTTGTTTTTATTTGAGCTTTCATGCATTTTACACACTGGAACGTTGTTGCTGTTCACACTCGGGGACTATTTTTTCCAGCGGAAGGTAGGCTTTTAGTGATTTTACTTCAAGAAAGTTGCACTAACATTGTTTTTTACTTAAATATTGTGTGGCAACCGTTTTATAAAAGCAATAAGATACTCGAGGCAAGTGCTGTATTGTGAATAAGTAATGGCTCAAGGGGTTGCAGGCCCTAACAACGCCCTTGAGCCGTTACTTATTCACGATACAGCACAGCCTCTCGTACCTTATTGCTTACATATATACTGTATGTATGTGTGTGTGTGTGTTTATGACTGCTATTTATTTAAACCATCAACAATACCATTATGATGCTCACTAGCAATATTGCCATCCATTTTCATAAAATTTAACGCTCTGAAGTGCGACCCCAATTGCCGAATCTCTGTCACAGACAAGCGGCAACATTCTAATCTGAAAGATGAAGCCTACCCGGAACATCTCAAATCCGCTAGAGGCCGGTCCCAAAAGGGAGCAAATATCCATAGACGTCATGTTAAAATATCCGTTTTCACAGCATAAATTCATATGTTTACAGTTTGGTCCCATGGACTTTTATTGTAATCTTCAATATGTTCCGCATGCCTGACAACTGTGCGGGGGTGCATTTTTTTTCTAACTCGTTAGTTTAGATCGTATTTAGATATAAAATGTATGACAAATAAGGGCGGTTAACTTTGATTGAAGGGCTGCGCCGAGTGAATTTGACGTCTCGGCCATGATCTGACACAACACATCATACCACCTCTGTATCCTTTCTGAAACTTTTGTATTTAGTATTTCCCAAGATTTTCCAGGAAGGCGCCACCCATACCCCCCATAAACAGCCTCAAACCCGTTCTTCAGAGAGTCTATGGGTGACGTGACAGACGCTTTGTCCATATTTTTTACATTCTATGGTCACAGCACGCAGCCACTCTGGAACTTTCACCGCTGTACTCATCAAAATTACAGTAAATAAACCACGAGGTACACATCAGAGCACATTTATTTAGTCGCAGCTTGCGAGATAGCAAAGATAGCATGCTGGGTTCAGACATATGGTGAAAGAAACATATACGCAGTGGGACAGAAGATAAAAGAGCAAAGTGGGAAAGCCATTCAACGGCCTCTTGATCATGGTGATACTCAAACAGTATTTTATTGATTCAATTAATGGGTTAGTTTACCCAAAAATGAAATACAAAATGGTCAATTATTAATCATGTTGTTACAAACCCGTAAGACTTTTATTCATCTTCGAAATGCAAACGAAGATATTTTAAATAAAATCCGAGATATTTATTTCCATGGTGTTCCATTTTTACGAAGTACCATACAATTTTCTGTTAATAACCCTTGTTCGATCTGACTGTTCGTGGATGGGGATACAAAAATGCTAAAGTATAATCAGTAGTTTTCACGAAAGCCCTGGATAAATAAATCTGAATTTCTCTGAGAACGAGTAAACATTGTTCATTTACAGATACTACCAACACTGACTATGTTTACATGCAGCCAATAACCCGTTCATAACCGGGATATTAGCAATAACCTGGTAGCGAACGGCCATGTAAACACCGGCAAAAATATGAGCCGAATATTCTCATATCCCGGATTTTAAAACCGGGATATTATACCTGGGGTACCCCTTTTCTAACCTAATTTTTGGTTGAAAATCAGCCAAGTTACACTTTAGGCATACTCTCAAGTATATCTGTCTTGATTTACAGCAAGTTTATTATTTTTTTATCCCACTGGCAATTTATTTATTAATTTGTTTTTACTGAAAAAGTACAATGTAGCCTTAATGTATGGTTAAATATTTATTAAAATAAAAATAATAATAAAAAACTTAAACTTTTTAAAGATTTTTAAAAATGTTTTCACTGGAAACCAAGTAAAAAAAAAATACAGATTAAGAAAGGATTACTCTATAGTCAATTTCTATAAATATGAAGACAAAACACAACATGAACACAAACCATTTTCACCATTCAATATGCATGTGCATTAATGTAGCTTTCAGTGTAACATCTGATAGTTGATGTTTTTTCTCTATATGAAAAAATGGCTTTGTGTTAAGTAAAGTGCAGGGAACCCTGAACGGACCGAGGTGTTCACGATGCATGTCAGAATGAGAGAAAGTGCTTTAGAAATGCTGTTGTCTGATAAATGTGTCAGAAGAGCCAAACTGCTGCACACAAACTGCTTTCTGTCTTCCCCTAACCATCAAACCTTCTCAAGAATGGACCCAATAAAATCTGTCTTGTCATATATGTCTGTCATACTACATGGGCATAAGGAAACACCATGGCTTTTCATATGAAAAACAAAAAAAATAATTAATTAATAAACCAAAAATATTTCTTAAGTATCATATCTACTTTAAAAATCAGTTACAGAGGTCCTCACTAGATCATAATAACATCAAGTGAGCAAGCTTTTTGCATGCTTTGTGAAAGGGTACGCACTTTAAATTCGCTTTAAGTTAAAAGCTGCCCTAAGGTTATATATGTACACACGCACACATGATCATGAAATATTTATGAACACCCACAAACCCAGTGAATTTGCATGTGTTGCTAAGAGGTATTGTAATGATGGTACCATATGGAATGAAAAATGCAGCATGTGACAAGTTTAGCCAAACAAATTTGGCCCAAAGATGTTGCCAGTTTTCTTTCTCTCCACTGTTTTGAACCGAACTGAACCGAAAGAACACTAGTTTAGTCTTTTGGTTTCACTTTAGTATTAATGGCCGCATTCTGTTGACTCTAACTAACGTTGCACCTACATGCCTACTAACTCTCAGTAGAGTGTTATTAGATTAGTAGACTTGTAAGGTTAGGGTTAGAACAAGTTTACATGTGAGTACATTCAGTAAAAATTTACACTCCCCAATAACTTGTGTTTAATCAAGATATTACAAGACATTGAGATGGGCTAATAGTGTTCTTCTTACACACAGACACAAACAAAGTAATAAAAACACAATTTCACTTAAATATTTAAAAGAATATGACGCTTTAAAACAGATTCTCCAGCATGACACTGCCTCCAGCATGACAACATCCCACAGAGACACCAGTCTATAAATTAACAACTTGAACCCACAGCACATATTCAAGTAATCCATATGTAATCCCATACGAGTGCTCATAATGTGATTACATTTTATTAGATATTTTAGGAGTGTATCATGACACGCTTCACACAGTAGAAGGCAACGTGGGTTGTTTGCCTTCTGTTGCCCCCTCGATAGATAAAATGCACAGCAAGTGTCCAAACATAACCTTTACACATGATTTTGTTAGCATAATTACAGAGTCACCAGTGTGTGCCTACATGTGCTGTTAAAGACCTTTTTTTCCAGTTGTAATGAGCTTAGACTATAATTAAATATGTTCTAGGCTGTATGTTAATATAATGACAAGTCCAAATCTGACCTTGTTCAAGTAAGAATCTCTTTATGACTGGTTGGATTACAACATTTACATCTAGACATGACTGTTTACTAAACACGAAGCAGACCTGCTAACCCACGCAAGCTGTCAGGAGTGATATAGTCATCTAGATCAGTTACAATTGTAGACTAGCGCCTCAGAGGACATGAATTTCATATTAAAGCATGTTAAACAGTGGTTTATAATTCTGTACCAAAGATATTTAAGCCAAGAAACATCATTATTATTAACGCACCTCTGAATATGTAGAACATGTCCACATTATTCACTAACTTGGGCAGTTAAGTAAGGTGCATGTGTTTTCATAATAAATGGCATGAGCTGAGATTGTGAACAATTCAAACTCCCCTATACAGATTGGACGAGGTCTTAGGGCCTGTTTACACCAGGTCACTATCATAGCATTCGGTCTTGAATCACACGTCATCATCACATTTAATGTTATGAGTTGGGCATAAATCAGTCAACGAGAACCACAGCCATAGTTTCTCCTGAACCAAAACAATGAGTGGCAACACTATCACTATTTAAGTTGATTATTATTGTAAAGTTATGTGCTTTGAGACATGAGGTAGTTTAACGCCATCTCTTGTGACATGTTTGTTTGTTCCTGTATCCGTTCATGGAGACTCTCTAAAGGAAGGGTGGGATCTAATGCTTTTAAAGCTAGCTCGCTATTGCTAGCCTCTCTGAAAACGACCTACTGTACCTTTAAGTCTCTATACTTTTAATAAAGATGATGATTGCGTGTTGATGATCATGTGCTGAAAAAAGGGTCACATTTTTTCCATTAAATAAAATATAGTACAACATATTAATATGTTCTTGGAATCAATTTCATAATTTCTGTGTTTTCTTTGAATTATGTGATTGTGAAAATAAAAGGATGCTTTGATTTAAAGGGATATGCACTCAACAGAAGTGGATATTGAAATGCATGGAATACAAGTGAGCTTTCACAGAGAGAGATCTCTTTTAATCCTTGTTGAGGGTACTCAGCAAAGAGATGAAATACATGATGCATGCCAACGACACACCAGCTAATCTAGTGTGATACAATGTACATTTCTGACGTGAGGATGTGGGACGTGTCATGTGGACCTTTGTCTTAAAAAAGCACGTTTGGGAGCATTGAATTTGGATTGCATTATGTACAAAATGTCCTCACTCTTGCTTTTCATCAATAGTCATTGTGATTCTTTGAAAAAGTAGTAGAGGAATTCAGTTTACTCAGAAGCTGTACATAAACATACCTGAAATTCAAAAAAAAAAAAAAACACTAATTTTCTTTTTCTTAAAAACAGACAAACAAAAGAAAAACGGACTGATTCAGCAGATTCTCTTCTTCCACTAGTGTGTATCTCATTTTCTGAATTAATAAACATGATATAATTTGAGAGTTTGTACCGACAAGAATTTTTTTTTTCCCACTTGAGGAGAATCACTGGTTATTGTGCTTAATACAGTTGGGAAAGGTGTTAATGTATAATGAAAATGCCACAAAACCCATCAGCCAGACTATTTGTTTATTTTCTTCATTATTTCTATTATTTTTTTTAAGGGCAATTTCTCTATAACAGTCCACAGGGACCCATATAACAACCCAGTGTTGATTCCCCCCTATCCTGCAATTTATTTATGCTCTAAATAAACACATTTTGGATTTTGGGCCTGCCTATGCTCCTCTCTCCAGCCTTTGCTGTCATTGCACAATTCTATGCTTGAATGTATCTTTGGCAAATGATGCGGATCTTTTCCCCAGCTCGAAGGGGCATAAAAAACGACCACCTGTCAATGTCACATAAAAAACCCGGTGGAAGTGTAGGACATAAATATCAACTATGAAAAACTCTGCAAAGTTGATTTAAACCCGCTGTTCTATATATATATATATATATATATATATATATATATATATATATATATATATATATATATATATATATATATGTATATATGTATATATGAAGAGTTCAGATGCAAAAGCCTCTAAATACCATTTGAAATTTTCTTCTATAATAACTATTTTTATCAAGCTTGTATATTTAAGTTCAGTAATTTCACTTAAATG
Source organism: Hybognathus amarus (assembly GCA_030378365.1). Classification (NCBI taxonomy): domain Eukaryota; kingdom Metazoa; phylum Chordata; class Actinopteri; order Cypriniformes; family Leuciscidae; genus Hybognathus; species Hybognathus amarus. Next base: position 176,297 of record JAQIUQ010002951.1, on the reverse strand, counting down.
ACAATTAAATCTAATCATCATTGCCATTTAAGTGAAATTACTGAACGTAAATATACAAGCTTGATAAATATTCATGTTCTGGTTGGGCAGAATGAATTATGAACTCAAAAGGCCAAGGTTACAGCAAGCACGCCCAGCTCTTCATGCAAGTGCCAGGCCTGGGAAAAGCTGTGTGAAGTGTAGCGTGAATGAAACAAAGGCTCCTGTCCTCCCTCATGTGGAGGTGGGCTTACAATCTTTTCAGAAGGAGGCGCAGAGGCAGCGATGAGTTCATCTGCCTCTACACTCCCACATCTGACTGAATGCTGGTATAATTGCAGAGATGATTGACAGATAAATTATCTATCTAGAAAGGCCAGCTGTCACTGACCATTTTCAATCTCACTGGATGGTGTTTGGATCTAATTCACTTAGTCACACAGTGCTGATGTGACAAAATGCATCAAGAACCAGTTTTGCCAATGGCACACACTTTCAACTAAAATAAAGTACAGTGAATAATTCATGGCTTGTGACAGTAACACTTATACACAGTACAATTACACATCTGACGTCAGAACTTTCAATGGGTCAAACAGATTAAATATTTGGTATATTGATACTATAAACAGATGACCAGATGAACCTTTTATTTGGAAAATAATAATAATACTTTTATTTAGCAAGGCTGCGTTAAATGGATCACAAGTGACAGCGAAGACAAAACCTTACATTTAAGACAGTTATTGTAAACTGTCAGTTTCACAGTATTACTGTATATGACTACTGTATATTTACTGCATTTTATTAAAAAAATATAGATATGAAATATAGATAAAAATATAAAATATAGATATCTATACAGATATATATATAAAATATAGATATCTATACAGATATATATATATATATATATATATATATATATATATATATATATATATATATATATACACATATATTACCAACCCACCTATATATATATATATATATATATATATATATATATATATATATATATATATATATAGCTATTGTGGGTGTTCCTAACCTTTTGATTAGTAATGTATACAAACATCCTAAATGTAGCCTATAATTTTACACACTTTGAATTATAAATTATGTGGAAAGAATCGTCAGATACTCAAGAGAAAGATTCATGGCAAAGCTGAGCACATGTGTGCATCAGTGAGAGTATCTTGTCTTCATCTCAAGATGAAGACCTGTTTTTGCCGCTGAGTATTCTCTTATGCATGTCTTAATGATCACTTAATTATCACTCATTCAGACAACATCTAACCTCAAAAGTCCTTTGCTGTTACAGAACTTACAGCACTGACTAACTATGCTGCACTTTGCACATACTGCCTCACACTAGCATGGGGAGAAGACACGTATTGCATGTTCCTCAAAGACATGCAGTTCGATTTCCGATGGGTGTTAGGTAAGTCTAGTAAATTGACTGGGTGGGTGTCACCCACTGGAATAATACAATGTAAAGTGACTCCTGACTGAATTATTGTGTCTATGTCCTAAGTCTATGGAGCTTTATATGGAGCATTGGATGTTACTAAATGCAAGGGTATGGACGAGGCATGACACAAGTGTAATGGATATTTCAAACTGCAGTAAAAAATAAATCAATGTTACACAGCTATAAGTATATCTCAGCATAATTTAAGAAAAATTAATTATATTAAAAATAGAGGTTATCCTAAAGAGAGCCTGGTTTCAAATGTTACATTAAGGAGAACAGCATTATTGTACATATTGTACAGTATTGCCAATTTAATTAAGATTGCTTGGACCTTAGTATTCATTTTAAGAGCTCGGAGGCAGGCCGGATAAAATGCTGAACACATGAACAGGCTGGTTTTACAATGGTACACTTATTCAAAAAAGCAGAACATTTTGTTGATGATTTTTTTATGTGCAAAGTAACAACAACAACAACAATAAAACAAAATTACTTATTTACTCTTAGGGGACTGAGGAATGTTAATGGAATGTTTTCCAAAACTTTGGACGTCCATGATTCTGGGAATGTTCTAAGGACCAAAATCTAACATTCCTGTAATGTTCTGGGAACCAAATATTGTTAGCTGACAAGCTACTAAAGCACACAAATACCATAAATATGTTTGCAGAGATTTAGGAAAAATGTTGAGTTCACCACACTTGTTTCTCCAAAAAACAATGCTACAGCCAGTTATTCTACTTTGAAATGTGCATTTCATGTCAGAATGTCTTTTTTTTTTTTTTTTTTGGTCTGTGTGATTTTGCCCACTGTAGAATTACCCAATAGTATTTTGATAGCCTGACTTCGTCATACTCATTCTAGTCAGAATGTGAGTCTAATACTGCTCCCCAGCAAACAATTTTAGGTTCTGGAAACGTTAGTTTTTGGTTCCAAGAACATTCCCTATTGGTTCCCCAGGAAAGTTTTCTTAACGTAAATAGAACGTTCCCTTAAGGTTAGGGGAACGTTCTGGGAAACGTTCCTTTAGGAGAACCTAGAAAATAACCTACAGGGAACGTTAGCAGCACGTTCTCCTTAGGTTATACAATTAAACCTAAAAATAACCTACAGAGAACGTTCCCAGAATGTTCTCCTTAGGTTATAAAATTAAACATAAAAATAACCTACAGGTAACATTCCCAGAACGTTCTTATTTGGTTCCCAAAAAATAACCAAATAGGAACCATACGGGAAATGTTAGGGGAACGTTGGGGGAACATTCTGTGTTTGCTGGGTCCATAGGGCTTGGATTATGAGGCATGTCTTAACTGAACCAGAAAAGAAAAAAAAAAACCCTCTGCACTCAATTGGATAGACCTACAACCAATCAGAACAACACAGTAAGTGACGTATGTTGAGCTACGCATAGTTGTCAACAGAAATCAACTGCACGTAAAATCGTAAAATAATGAGTGTTGCTTCTTTTACTTGGTCCTCCATGAGTGCGGCCAAAGGAGAAACCATAATGACCACAGGGATTTCATCGCATCCAATTTTCTTAGCGACCATCGAAGCCAGCTGATGAATTAAAGTTTTACTGAATCCCGTAGTAAGGACGGCAAACACATCTTTCCAAACGACAAACGCTTTGATTGCAGCTCTCTGTTGATCTTTTAAAATTAATGCGCTGTCGATTACTTTTACAACCGATGCAATAGCCGAATCTAGAAATCTCAATTTTCCATATGAAGTCTACTTTGAGGGAAACCAGATCAGCCTAAGCGCTATTTGATCACGTGATGATTATGTAACTGCAGATCATCTGTCCATTATCGTATTAAGCCCGCCCTGGAAATTTGATTGGCCTGACGATTTCTGAACCGAACATAACTACTCCTCAATAGAGTCGAGATTCCAGACCGAACTTCACAACCAAAAAATCTTGTGGGCGGGGGGATTTTTACATGTGAAAAAAAGTTCTGAGAACCAAACGCAAACATTCCCAGAACGTTCTGAGAACCAAAATAGTGTTAGCTGAGCAGGCCAGAAAACAACAAAAACAACAGTGCGTATTGAACCTAAAACACTAACGAAATGGAAGGGACCCTTCTACCTGACAACAGTTTTTTTTTTTATAGGGAGGGGAAGGCAAAATAACTACTAATGCCCCTTTGCTCCCTGTTTGCCACCTTTTGTGAAGCGCCACCCACAGTTTGATTAGGTGAAACAAATAAGATGTCAGTGCTGAGACCGGCTTCCGGTCATAGAGTGTGACGGGTAGAGTCGACCCTCCCCACCACACTCCTCTAGTTTAGGTCAGCAGGGAGGCGGGGCAGGCTGAGCATGTCAGTAATAATTACGACTGCACACAGCCGAGAGGCTCGGCACCTCTCTGGCTGTCTAAATGGGCCAGACTAATGAAAGGAGAAAAGTGAGGTGAGGCTGGAAATGAGTAATCTTTCGCATGGGCTGCGTGGGGCTCCCTGCGAGAGGGGAGAATGAGTGAGGACAAGTCTTGCCTCCCTCAAATAGCTTCACTCAACTGCACTCCACTTTTCATCTTTGTTCTCACCACTGTACTCTCTCATAACTGTGTAACAGTATCCACTTGAAATAGATCTGCCCCAATTATACAGGAAAAAGCATTGACAAGAGACTCTACTGGGAGCGAAGAGAACCATGGGTTTGTGTGTGTGGTGTTACTGTATGCAATGAGTTTGTTTCCTAACCAATGCTGAGGAGAATTGACAGAAAAAAGTAGCCACACTTTCCTTAATTTTTCAATAGATTGAAAGAAGTTCAGATGTTTTCAAAGAATTTTCTAGAAACAAGTAGACCAAATTCCATTTTAATCTGAACTGATAATATTCAAACACGCACAACTAAACATTCCTTACTCTCTCATATGCAGTGTTGGAAAGACCAATTCATTTCAGTGAATCAATTCGTTTGGATGGTTCATATAAATTAACAAATAAAAATTGATTCAACAATCTCAAGTCCCTCAACTTCTTATGTTTTTGACTAATTTAAATTATAGTGTTTCTTTTGGCATCTAGTATATCTGCTTGTCTGTGTTTGCTTGTTCCACATGGATGATGACAGTCATCACTTCAGTATCTCTTTCTGCAGGTTACATCGTTATACCAGTAGGTGGTGCAAAGTGACTGTCTTTGAGTTAGTCATTGAATCATTTGCTCAACCAATTCTTTCAAATACACTAATTCATTCAGGAACACCACTATTTCATGCTGCTCGGAGAAGATTTCTATTTTAAATAAATGCTGTTCTTTTGAACTTTCAGATAACATATTAATATAAAAAAAATACCAAACAGAGATAACACAGTCTTATCCCAAGACGTCATATAACTTGACGTCTTGGGACGTCTTTTGACCATACGTCAATATCCGCCTTTTTAGGGTATATGACGATCCTGGGACATCATACAAGTGAAGCTTTACCTTTAACGTCAGTTAGGTGACACGGTAGGTTTAGGGGTAGGTTTAGGTATGGGGTAGAGTTAGGATCCGATAACGTCATCTAACCGACGTTTAAGGGTTCCCTAAAAAGGCAGATGTTGACGTATGGTCAAAAGACGTCCCTCTTGGGATGAGACTGCGCTGACAGAGCAGCTGATTTCAATGGTGACAATAATAATAAATGTTTCTTGAGTACCAAATCAGCATATTAGAATGATTTCTGAAGGATCATGTGACACTGAAGACTGGAATAATGGCTGCTGAATAATTTTTTACATTTTAATTATATTTGACGATATTACCATTTTTACTGTATTTGATCACATAAATTCAGCCTTGGTGAGCATTAGAAACTTCTTTTTAAAAATATCTGTAAAGAATTTCGATCCCAAACTTTTAAACGGTAGTGTAACTAGCGATATTGTGTTTATATTCGAAACAACAGCACCAGCATGTGTATCATTGCTTAAAAGTTTATATGATATGTGAACACAAATTGTAACAAGACCATAAGCAAAGCGCTAAGCAATGTGATTTCCACCACTTCCTCAGCTCTAACTTAAGAATGCTAGCAAGAAAAAAAAGACTGAATTAAATTATTACTGCCAAAAAAAGAGACCTTAATATACTGGGTATAACAGCTTTTAGTATGTGTCACATGAGTGTCCTATGTCAGACAGCATGTTTGCGTGCAAATTATGTTTGTGTGAAAGTATATTTATGCATGTCAAGCTGTGTACTGTGGAAGCACTGCTGTGAGGTAGGTAGCTTACATCTCAGATTCCAGTGGCGATTCCCAGCAAGGTCTGAAATTATACACTAATCTCCCTTACATATTCAAGATGAATTATATAGTGCTGAGTTATGTTCCAATCTTGCATGCATTACATCTCCAGTGTTGGAGGATGATGAAATCTGTTCCATGTACAGGAAAGAGGAAGGCCAGCAGAGGCGATGTGTTGCTTAATGACCGAGGTCGCAAACTGGTGGTCTGTTGTGTTTGGCAGGAGATCTGCCAATTATTGTTTGATCAGAAATTAGTTAAAATATGCATTTAACAGAAAAATAAATACATAAACAGTTAAATTGTAACACTTTACAACAAGGTGTAATGTACTAATAATGTAAATCTTAATTAATATATGAGGAAATGTTGAACTTAAAGGGTTAGTTCACCCAAAAATAAAAAAAATAAGTCATTAATTACGCATCTTATATGGTGGGTGGCGGTAATACTCCTAAGCGGTGAGCAGCCGGTAACAAGAAGTAGTCGAAGAAGAACGTCCTCATCTCCGTTCTCGCGCATGCATTCTGGAAATCTCTTCTACTCTCGTCTCAAGGCCCATAAGGAAGTAATGGAATAGTCGAATAAAGTCGTTATTTATGTTTTTTTTTTCACACAAAAAGTAGTCTCGTTGCTTGATAAACTTATAATTGAGCCACTGTAGGCACATGGAATATTTAAACATTTTCTTTAATGACTTTATGGGCCGTCAAGTGCCAGTCCCTTAGGCAGCCTATGTAGGAGTGATCCAGCTCTCAGATTTAATCAAAAATATCTTAATTTGTGTTCCGAAGATGAACGAAGGTCTTATGGAGTTGGTACAGCATGGGGGTGAGTAATTAATGACTTAATTTTCATTTTTGAACTAACCCTTTAACATTATTGAACTCAATAGTTGTATCTCAAAATTATTTAATGGACCTGAATGATAACATAAAAATAAACACTGTAACAAACATATTGCAGTCTGTGTTAGTTAAGTGTCAGTTATGCATTAACTTACAATAACAAATAGGAAAGTAAAGTGTTACCACTTTACAATACCCAGTGGGTAACCATGATCTTCACTTTAGAATTAATTATACATTATTCATAATAATTATGAACCTGTACATAGTAGTTCATAGTAGTCCTCAGGGAGGTATGAAAAAAAAATAGTAGTCATTGATTAGATAATAGACTTAACAACATTCAACTAAGCACTATTACTACTAATACATTAACCATTCATTCATTTCAATCATTCAATTAATTCGTTCATTTGTTCCTGAGTTTCCTGTGTATTTGTTCCTGTGTTTTTACATTGCATTAATGATAGAACAGTATTCTAAAGTGTTACCTTGTATGCTACTAAATGCATGCTACCATAGGCACGCTTAAAAGGCAACAACTAGTTTTTAATACCCAACAGGGGGTATGTGGCCTTAAATGTTAAAGAACCCTGGTCTTTAAAAAAAAAATCATTCTGAAACGTTTCAAAGCTTGAAACCCCTCGAGGGTGATATTTGCGACAGGATTTGACGCAGTTCCTGCAAAGAACATCATCTCGGTTTATCTCATTTTTGCTGAAGGGTCATCTGAGGCTTGACTTTTCCTGTCCATGTTTGTAAGTGGCCGTCTGTGAGCTCAAACACTGCAAGGCGAAGACCCGCAAGCCACCAAGGGTGTTTGTGTGCTGGTTTGCCAATGGTTGTACAGATTAAAGCTAATGGTAGTCAGAGCAAATCCTGCACCATGCTGAGGAACCCAGTGCTAGGACTCTGTGAGTCAGCGATAAGGTAAAGGACATGTAGTATAGGGGGAAAAACAGAATGAAGAGAGAAATAAATAGCTTGTTCTGTTCTCCTCTCTAAGTGTCAGACAAAAACAGGGTTCTTCAAAGCCATTATAATGCCTCTCTTCAGAATGACATATGACTAGGATAAAAAAAAGAGTGAAATCTACAACATTCGAAAATGCACTTTTCATTTTTCAGACTTGATAGTGGAGCGAAGGGGGAGCTCAGTCAGAATGAAGATGAAAGGAATAAAAGACAAGAACTGAGATGAAAGCACTGATAGGGGCCTGTGGCTCTCATATTCATTGTGACGCCACACTATTTAATGTGTGTATGCATCTAAAGGTTGGTTTGAGGAGTGGGGGTCGAGTTAAACAGATGTGTGAACACAACCTAGAGGCACCAGGAGAGAATGATGAACACATTAAAGGTAGGGTAGACAATTTTGGAGTGGCTAGCAATAGCAAACCTTTGAAAGCATAAGATCCCACCCAAACTCAGAACACTTTCCTAAGCCACATCTCCTCCAAAACAAATGAGCGAATGAGTCTGCGAAGCGTCACGAGACGAGAGATGAAGTTAAATTACCTTATGCCTCAAAGCACATAACATTACAATAATAATGTAAACAATTCTATTAATTCCTTTAAGAACAGGTTGGATGCATTTTGCCTGTCAAAAGGTGTTATGTATAATTATAAAGCTTGCCAGTAACTAATGTATGAAATTTTATGTCATTTATATCCGGAATAGAGGATTGCATATCCTGTACCAGAAATCTTTTCAATAAACAACTTGACTGTTGCAGATTCATTTTGGAATTGATAGTGTAGATAAAAACAGCTCCAGGTAGAGTGTCATGAATTACCTTTACGACATGGTGTGAACGCAGCATAAGCTAGTTCTTTTGATTCAAAAGGAACTGTAAAAGGTGGCTGCTGATTGTTTGTGGCACTCTGTGACCGTCTATATACAACTCAACCTCATTCAGGTGGTATCAAATGGTTGTTTTGGTGCGGATCTGAGTGCGATTGCCGTGTTCACTAGGCCGTGTGTCCACAAAAGCGTTTTTCCACGTGCCTCAGCGTACGTTTTTACTTGTTTTCAATGGGAGCGCAGCAATTTTTAAACGCCATGAGCGTAACGAGGCGCTGAGCGCTTTTTTCACGCTGAAGCGTCGAGTGCACTGTGTTTTTTCCTGGTTGCCGAGAGTTTAAAAATGTTAAATTTTGGATAAAATGCAGCGTCCATCACTGTCACTTTTTACCCAACCGTCCAATTACAGTGGAGCAGGGGCGGGACTAAACCACACTGACCAACCGTCACAACATTCTTTCTGTACAACGACATCAACAAACAGAGCTAACCGAACAAAATGGGTGAAAAATACATTTTTAGTATGAAACCAATTATCTGCGAAATCAATTACAAATAAGCAGATATTCTGTATCATAGCAACGAAACGTCTCAACGGAAAAAAAGCTGCGCTGCCAAAACGCTCTCAAGCGCTCCAAATATGACATCTTCAGCAGAGCGTCTGGCGTTTTCAGCTGGCTAAAAACGCTTTGGTGGACACACGGCCTTATGCCTATAAAGAATCAAACCAATGGAGAAAACTTGGCTTAACACACCAGGTTCCGAAAACAAATGCTCAGGTGTGAAACCACCCTAACATTGCATTTTAGGTGAATTGTTCATTCTACACGTACTTTTCTTTAAAGGGTGAAGAGTGTGATTTCGGTGACATACAGTGCATGAGAGTCAAAGGATTGCTGTGATCACGATAAATCACACGTATCGTGAAATTAAGCATACACCATTTATATACAACAGCAAAAAAGTGTGATTAATCCGATAAAAAAATGTAATCGATTGACAGCACTAATAAAAATACCAGATGTAGCCTATAGTTTTTACTTCACACACTTTCAGCTTACCATAATCAAGTGTTAAGACTCTTAAGATTTTAGCAGGCTGTTAAAATGGACTCTCCTCAGAAATAAATAAATAAATAAATAAAAAATAGCTGCTGGACCTTCTTAAGTTTGCAGGTCTTGCAAGAATGAAACATTTCTTTGGGGTTGTCTGTACAACAGAAGGCTTGATCAATAATTTCAATGAGCTTTCACTTTTCTGCAGAATAAACTACAATTACAAATACCCCTGATTCCCAGAGCAGATTGCAGCTTTGAATGATTTTATTTGCAACAAAATTAAATTGAAAACTTCGTGGGAAACATAAGGGAATAATAATAATAAAAACAGCTGGGGCTTTACTAAAAACATTTGGGGGTTAAGCCCTGTAAAGCCCTCATGTAGCCGCCCATTTTGATACTACAAAAAATATTCTGTTTATGAATTTATTAATGAAAAATAACATGCTACAACAAAACCCACAGTCCTGATGCAGTGTTGCATTTTGCACATCTGAATGCGGTGTTGCAGTGTCTATAGTGAAACAGTAAAAAAAGAGTGTTTATTAAAGCGCTTATCAGGATTACTGGGCATTATAAAAGGGAAAAATGTGAATCTTAGTTCATTACAGTGCTACAATAAAAGAAAAGTTATTGAGCGTTCAATTGGTGGCTTCAAAGATCTTATAGCACAAATGCTTTTTCTCAGTTAATTAAAAGCGGTTTCTTGGTAAGCTTAAGACATCAGGGAGCTTGGCATTAATTACGAATCTACACGTTTTACTTACAAATGCACACGGATAAAGAAACATTTTCACAGAATCTTCTGGGATTTAAAAGATATAAAAGAAGCTACTTTAAGCCCTTAGTTTACTCAGCATGTGTTATCTGAGTCATGAGCTTTACAAATCATTGCAACAGTTATAGACTAAAACAACAACAACCATGAAATATTGTTAATTTAAAGGGGTCATGAACTGGCTTTTTAAATGTTTTTATTTTGTTGTCTGAGGTCAACTTATGACGTTCGCTTGGTTTTTACATTTAAAAACATAAAAAAGAATAAGTTATGGGCCATTTTCTTCCCTAGTTTTCAGCCTACTTGAAAAATGCTCGGATTTTATGGGCGTATCGCATTGAAGACTAGGAAGTAAACGCCCACTGCTGTGAGTGCATAACAGTTTTGCATATTATAATGAGCTTCAACTCTGTCATTGGTTTCGGTCGGTGCACGTGGGGGATTGTTTTGAAAACCACTGTTGTAAAATGGCAACCGGAATGATTCGCCCATACATGTTTGACCCAGAGTCCGATCTCGAATCGCAGGACAATTAACCAACAGCACCTCGAATACAACGGATACTTGTAGACACATACACATAATTATTAGATATCAAACGATCTGTAACAATGCAATGCTAGCCGAGTAGATTATTATTTCTAAAATAAAAATATTACTCACGTAAGTGTGTTGCACCACTCCTGTTGGATCCAATATAGAAGGTACAGCGCCTTTTTTAATCTTAATCGGTCTGCAAATCCAGCCTTGTTCACAAAACAATCCTCGGTGAAATGAAGCGAACATACGGATAATGTTTTACACTCATCTGCTGGAACGTCATTAAAAACAAATTTTAACCAGGCATTCCTAATATTGGAATCCAGAGGAAGTATATGCAGCGACTGTCTTCTTCCACAGCCAGGCACGGCACAACATTTTGTCAACGGCGGAATGTTTATTGCTGGTAGTTCGCTCCGGTTTGTCATCACGAGGTATGCTTTTGTTTACCTATGCGTGAATGCGCAAATCGGTGGGCGGGGCTAAACCTGCCGTGTTGAAGTAGGCATTGATGAGCGGGTGGGGTTTTAGCGTCTTTGACATCATACTTCCACATTTTAAAAAACGAGACGTTTGTTGAGGCCGGTGTCAATACAAGCTTTTATTGGACTAACAAGGTCGTTTTCAGTTCTGAAACTAACAGGATATTCTTATAATATGATGACCTCTTAGATGTCAAAAGCTCAAGGAAAATTTGATTTCTCAGTTCATTACCGCTTTAAATGGTTTTGTTTCAGGACCTTCAAAAAAAGTGTTGATTACTACGATCTCTGTAAAAAATACAGGAGCAAAGAAAGGAATGTGAAAATTACATTTGTTTAAGGGGGATATATAAAACAAAAAGTCAAGAAGCATCAGAGGAGAGAGGCAGAGGTCTTTGTGAGGCAGATGAGAGTGACTCATCAAAGAGACCGATTCTAGCTATGCCATTCCAGCTACGTCCTTTCTCCCCACTCACTTCTCTCTTGTTTTAGAGATCGGGTGTATTTGTACAACCAGCTCTCCACAAAACATCAAACAGGACTACAAGACAAAAGGATGATACTGATAGTGATGTTTTAAGTTGTCGGGGAATGCATGTAAGCACACAGCGCAATTGTGTGTATGCTTTTCCATCTTTGTTTGCTTCTGGTGCTGTATCATATTCCACAGTATGTAATCAGCTCCATTTAAACAATTTCATCCTAAAAAGAGACTGAACTCGGCTCAATGGTCTGATGAAAGCGCATTAATAAACTGATTTCTCACCATAATGAGCGCGTTTCAAAAAGAAGCATAGATTGCAATTAGAAAAGAAATGGACCCAGATACAAGGAGCAATTAGGCTGTCTTATTATAATCATCGTCATTATAACCCGCTCATGTAAATTTACTGATTTTTGGTTAAGTGCAATTCCAAGCAAATGTCAACCTTACCATGGGATAATGAAGTGTTTACTCAAGGAACGTAACCTCATTTAGGTCTCAATTTTAATTAATTTTTTCTACTATAATCTAACACAATTTAATAGTCTATTTATCCACCACACGAGGTGCGCACCAATAAAACAACATTTACCAGACATGGTTCCAAAAGAAATTTACTTTATCTTATCTGTAAGTATCCCCATGGGCCATGAGAGAACATCGCGAGGCGGTGGCGTGATTGATAATGAGCGACACCTGCGCGACGCACCGGTCTCAGTATCTCTCACGGAAGAAGCGGATACATGAAAGGAGGAGCGACGACAGTAAAGGACGAGAGAGGAACAGGCCTGGGCAATAGCCTAATTTATATTATGTTATGTTTTTAATATGTGGCGGGAGTCGTCTGTGAGGGGCAGCAGTCTTTACTTTCATTTTGTATTTGTTTTTTTTTAATTAAAGTTGTTAAATGTTCGCCGATTCCCGCCTCCTCCTTCCCACAACAACTAAATTTGCTACAGTCATGGTTATACACTGCACGCATAGATGCACATTAACTTCAAATTTCATTCAATTCTGCCTCTATTTGTGCTTGAACAGACACATACAGTCAAAATTATGTAAAAATGCCCATATGGCTAATGTGAATGTAAACAATTGAGAAAGAAAATGGATGTGTATCATTATATTGGATCCGTACATTAGCTCTTAAAGCGACAGCGGACTAAAATTCCTGCTGCTGTCTGTGTCATTAATGTTAATCAAACAACAAAATACAAAGAGAATCACTTTTGTAACTTATACAGTAAAGACTATGCAGTGTTATTTTACATTTTATTATTACATTTCTGTAACTGAATACTGTTAGACTTACCTTCACTTCCCTACACAATCATCCCAATTATTCTATAATGATTCCTTCTTTCCAAATAGAGCTATTCAAGTCATCTAATGAAACTGCAATATATTTCACAGAAAAAACACTTTGAGATGCTTATATTTACATTTATGCAAAACTGGGGATCATACACTAAAAACTGAAGGTCACTAAATACTAGACAAACTCAAAACATGAGCCTTGTTGCTAGGAGACAAATGAAACAATTATGTTCTAAATTTACTTCAAAATAGCATGCATGTTTGATATGCTCTGACTAGATGGAATCGTAGTCTAAAGCTAAAAAAAAAAAAAAAAAAAAAATTCTGACTCTGTGCCCATCATAAGGTGATCACCATCAAACAAACCAAATGTGGGACAATTATAAGTTTGTGTGAGACAATGTGGGGCATGTTACCAACACTAAAATATACCCTGAAACTGTTATGTAATGTCTATCTAACTTAATAAAAAACATTTGTATTCTGCCTTTCAGCTGTAAACGGTGAACAAATAAATACAAAACAACATGAAATTAGATAGTCTTTCTTATATATTAAGAATATATTAAAAACCAAAAACTTTCATATTTTTTGAAAGGATGTGAATTAAAACAACCACAGCAGGCAAAATGTTAAACAACAACAGATAAATTCTGTTAAATTGCAAAATTTTAATTGACTGAATTATCGAATTTGTTTTCTGACAGGGAACAAATCACCGGTCCACATTTCTGATTGACAGCCATCAGAACCTACTAGTGGCCGTGTTTTACGCCTTTCTTTTCAACCGTTGGATATACGATATATATATATATATATATATATATATATATATATATATATATATATATATATATATATATATATATATATATATATATATATATTATATATATATATATATATATATATATATATATATATATTATATATATATATATATATATATATATATATATATATATATATATATATATATATATATATATATATATATATATATATATATATATAAACAGCTGATGTATTTATAGGTTACTTAGACGAAGCGCTTTTAAATATAGGTGAAAAACAACACTGCAAAAATAATAAATAAAATGCTTTCTTAAAAAGGCAAAAGAACGCATGCACGTTTTCTTAATATGATAATTCAAAACCAATAGACTGATGCAAATGCGGGACGTCCTTAATATGTGACGTGCGGAAAAGGGCTGAAAATGCTGTGCAGTACAACACAAAGCGGGACAGGTGGTAAACGACTAGCAGGCCAAAACCTGCAGACTTGCTCTGACCTTTGGCAACTTGTGTCAAAAGAATAACATTTTAAAGAATGTTGATAACCAAACATTTTTGGCTTCTATTGACTTCCACTGCATTTTATGTGTATGTGTTCCACTGAAGAAAGCAAGTCATAAAGGTTTGAAACCACATGAAGGTTATGACACCGCTTTAAACACCACTTTCAAAATTATGTCCAAATTTCCCTAAAATTACAATAATCACAAAAACTATTTTGTCCTATGGAGAGCAAAATTTTAATTCTGTAGATACTGTCGCTTCTCAAGTCACAGAGGAACTACAAACAGTAAAGTTTAGTTCATACTGCAAGTTAATTTACCTTAAAATGGGAAAGAAAATCTACAATGTAATCTGCTGGGGTTTAGAAAAGAGCGTAATGGTTTGCTATAATTAGAACTTTCTCTCAGAGGCTACATTTCACTGCAAATGTCACAGCCGTAAAACTGGAATTGGCCTTCACAAGCAGTCTGTAGCAAAACATGTCAAAATATTGCTGTTAATTAATTATATCAATTGATGTTCGTATACAAACCCTGCATAGTGACTGATGCAGTATTCCTCTTTTCTTACACACTATATTTTTTACTCACTGAAGATTACCCCTCCCTTTTCATGCTCACAGATTTTCTGTCCATCTTTTGTCCAAAAAAAACAGCCTTGACCCTTTAAAAATTTGCAAGAAAACCAGAAAGTGCAGATATGATTTGCATATAATTTTTCACTTTCCCTTGACTCTCTCTATCTTTGTAATTTTCTCCTTTGTCACGTATAATCTTTGGTGCACAAAACACATCTAGCTCACTCACATCTAGCACTACACAAAGACACACTTTAAACAGAAAGTGAGCACTTAAAATTATCTTTCTGCCCTGCTGTTCTCGATATCTCTACTTTTTCTCGCTCTTGAATCTCCTTTCTTCTTCCAGCACAAAGCATATCACACGCTCACGCACACACTCACCCTGCTGAACGAAGGATCCGTAGACAAACCACATGGAGTTGTAGAGGGTCGTGCAGGACACCGAGCCCATCGGCAGTCTGGGAGGGTTCAACCAGTTGAGGAGATACACCAGAGTGCCCACCAGCAGCACCGTGCCGGCTATACATGCCCACAGAGACAGGTCGAAGGGGGCCAGGCATGCAAACATATCCACTGTCCTCTCCGCCTTCCCTCAGCAACACACCGACGGAGTAGTCCATGTAGCGTGTGGTGAAGTCTCACCACGCTCTCCCGCTCAGGGGTGATGGTCAGGGCTGACAGACCTACATCTGCTCTCTGCCCAACAAAAAGACACAGAAACTGACATATTTAAAACCAGATCGTGCAAAGAACAGGTTCATGTGTATCATGCTTACAGAATAAGACAAGACAAATATTGGAGCAATGCAACAAAAGCCAGTATATTAATACCACTAACAAGTCTCAAAATAGCCCCACATTAACACAGTAACATAATGAGGGTCCATACATGCAAACCGAAGCATTGAGAACTTAAGCATTGTAGGTGTATAGAGTTTGATAAGAAGATATTTTATAAAGACAGTCCACTTCGCATATACAGGTAGAAGCCATCTTTGGAAAACAGTCTCAACCAGTCGAACCATGAAAGATAACGACAATATTCAAAAATTTGATAATGCTTTATGGTTCCATTTGTTATGATTAGTTAGCATGAACTAACAGTGAACAATTACTTCTAAAGCATTTAATGTTAACTTCATTCAAATTAACAGAGGATGGACAGTTTTATTTTTAATTAATATTAACAAACAGGAATAAACTGTTACAAAAGAATTGCTCATTGTAATTTAATGTTAGTTAATGCATTAAGAGCTTATTGTAAAGTGATACCAAATATTTTTAGGTTAAAATTAGTGCTGTCAATCGCAAAAAAAAAAAAAAAAAAAAAAACTAATTAATCCCACACTTTTCTGTAATTTGAAAAAATAATAATAATAATAAAAAAATAAAATGGAAAAAAAATGCATGCTGAGTTAATTGCATTAAATATTTTTAACTTGTTAAACTGAAAAACTGCATCTCGTGTGTTAACACTGTGTTATTGTGGGTTTTGACATTTAACAGGGTTTCACAAATCCAAATCACACAAATTCATTTTGACAGCACTAATTAAAACATTTTTTCAAAATATTTATAAACCATTACTTAATGAAAATGGATGACATGAAAAACAATTGAGATGCAAGAAGTTCGAATGTGAAATATGACAGCCCGGTTAAATATTACATTATAAATGTCTGAAGTCAGAAATATGCTTTTGTAGCTAAGTTTCAATAAATCTCCCTAGGAAGAACATTTTGAGATGGCAAAGAATCATATTGTACTTTCATATTACAACGCTTTTATCACATAATCAAAGGAAACAAATATTATTTGTGATATGAACACTTTAATATAGCCTTTGAATTAAACTTCAGTAGCATAAATTGTGTTAGCTTGATTCACTAAATCTTTCAAAACTTCCTTAACACTGATGTTTACACAAGTGTCTGTCACTGGCAAGTAGACTTTGGATAAAAGCATCTTCCAAATGCATACTATGGATGGTTGAAACAGAACTATGGATGGTTGAAACAGAATGCTTAAAAAATATTGTTTGTATGGTGAAAAACAATACTAAAAACCTCCACCTTCAGCATACTTGGACACAAAGGCCTGTGCAGCTTCTATTTGATTTTTAATATAATATTCTTTAATATTAATATTTAACATATTTAATATTTTTAATCTTGCACAGTAAGCGCAGGATTTCTCGGTGCTTGGTCTGCCTGCTGTGTCTCTCATTGCAGTTGCAGTGCAGAAGACAGGGGAGGGTTGACTAATCAGACAAAGGGGGCGTTTCAGGGCAGCCCACACATGCAAAACAAAAATTTAAACGTAAATCTCATTTGTCTTGTTTTTACATTTCTTATTTATTTTTTTCCGTTTTCTTTATTTCTTTTTTTTAGTTAGAAAATAAAATGACCAGAAGGCACTGGACCCATAGACATAATGCAAAATTTCCATTTACTATCCCATATTAAATATATATATATATATAAAAAATAAATCAGCTTAGTGACAGACAATTATGCTTTCATTATGTTGAATCAGTAAATGTGCAAATACACAGCACTCCTCATTGTCCCCAATCACAATATAAATAAATAAACTTCCTCTAGTGAATCCCGAGGTAAAACGGTCTGCTGCCAAAAACTAAAATTGTTTCTAAGGGTTTTAAATGCTAAACAACATCTAATGTTGTGTTCTTTTCTTTTTTGGCAGTTCTGGAAATTATTGTGACTAGGTGCGCACAGCAGCGGTGAGATTAGATGAGACCTCTGCAGCCTCAGAGAGTTCCTGTCAGGAGACATTACCATCGGCAGAACAAAGGCATGTCATTATCATAGGGGAGAGCCAGAGTCACCTGCCTGACTCCCATTAACCCGCCCGGCCACCTTCAGAGATCAGGGACCCCACAGGACCTCTGTATTTGAACAGGGTTAGAGGAGCATCCGGAGCCCGGATCACTTCACAAATGTTAATCCACACAACAAGTGCTCCTCTGATTGTCTCGAACCTACAAACTTGGTAGTAGCAGACTGCCTGCTTTATACACGAGAGCCTGACAAATGACATGTTCACGAATAGAAAATACCTAAAATGAGAACAGAATAGAATGCAGAATTAGTTTGCTAATGGCACACCTGATATAAAACTAACTTTTTGACGAATTACGTCAAAATTGAAGTGGTCATTTAAAGAATAAAATGTCTTTGATCTTTGAAGATTCGGCCGTCTGGCAGATTTTTTGCGGCGGCCAACTAAGTTTCCTCGGTGTGATACACACGGTTCCGTGCCGTTGGCTGAAAGTATTCCTCGTCGGCTTTGTTTACGCCTCAATTCGACATGTTGAATCGGCATCGGGCCGTTGGGGAAAGAGAGAACTCTGATTGGCTGTTCAGCTTAGTGAAAGAGTCAGTACACGAGAATAAAAGCAAAACAGTAAAGGCCTGTTCACACCGGGACGAATTTCGCGCGCGATATTAGTCAACGTTAAACGCCTCGTGACTATTCTTTACGTTTCTTTCTTTTTCTATTGTGACCAGAGTTGGATGTTTGTTTGTATTTTTCTCGCTCAATCCCCGTGTATGAGGACGAGTGTAAAGTTTGAGTTAGTTTTATTAAACGCGGGGAAATACGACAACTCTCATCTCTTGTGCATCTATTTATCTGACAACTAGTGCTATGTTTTTATCTCGGGGCAACATCTCAACTTTGCGTTACATATCCTGTTTTCACGTCCTGTCCTGGCTGTTTTTAAGTGATGAAAATGTCCTGGTTTTCAAAAAAAAAAAAACTCCTGGGAAAGATCGGTTCTACAGCAAAATATAGATGGGCAAACAAGGTGGATGAGGAAGAAAAACACGATAAAGAGGATGAAAACGAAAGATATAAATAGATTTTGTTAGTTCGTTTTTGTAAGTTTGTGAGAGCTATTTTTTTGTTCCATTTTGGAGGCATTTCTTTTAGTTATTTATTATTTATATATTTATTTTTCTAAAACAGAAGACATTATTTCTATAATTATTTCATTCATTATTTTTTTAATATGTCATAATGAAACATGTTGAGACATGAAAATGAACACCCTAGTATAGGATTATATTATTTTTTCCGTTTTACATTAAGCACCATCTAATGTCAAGGAATGAATTTGCATGTTCACTCGGCTCATCGTCAGCAAAAAACGCGTGCTGATATTCGTCCCGGTTTGTACGGGCCTCAAGCAAAGAAGTCAAAACGGTAAAGATAGAAGGCTGTTCTTATGTTTCATCTTCTTACCTGAGTGTTCCTTGGTGAATATTTCAATATTAACATGAGCAGAGTGGAATAAAGAAAGCATTTAGCACAACTGATATTCAAAACGGTAAGCACGCGCTGCTTTGTTTACGTTATGTGTATCTGCAGGCCGGTCAGCGTCGGTTTTCCTTTTTGAATGACGAAAATAGACTAATATATCTGCAGAAATAGACAGTTGGCTCATTAAACGCAGGCGCAGAACGCACATTATAGCTGATAGTCGGCTGCAGTTCTCTCGGTGTGTTCAAGTGCAGCTTTTTATCTCAACGTGAGGGAACGAGAGGCGACAACAGTCGGCTTTCATCAGCGCTAGTTTGTTGGCATCGGCTTGGTGTGTTCCGGGCTTTACGATTAAACTTTTACCATAAAACTCCTTTCCCACTTCAAAAAGAGTATTCATTGCACAAACGTGATTCAGTGATTGCGATGATGCTATTCAGCAGCAAACAATACTAGATACACGTTTTAAACTGCCTTCAGTGTCGAATGAAAAAAAAAAAGTTACGGTATTGCAATGTAGTCATCATTTCAGGACCAAAGAGACATAAAATCCAAAATGCCTTTAATATGTATCCATTGTTAACTGTATTACAATTACTTGAAATGAAAGCTTTGTATTTACCAAAACACCTTGGTTGTGCGATTTGTATTACTTGACTATTTGTCTATTGTACCAAGAAATTTAATGAAATGACCTTTTGAGAAATGACTACTGGAGAGAATAATAAGCTTTGAAAATGCACCACTTATTTTGTGAAAATAGTATGAAAAAGGCATATTGTCAAGTGCTGGCTTAATAAAACATCTAAAAGCAAAAAACAAAACCAACAAACAAACAAAAAAAGAAGTTCAATGTTTTCAACAAATGGGCACTTTCTTTACTCAAGCATAGCTGACAGAGAGCAGCTTCTAACACACATTGATGATTTGTAGATCAGTGAATTAAGAACAAATTACTTGTATAAGAAGAAAGAAGATGTACAAAACGCAATCACTACATCCTGATTTTACGCCACCACACTCAATTAACTCACAGCTGACTAAATCTACTAAATTTCATGGACTACCAAGTAAAACAAAAAGCTTAGAAAAGTAGATATGTACCAAAGTAAGTAAAACAGTAATATTACAACAATTTAAAAATAATTATTTTCTATTTTACAATTAAATTTATTGATGTGATAGCAAAGCACTTTTTTCTATTTACTTATATACTGTATGTTGGCATTTGTTGTTTACGAGAAGTTTATATAGGCGTAATGATTTTTATACTGTACAAACTATATTCTATCCTTTTACACTAACTTTATCCCTAATACTCTAGAACTGGATAACCATCTCTAGAATTTATTTGAAATAGAATGTTTTCGTAACAATGTAAAGTTTTAAAATTTTCAAAAAGTCACCAATTTAATGAATTCTTCCCTGAATGTTATTTATTATTAGAAAATTATTCTTTCTTCAAGAAGAAAAAGGGAATCTTATTGACCCCAAACTTTTGAAGAACTTTGTAAAGTGATTGTTGTTTCCTCTGTAATGCCCTTTCCTGTAATATCATGTCATAACAGCCTTTTTTACATAATTAGAACACAAAAGCAGATGCAAAAATCCAAAAACTCTATCATGAAAGCACATAGATGTGAAGTTGCTGGAAAACAATGTGTCAACAGAGACCATTACAATGGGATTAAAGCTCCTTAATATTTTCCTTGTGTTTTGGTCTATCTCTCTGGAAATGAAGATAAGCGGTGGTTCATATTTCCGTTTCCCTGACAGAACAGTGGTGAGGAAAATTCTCAGCGCAGGGAGCAGTAGGGATGGAGGTGTGTCGCGGACCTGAAAAAGCTGTGGAATGGAAAGCAGCGGGATGTTTGGGTAATGGCCCTGGAAATGTGTATCTGACCTCTTACTGCTGTGAGATTTGCCTTTTGTTTATCTGCCAGCGGACACCATTTCAGTATGAGGTTTTTCCCTCATTCACATGTAAGAAATCTGTGCTCTTCTTTATCAAAGCAGTGCAGACTGTTTGGGAATATCAGGGAAAATGAAAAGCCCAAGATAGTCTGAGACAGCCAAAGGAAAGCACATAAATCTGAGGCATTCAGCCAGACTGTATTATATTAGTCAAATCAAAGACAGTGCTGACCGCTAAAATAATTCTGCATCATTAAAAAGGGTTTGAAATGGTCCTTTGAGATTTAAATGTGTTAATACTTGAAATTTTCATATATATGTGGAGATGATTTTCAATTCAGCTAAAGAAGTGTTTGCCTAATGAAATTTTAATGGTGTGTGCTGCATTTTGTGCACTGGTTGATTATGGATATATAATTTAATTTTAAAACTAGTCAAATTTAAAATGTGTTATTATAAGTGGTGTCAACATAGTTTTGGCCATGCAATGTATATACCCCTTTAAGAGCAGAGTTAGGCAGCATTTATAATTAAAACTGAAGTTTTTCCTCTTTGTCGCCATCTCTGTTCGAAATCTGCAATTGCAGTTATTCGCAGAATTATCTAACTTTACGCGAGTTAATCTCCTTCCACGTGGCACAGCATGGATGAACACAATGTTTGAGGAGAGAGTGCAGCTGTTGGTCACCGTGCTGGTGTGGATACTGGCATTCAGAATCACAGATTATTCTTTTTGGAAGAATGACCTTCATAATCATTTTCATGGGAAAATGTCATCTGAACAAATATAGTAACATCCACTTTTGTTCTGGTTCCGACATTGCAGTAAATCGCGATGTTTAAATCTAACAATCGCGTAAATCGTAAATCACGCAAAAAGTTTGTAAAACCATGCAAATTATTCTTTGTTCTCAAATTGTTAACGTTAACAACTTCAGCATTGCGTGACTACATGTAATGTCCTTCCGATTTGTATCCTTGTTTTCACATGGGTCCGGTTGTAGTCTCTTTTTTTCACTCTCGAAGTCTTGAACAAAGTATTTTTCATTTTACAGCGGGTGAATCTCCAGTTGTCACTGGTGATTGTCGTTTGAATCTTTCTGGATTCGCCATCGAATTGATAAGTTTAATTATATCAAGTGCTGTGAGAAAAGGCTATAAATCTCCACCTCCAACATTCTCACATGCAATATAGCCTACTAGCCGAAACCCTTCTTTATGTGTACAGATGTGACGTAATGATGCAAAGACACACTCAAATCCCTGTGGAAATCCACCAGTACCACTGAAATAAAAAAAAACATTATTGCAAGCTTATCGCTTTGAATTGAGCTAAGGCAAGCAGAGAAGTTTTGAACACTGGCTGGTTATGTGTTTTTTCAAAAACGTATTTTGGATCATTTTTAACCCAATAAAAGCTATGGACTGCAGCTTTAAAATTTAAAAAAAAAATTCAGCCATAGACAAAGTAGTAAACAGATTTTGCACAATCTAGATAAACATCTTACCTTAGAAACCAGTTCTCCAATAAGACCATTCCAGGACCCATCAGCCTGCTGGCTGCCATACTTGTGATCAGGGGCCACATAGATCTCATATTTGAAACCAAGGTAGTTGGCCAGAGCGTCCAGCACGTCGATTGAGAACCCTTGGTACTTCTTAGGTTTCCCAAGCACGTTTTCTGAGACCATCACAAATGGTTCTTCCTGGAATGAGCAATAGCACAATAATTATCATTTCAGCTTATAAAGGGACTAAATCATCTAGCTAAAAGCAACAAAAAGAGTTGAAGAGGACGGATTAAAACGCACAGACATTGAGGTAAGTTGAGGGCACCGGTTTTAGAGTCAACAGGGTATCATAAACAGTCTACTGAGAACACAGCTTGACGTTCATGATTCTGAGGGTGGCGGATCCATTTTTGGAGCTGACACATGTTTACCTGAAGCAGACGCATAAGCTCCTACAGCGGCTTAGCTAATGCTCATAATTTGATTTTATTTTCAGCAAGAGGCAATGTCACTTGGCTTTAACCTCCCCTTATGAGCTGTGGCATAATTCAGAGAAAAAAAAAGAAAAAGTCAGGCAGGAATTAGTGCCATGTCATATCCAATCAACAGTAATGTGAGGAAAGTAAATATGTATGGCTTCATTTTTAGGATAGTTGAATGAATCTACAGAACATACAGGAGATGCTAAGAGGTGCTTATTTGTTTGAGGGCCTCACAAAGGCTACAGGTTTAAAGGGGTCATATAATGGTACATGCACTTTTTACAAGTTGATTGTACAGAAATGTGTGTTGGCAGTGCCTGTACACAACCATCATATAATGATAAAAATCCATCCAGTGTTTATTCTTAATCTCCTTATGTTTTCCCTGTCTGAAATTCGAGCGTCTGACTGTGTGACGTCACATGGTCGGACGCCCTCCTACGATTGTTGATTGACAGCAGTGTTTCAACACAGACCCGCCCTGAGCGAGCTGTCATCATAGTCCGCCATTGTTGATACACTGGAGCAAAATGGCGTCTAAGCGATTGTGGCCTTCTGTTTCTTGGGTGCAATAACGAACACAGCACTCATTTTGATGTTCCTAAATCCAAACCGCTAAAGAACGCAGTGGCTGAGTTTTGTTTTCGAAGGGAATATTCCCCACGATCAGTGTTAATTTCGTTAACGAAAACTATGACGAAAAATGTTCGTTGACTACCTTTTTTTCCCTGACTAAGACAAGACGATGAGAGAACGACACCCACATCATTAAACGATCAATATGACTATATCAACACATGCAATATCGTTGACGAAAAAGACGAGACTGAAATGTGTTTAAAAACAAATTTAAACTGGACAAAACCACTTGTTTTGTTTTTTTTGTCAAATAAAGGACACGACAACACATTGACTTTTTTTACGAGCGTTCATGCTTACGGTTGCCAGATTTCAAATCTTTAAACCCCCAGTCAGAGCTTTTCTGTTAAAAGAACACGATTTTAGCCGGTCTTTTCAATAGTATCTGGCAACCACGTGCATTGCGATGCGCACACCTCTCTCTACACTGCTGAAGAAGTTTGTGGATGATCAGAAAGCACAGACAAGTTAAACTGGAGTTCAGCGATCTTCATTTGAGATTTTCAACTTAGAGGCTCATTCAGTCGGTATGTGTTCTGTCACGAGCTGCTCAAGCTGTTTGTGCGACTAAATATGCAATCAAAATAGTGCAATAGTGCAATGTCAACAAACCGTTTCAATTTCTTATAAGCTCAATTGAATTGGCCTAGAGAGAAAAAAATAATTACTTATTTTTTTCTAAAATAGTAAAGACTACATATAAATCGCTACCAAAATTAATGTCGGTAACTGCAGTTTGACTAAAAGTACTGACTAAAAGTTGACAACAATTGCAATGACTTTTCGTCAACTAAAACTAGACCAAAACTATGAAAGACAAAATGACTGAAATGTAAATAAGACCAATAAACATTTTTGTCTGAAGATAAAGACTAAGACTAAAGCAAAAATGGGGGCCAAAATTAACACTGCCCACGATCAACATCAATGCTTTCATGTTTGCGCGAATCATTTCTCACCAGCCTGCTTTATAAACAAGGGTCAGTATAAAGCTGGTTTTACTCAGAAGCTGCTCCTGAAAAAATGTCCCTGCTGCACCTCCAGAAGAAGTTAGTGTAAAGTTGTATTAATCTTTGCAAATCACGAAAAAAAAGTTCATGACCATTAGCTGTTGCATCAATCTGTCATTGAACTAACGTATAGATCAGTAAACACACAACGTTCGTATCTCTTATCTCACTGACTCTACACTGCTGGTACATACAAAGACATTGACATTGTTAACCAACCATTCAGAAATGTCCTGTTCGAGCCTTAATTGTTTAACTAATTTAATTAATTCTTTAACAAAAAATGGAATTATTTGACCGCTCTAAACTTCAGCCAGAGAAGAACTGAAAGGAACCATGTGAAAGGATATAGTGAATATCACACAGCAGGTCATTATTTAAGTTTGGCCTAAAAAAAGAATTATACTATAGGGTAAAATTAAATACACATATTTAAAAATAAAATAGCAACATTAAGCAAGAAATCAAATAGAAAACCTTATGTCAAGATAAAAATATGCTGGTTTATATTTTTCTATTTATAATAATTTTCTGATTCATTTCCAAGTGCAAATGTTGCTATTTTCAAAGCAAATTATTGGTACATTCTGAATTTAGTCTGCTTTAAGCTGATCATGGCTCGCTGTCACACCAGGACAAGATCAGCCTTAACAGTACTTCCTTAATAGAGACCTGGAAATGTATTAGCATTTTGTCACAATGCAATTTTACTATACAGTATGAGTAAAGAAAGTTTCTCCAGTGATTTGCATAGTTCCCTTCAAACATTTCAAATCAGTTCTGATTTTCTTGGAATGGAAATGTAGTCAATATGCTCTGAAACATCAATAATAATAAAAAAAAATAACAATAAAAAGTAATTTCAATAGAAAAGGGGTCTGAACAAACCATTCTCTCTCAGTGCTTAAAAATGATTCACATTTATCAAACATTACTGAACTTGATAGTGCTTGTCAGTCATACATTATTCATAGTGGGTTCTGACTGACTCATAAGATCCCTATTGCTCAATTAGGGATTTAAGGTTTTACTGTGCTCACATCAAAGAAATTAAGTCTTTACGAAAAGGATTTTAAATAAAAAATATATACCCGGATTCACACTCATCATACAAGCATTAGCTCTGCCTATGGCTGAAGAAACCATTCTTCTGAAGCAGCGAGGCCGCCATTCGAATTGATTAATGGTTCTCCACTGATAAAGACGAGCGAGAGTCTCCAAGGATCTCCAAAACCAGTTTGGCAGAATAGTGTGGAGGTGGATATGATGCGATTTGGATTTAGTCTGAGCTTGGGGCCAACTGGTGTTTCATAAAAGGTCTACAAACATTGTCATACACTGCCAAACTGGCTCTGGAGAGTTTCTGAAGGTCACACAGAGAAAATGCTTATTTTTATAAGGAGGAAGTTTAGAGAAAGACTCTATGAGCAGTGGAAATGTCGTCAGTAATGCTGACAGCTGTTACCTGAAATTGTGAAAAAATTCTCAAGGACAAGCTGCAGTAGTTCCCAGTAGTTCTATTAGAACAGTACAGAATAGTAGTTCTATTAGAAGCATAGAAGCATGGCAGAGATATATGTAACCCTGTCAGTTAAATTGACTCATACAGAAGAGAAGGAGGTGTAACAAATCTTTTTGTGGTGGGGTAGCATTACCAGTTTTTATGGTAGAGTGGAACGAGTATATGTTGAGGGATTTTCTGAAAACAGGAGGCTCCTAAAAGACGGACTCTTCAAGACCAACTTGAGGGCCACAACACTAGGTTCTTAAGAGAAACATAAAAATTACAAACAGGGGAAGTCTTCTCCCTCTTCAACCGCAGATTAAAATATCACTGTGAACATGCATTTCCTTTCCCTTTAATATCAAGTCAGTCTAAATGTTGTTGAATCCATAGTTTTAATTAATTAATTTATTTTTTTACTTATTATTACTTATTAGCTTATTACATTATTACTGCTCCTCTCTTCCCAGTCTGGTTGAACACATTGTTTTCAATGAAGCCCCTCCTTCTGAAATATGAAATGTGCTGTGATTGGTTAGCTGGCCCAGTGTGTTGTGATTAGCAACGGCTTAGCATGTGTTCAGAATATGTCACACCCCTTCATTACCGCAAACTCTACTCAGATGTAAACATTAACGATGGCATCAATTTCAAACCATTTTGTAGTCCGATTTCAGACTCTGTCAATGTTAATGAACAAGAGGATTGTGCTGAATGGATTTCAAGCATGGAATTTGCAATCACAGATTTCATAAGACGTTTCAGAGTGGTATGTTTTTTTGGGGAAATTTCATGTAGATGCTAGGGGTGTAACGGTTCACAAAATTCTTGGTTCAGTTCGATACTTGTGTCATGGTTCGGTATGTTTTCGATACAGCAAAAAGACAGAAATGCCAGAGAAATTTCCTTGATTTATTTATTTCAATTATATTTTTATTAAAACTAACATCATTAAATATGATATTTTACTTTTAGCAATGATGGAGCTATAATTGACTTTTCTTAGGAGCATATAACACAAAACAGCTCCTTGGACAAAATGAAATGTAATATTGTAGTAGTTAAACAGTTAAACAAAGGTTTATTTTAGTTCATTATAGCCTACTATTCCTGCCAAACTTCCATGGTTACAGTTACTAGTATTATTACCGTAAATCCATGATGAAAGTTGCTGATCTGTGGACACTGAATGGTTAATTCATGGCACAATGTTTCTTCCTGGTTTTCACATCAGCGCTGTTTGATTTGTTAATAACTGAGAAATGTGAATGTTTATCACTAGATCTCGCAGCAATGTTATTACTTTAGTGGCAAATAAAACATTTTTCTCTACTGGATTTCGCTGTGTAGTAACAGTACCTTTGCCATTTGATGTTGGGCAACGTTGTGGTCACGCCAGCGTCTCTTACATTATGAGCGTGCTTCCCACGTGCGACCCACCTAGTACATTTGGGAAAAAAATTAAATAAATTTGGTCGGCAGGAAAATGGTCCAACAAACCGTTCGGTTTAAAAAAAGTGTACCGAAAACAGAACCAAAAGCCTTGTACCGAACGGTTTAATATACAAATACGTGTATCGTTACACCCCTAATAGATATGATGCTATCGATCACAAAATCATGGATCAATTTCCTAAGTGAACAGTCTTACAAAAGCAAAGGCTTACAATGCTAAAGTAAACATCACATCAATTCTGTAATCAATACTGCTGAGCAAGCGAGCGGAGGCAAGGCTTTGCCCTTCTTTTACATCATAGCTTTCATACTGTAGCAACTACATAAAACTTATACTTGGAACTGTTAATAGAAAACACATCTACAAATAATAATACATACCATAAACAAGTCCATAAACAACAGATTGTCCCAACAAAATGGGAATGGCTACATCTTTCAGGATGTAGAAATGGCTACATCTTTTTATTAGTTCGTCAGCCTTATGACAAACTTTTCCGGGATGGAAAAAAAACAATGACAACGCTATTCGCCTTCTCTAGCGTAGCTCAACCAGGCCTCGCCAACTTTTTTTGCGTCACTATTTAAATGAAGAATATTATGGCTTCATAAGATGTGGAAAAAAGTGTATTGTTGTACAAACAAGCCGTTTGTTGTAGTTCTTGAAAAGTTTCCAGATTATTTCTGTTAAATAAAATATCTGCCTTTGGAGTGGACTTTAAGCTTTGTAACCTTTTTTATATTATGCTCAAACAGCAACATTACACACTAACTAAAGTTGAAAAAGCATAATCAGGACCCTTTCCAAGTAAATTAGAATTAGCTCGTATTGCCATAGCCATGACGTAACCATGGCGTCAGACCGCAGACAACTGCATAGTGAGTAACGCTTAGCGGCACCCAGTTCTTGTTTCGTTCAATCATAGATCATGGCAAGCAAGCAGACTTTGGGAAAAACAAGGAGAACTAGAATGAGGATCAATATCAGCGCGATGTTTCTGAGATGCCGAGAGCTAGCGTCCGAGACTGATTTCCACTCGACAGAGAGCTAGCGTCCGTGACTAATTTGGACTTGACAGAACTTCACAGAGTCACGACTTTACAGCTTTATTAGACAGGTGAGCAAAAGTACATAAAACAAATGAATGTTATAACGTTAGCTTGACATGATGAAATGTTAGACTATGGTCAGTATGTTATTCTTATGTTGATCTAGCTGCTAGTTTCGTATAGCAGACGAATTACAGTAACACGTAGAATAACATTATAACTTTCAACACACATTTAAATGCTGTTTAGTGTGATAGTGTAACGTTATACCAAGTGGAACAGCGCTGCGTTTCCCTCACAAGATTAATTCATCTAATAAACTGACCTGTGTGAGTAATCCAGCACTTGCGTGTAGTTCAATAGGATGAAATTTCCTTATTCCTTTACTATCCGCGGGACTCGCGTGTGATATATGTATCTTATTAGCAATCGCGACCTGCTTCATAGCACTGTAATGTTAAAAAACATGAGTGTTTTCACTAATCCTTAAACATTATTAGATCCATCAGCTTGACTGCAAGTCCCATCATTCAGCTCGTTAATGTGTCACACACATTCCCCTTTGTTATTGTTGGAAACGGCGCCCTCTTGTGGCCACTAAAGTTATATATTGGAGCTTTAATTTCAACTATAAAGCCGTTCTGCAAAAAATGATGTCATCATCCAGCTCAGTTTAGTTCTCATACAACAGTGTCTGTACAGTCAATAAAAAATATATTATTGACTGTACTGACAGATAATATTGTTGAATATTAAGTCTCCCCAACTAAGCAAGCCAGAGGCAATAGTGGCAAGGAACCCAAACTCAGTCAGCTGACAGAATGGGAAAAAAAAAACCTTGGGAGAAACCAGGCTCAGTCGGGGGCCAGTTCCCTCGGGCCAACTAATGAACACAATGTCATTATGATTCATCACGCTGGTATAGAGCCGAAGCTTGCCTTGGGGTCTTGTGCGGAGGACCTGTCTGGTTCTTGAGTTCATGTCGACAAGGCCTTGACAGAGGATCGTCTAGTAGACACGGTCTCTGCTGACATTCTGCGCTGCGTTGTGGTGGTGTCTCAGGTGCAGCAAACATCTTCCTCCAGAGTCTTCAGCAGCTCTGTTCACATTCCATTGCAATCCAATACCACGGTAGTGTGGCGCCAACGGCCCAGTGAAAATAATAGCCTGCTGTTTATTTTTCATATTCTCTTAAACAAATCCCTATTGATGTCTGAAGTGTTTCTGGGAATATGTCAGGCAGATTTATCATGGAAGGAGTGTTATTGACTGCATGCAGCCTTCACATTAAACCAGCGCTTTCTAATCCTCACCAGACCCCCCTCGCTCAATAAGCTATTAGAGGAAGTGAGGATATGCATGCCAACTCGCACTATAGCCCACGAGGTGCCATCTATCAGACCTCCCTCTGAGGGGCTTGTGCAAGACCCTGCTAGATTATCTCAGACCACCCGGCCATCAGCACGATCTGAAGAATATCTGTAGCACTTAGACTAGGGGCAAAAGCACAGCGACAATGACCCTTTTAACAGGATTCCTCCAATATCGTTTTTTATCTACATTGAGATGAAGCCTTGCTCTTATTGAGCCGGCCTAGTAGGGGTACGGTTCCCCACACTCATGTTCAACCCATGTTTCATTGATTTCCTCACTCATTATACAGCCATTCCTTCCACCCAACTACACACACAGTGGTTTAAATTCACACTACTCTTGAGGACAATCTCTACTTTGGAAATTCAATAGAAGACATGGAGCAAATGTGATGCAACCATGTTGCTAACATTAGCATCATCCTGTTTTGTTCAAGTGTTATTGCTGCGGGCATCCATTTGGTCAATGTGACGATCTATTATTTTATGCAACTCTACATTAAAAACCCATGCAACTATTTCACAATATTATGGTTTTACTGTATGTTTCTTAAAAATAAATACAGCCTTGGTGCGCATCTACCAGTGAGTAAATCAAAACAATGTCATGGTGCATTGAGACTGCAAGGTTTCATGGCAGCTGTGTGTGTTCTCAGACAGTTTTTATGTTTGGAACAGTACCAGCATTTCTCAAACTGGTGAAGGGCTGTCGGAGTTGGCATGTCACGTATCCTGACACGCCTGCCACTGGGGCAGCTGGGAGGCAGTGGGGAGTTTAAGTTGTAAGGAGCTGGTGAGCCACTACCAGTTAGCAGTAAGACCAAAGGGAGCGCTCCATCAGCCACCAACAGGGAGCATGAGCCTTCCCCATCCACATGAAGGTTTACTTTACAAATGACAACATATCCCATGGTCCCAAGCTCCCTGCTTCCCAAACCATATGCTACACCACAAGGGTGTATGGAACTTCCCTGGCACTCTTACTTCGCTTTTCCTACATATTGTGAGGAATAATTGAAGAGTTTGGTTCTAAAACGTAATAAACACCATTTAAAAAAAAATCTGTATTTTTATCTGGTCGGTATTGAAAAGTTTAAAGTTTAATTTTACGCAAAATGCGATATCCGCCGTGTTATGATGTAATGTTTTCTCCCTTTCTTTCCAAACCGTGACAAATGCCAGTCTCCCTTCTCTGCAAAATGCGATACATCCGCTCAACCAATCACAACGCACCATTCCATGCAATGTAAACAACGTAAGCAGCGTGTTAACTTGTTATGACAAAAACATATTCAAAAACAACAAACTACTCTGGTTAGACTTTAAAATTATATCTATCATGATGTATAACATTCTATGGCTCTACTTATCATTTGTATGTTTGTTTATTAAAGATTTTATATAAATTGATAATACAGTCACTGACTAATAAGATCATATTTGCCGATGTCTGCCGATTCCTTCTGGACCACACAATCTTTCAGCTCTCAAATGAAACTGAGAGACCATCATACTGTCTGTCAGTGTCCACAATTTGGCAACATGCGCACATGTGGATTCAGTTCTAGTCCCCTGACTTATCTGCCACCAGGGAGTTCAATAACATGACAGCCTTCACTGACTGCTCGCTGTTAGCGATTGTGGACGCAAGTTATTCACAGAGCATTCCGTCAGGGCGAGAAATTAGATAAAGAATAAGAGGGAGAGAGAGAGAGAGAGTAGAGAGAGAGAGAGAGAGAGAGAGAGAGAGAGAGCAGCATCACCGCTTTCTTCTCCGACTGACTTCAAAGCAGGGATATGAAGAATTTAAACCTCTGAATTGTTAAAGAACTCCAGGGACTCACTCAAATCGGCGCTGGAGGGAAGATAGCAAAATTCAAATCTCAATATAACCTAGCTCCCTTGGTCTACGTTCATCGCACCCCAAAAGTCACTCTTAATGTACTTAGAGACCGGTGACTTGATGTGAACAGACCTCTGGAGCTTACTGGAATGAATATGGATTACTCTGGGGTTACTTCAACCTTATGAGGTCCAGTAAAACAGAGGGTAGTCCTAATTAAGTCAGTTTGATGTAATTTACATTAGAGGTAAAGCGAGAGACCATCACTGAGCAACAGTGAATATTAGAACACTGACATCTTTTAAAACTTTGTAGTTATAAAGACTGTTGTAGCTGTAAGATGACATTTAAAGCCAATTGACTTGACTGGTAATGCTGTAAGAGTACCTACCAGTACAGTGACCACCCGTAGGATGACCCCACGCATGTTGTTTTCAAGCTTTCGATCTGTCAGTGTCCCGTTCAATCCGTGGATGGGGTCCCAAGTAGCAAGCTAAAAATGCAGAAAGTTCACAGTAAGTTCAAGGCATGCACAGAAAGATGTATTGATTACACTAACAGCTTCATAAGAAACAGACATCATAAATGAGAACTTGATAATAAATCAGTTGCTTCTACAAATCAATAATTTTAAATCGAGATTCAATGGACATTGCTTGGACAATGAACTTGCACCCCAGATGCTTTTCCTGAAAACTGGCCCATTATCTTCTCTAGAATTTCGCATGAGATTCTAAACAATGTCTCAAACTGTGCTAAGTTCTGTAAAAATAAAGTTTCCATTGAAAAGTCAGATTTCAATATTAAATGGGATGACTTATTTACACTGTTAAAGAGCTGGATTCTCATGCTTAGCATGGCAAAAATTCTGTTGGACGTATGACATATTTATTTGCCAAATACACTTCTTCAAGTTTTCGAGTTTTTCGAGTATGAGCCTGCATGACTCTTCTCCTGGAAGCACGCCCGTCAACGTACTTCGCTTCGGGTTACGGAAGCCATCGGCAGCACTGTCATTTTGTTTTTAGACCACAAAATCAACAATGCCAACAAAGAAATGTTTTTGGTTGTGAGGGAAAGATAACCTTCTCCAGCTTCCCAAATAACCCCAGCGTTAGAAGAACAGTGGATGCAGTTAGTTTTTCTAAGTAACCGAAAAACAAAAGATTCTTTGGAGATATGAAGATGCAATACTACTCTATGTACTCAAGATTAACATGAGATTGGCAGAAACTGTGCATGTAATGTGCCCTTTAACTAAAATATGAAATTACTGGGTCAGTAATATTTAATTTGTTTTGGAAAGATTTACATTATATTTATTTATTTATATTTAATTGATCAAATGTGATAAAGACAATGTTATTAAAAACAAACAAACAAAAAAATCTAATAAATGGGGTTCTTTTCCTTTTCTATTCGTAAAAAAAGTAAAAAAAAAGTAAAAAAAATTACCACGGTTTCCACAAAACTATTAAGGAGTACAACCAGTTTGAACATTGATAGTAAGTTACTTGAGCACCAAATCAGCATATTAGAATGATTTCTGAAGGATCACGTGACACTGAAGTCTGGAGTAATTCAGTTTTTAAATGCATTAATTTAAAGGCATACTCCACTTTTTTTGGAAATAGGCTCATTTTACCACTTCCCCAAAGTTAAACAGTTGGCTTTTACCATTACAATCGAAAGCGGTAAAACCCTACTGTTTAACTCTGGGGAGTGGTAAAATGAGCCTATTTCCAAAAAAAATCCCTTTAAAACAGTTGAAATTATAATATTTCACACGACTGTGTGTGCAAGTTAAATCCGAGATAAGATGCAAGTAACTAAACAAAGCATTTCATATTTGACAGCTGTTTTGGGATAGAAATTTAAACGACAATATAATCAGGCAACTGATGTTTACTTCTTTGTAACTTTCTTCCCTGTTTATTTTCTACATTGACACAGACGGAAATAAAAAAAGCTACCAGCAAAAGTTTGAGGGGAAAACACAGGGTAAGATTAGGAGACAGAGAAAAATAAAAAGTGATGGACATCTGGAGAGAGCAGTAATTGACAAATAATCTACTGCCCACTGAGATCCATTTTTTTGGCCTTCAAATGTCTTGAAATGCACATGTAGATTAGAGAAATCAAAAATTTCTTGGGGAGCAGGCCCCCCAACCCCCCAAACTACCTCAAATTTAGGACCAAATTTAGGAGGCTTCTGCAGCTCACACTCTGAGCTGCAGAAGCCCCTCTGCGCCAGACACAGGGATGAGTTTTGCTTCTTTCACAGAGAAAATAATGATATGCCTTAGAGTGTAGCCCACGAACAACACAACACAGATGTGATAGTGACAAGGAATAACAACCCTTGCTTTCTGGCCAAGACACCTGTCGAACAAAGAGTGCTATGAGCCTGTTAGGAGAGGGCCAGTTCAAATCAAAGATAATTTCCCAGTTAACTGTGATTGTGTTCGATTACACACAGAAGCTACTTTGTTAATCTGAAAAAAAAAAAAAAACAGTGAAAAGATCAGGTCCAGTTCTACAGGGGTGCTAGAGAAACTGTAATAATAGAATACACCATATTGGCGAAAGAGATCTGGCATATTTGCACTCTGGAGAGCATTAAAGGTTTCTATTTACAACGTGTTTTTGCAGTGTTGAGCAATGTAGCCAATCACAGACAAGGCTGTTGATCTCTTGAACCCAATGGTTATAATCAGAGGTGTTTGTTAGTCAGAATCCACTTATC
The DNA here is from genome assembly GCA_030378365.1 of Hybognathus amarus. Lineage (NCBI taxonomy): Eukaryota > Metazoa > Chordata > Actinopteri > Cypriniformes > Leuciscidae > Hybognathus > Hybognathus amarus. Next base: position 141,591 of record JAQIUQ010002951.1, on the reverse strand, counting down.
GCTCAAAACACTGGAGTTAATGTTCAATGCTGAGTTCTGCACACTGAGAAAACTCTCAATATAAATAGATTTATTGTGCAGTGTAGACATTGTGGATGAGAGGCCTGCAAGAATAACTGATCGCTGGCATACTGGCAAAAATGTTGCCGTATCCAGGTAACTGCTCATTGGAGGTGTTATAGTAATTACCAGTTAACTTTCATTATTTGTGAATTCATTATTTTATTTCTCAGTGAGTAAACACAACATTTTCAGATTAAACTACATTCAAATTTGGCATGCAGTTTACTTAAACAGTTTGAAAAAAATGTGGAGTGATTTGAGGAAGAGACAGAAAAAATAAGAGTTACTAAGGTAAAAAGGTGCATTGATGGTGTTTTGGCTAATTAAAACAAAACCGCAAAGTTTAATTAAATAAGTGTATAGGCAGAACTGAGATCAGAACGGATTGATGGGTTTGTAGTATAAATGCTGCTCTGTCTCCGTCTCGAGTCACTTATAAAACATGAATTTAAAAAAGCAACATGTGCCAAACATCTTTCCAAACTTGTAATGAGAAGTATTTATGTAAACCTCACTCCCTGCTCTAAATCCTGCTCGGAATGGTTCAAGCAATGACCTAGAGGGAGTAAAGTTTAAGGAGGTGAGTGTATTCCCCCAGCCTCATGAGATGCACTAGTGACTGACACTAGAGACTGCGATGTGGGTTCGAGGACTGGTTATAATGCTATAATGGCTGAATTCAAATAAAATAATAAGGACCATGAATGGGCCAGTTCGTCTTGCCAGACATAAGTCAATTACTGTAAATCAGTGTTTACAGGGCAATACAATATTTGATATGCATCTTATCAGCCTTCTCTAAAACTTATCCAAAATCTCCACTGACATGGTTTTATAATAGACTTCATAAAACATAATTATAGAGATATAATCCTCAAGATTTGAAATGAAGCATGACCACAATTGTGGCTACAAGTTGCAATCCTACATTCACATGATTTTAATACATTAATATATATGTAAGCAATAAGGTACAAGAGGCTGTGCTGTATCATGAATAAGTAACGTCTCAAGGGCGTTGTTAGGCATGACGCGAAGCAGAGTGCCTGCAACCCCTTGAGCCGTTACTTATTCACGATACAGCACTTGCCTTGAGTATCTTATTGCTTTTATAAAACGGTTGCCACACACTATTTAAGTAAAAAACAATGTTAGTGCAAATTCCTTGAAGTAAAATCACTAAAAGCCTACCTTTCGCTGGAAAAAATAGACCCCCAGTGTGAACAGCAACAACGTTCCAATGTGTAAAATGCATGAAAGCTCAAATAAAAACAACACAGAACCGCAGTGTTGCGCAGCGATCAATAGAACCGTTGGGTGAAGCGGCTTGTAGCCGTGTTTTATCGTGAATAAAGCACAGCTCTTGACCAATCAGAATCAAGGATTCGAACTAACGTTTTATAAATACATATACATATACATATATATATATATATATATATATATATATATATATATATATATATATATATATATATATACATATTATCTCAATATTAACAATAGTATATTTAATTTTGAGTCTTGAACTAAACAACCAAGGGTTGGCTTTCTAAATATACAGTATATGTGTTATGTGTCTATTCAGAATGACTTATGAGAAACCTTTTTATTTTTGGTATGTCATGAATGCATCACTTGCCCAAATTGGGGCTGACATGTAAGGGGTTAAAAAATACCTGAGATATATAGAACACGGATAAAACCATATTCTGTCACATTCATATGTTTATTGTCTTTGTCCTTGTAAAGGATTTCCTGGAACGTTATAAGTTTTATGACTTCAATGAGTCTCACTTGCAAGGGCCCTGTGGCTACGGGTATGAATGAAACAGACCATTACATAAGTGTACTCACTAATGTCTACAACACCCTATTTGTGTAAAAAAATAGGAGAAATAGTACATTTCTCCAAAGAAATGTGAAGTAAACATATGCAAATCCATAGGTTTGTCTCCAATGTACATACATTTTGGTTATTTAGTTCCCTGATATTTAGTTTTCTTGACAAAGAGTATGACATTACCATCACAGATTTCTTAATTTTTTTTTATTTTTTTAATAATATATAATAAAACTTTAGATCCCTCTTATGATTTCTAGGAAAATAAAGCAGCATTTGCAAGTGCTCAAACAAAAAAGATGGATTTTGTTTGGATTGAGATTAGTGATATTGAGCTATTTAAACAAAATTGACTTAAAGCTTAGCAAGAGGAGCTATGTTCCTGCAGTCGACCTTTTTAGGCAAATAAAATGTGTGTCTGAAAACATTTCTGGATTGTAGGTTTGTATTTTGTTTTCCCTGTATGGAACATTAATGTCATTTGTCAGTCATATGCCTGTTTTAAGTGAAGAACTGCACTACTAACATACATTTTATACTGTGCAACAATTTTAACATAAGTTAGTCTCTGCTAATAAATCTGATGTAAAAATCTATTACTAATACAATGCAACAGGAAAACACACACACATGAACAAGCGACACAAAAACAAGCTTTACATAGAAACACAGCAAGGAGCAAACAATCATGATTTAGACGAGTAATTTAGGGCTTTGCTCTAATACCCAAGCACAAATCTGTTCACCAAACTCTAATTACACTAAGCTAATGTGTGCCGCATAAACAAACAATTTGTTGCCCTACTGTGTTCATTTTTCCTCTCAGAGTCGGATAATAACAGAAAACAACTATTGATTTATTTGCCCAATAAAACAATAGCGTAGAGACAAAAGCAATACTTCCTGGAGTACGTCGAGCTACCTGTGAAAAAAATCCTCTCCGTATAGATAAAGATTTCTAGGTGTCCTGCAAGAGTGTTGGAAAAAAAGATTTTCCCGCTCCATCAAAACATGATGAAGGGGTTCCGGAAGGCACAAATGTATAAGACTTTGATGCTTTTGAAGTTTCCCTTCAAGAAAGTACTCTTATGACAGAATACAAACTGCATCAAAAATATATTTAGAATAAAAAGCTGGCACATACACTTCTACGCCCAGCTTTGTACCAGTACAAATGTCATTCTTTGTCCGTGCAATACAAATGTCACCCTTTATGCATTCAGAAACATGGCACCAAAACAACCTTGTTAAAAAAATAAAAACTCAATAGATCTGAGAGGTAATGCAGCTCACCTTCATACACAAGAGGTTTGAAACACATCAATTTGACATAACACTGCACACTATGAGTCGTATTATCATGAGCTCTGGCTCGTCATTTGCATAATATTTAGACTGGGATTAGACAGGGTACACACCATCCCATGGAGGCTAATATGACAGAGCCTTTACATAACTATCCACTTCAGAGGCGCTGAGGGCTTTTTCTTTACCCAAAGCAGCCATTTTAAGTTAATTCTAATCAAATCTGTCTGAAATATCAGCCTACTAACTATCATTATGTAATAAAATCACCTGAAATATTAATGGGCTCGAAGGGGTACGAGCATGTGAAAGTGTGTGTATTTTCTTTGACAAGAATTGATATTGTTGAATATCAAGCTACATCAAAGATCCTGCAAAACGTTGTGTGTAGAAAACGGTTTGTATGCGAACCTTTGAGACTGTTTATTCATTCTTCTCATAGACAGTCTGCCCTTAGTGGCTTATCATCAATTCAGCCAGCTAGTCAAGGGCAGGGCAGTCCAAAATATTAACATGGAGATTGGGAAGAACATGTGATTCTCATGTGATTAGGAACAACAGACTAGACAGTTGATACATTGTATACTGTAATTAAAGTCATATAATAACTCAATATAATAGAAACATAAAAGTGAAAAATAAATTCAAGATGGAGACATTTTTGACCACCCGTCTGACACAATTCAAACTGATCTGTGCACGTAATTGAAGGTGAGAAAGGACTAGCCTGACTCATGTTTATTATTTCAAGCTGAAGCTTGAAATACTCCACTTTTTTTTGGAAATAGGCTCATTTTACCATTCCCCAGAGTCAAACAGTTGAGTTTACCGTTTTCAAATCCATTCATCTGATTTTTTTTAATATTTAGAAGAATATCAGTAACCAGACAGTTTCTGGTCTCATTGACTTCCATAGTAGGAACAAAAAAATACTATGGAAGTCAATGAGACCAGAAACTGTCTGGTTACTGATATTCTTTTAAATATCAAAAAAATCATCTGAATGGATTTGAAAACGGTAAAACTTAAATGTTTAACTCTGGGAGTGGTAAAATGAGCCTATTTCCAAAAAAGTGGAGTATCCTTTTGAATAAAATGGATTCTCTTTAACTAGATGTCTATGCAGCTATAACAGATCTCATAGAATGGCAATTCCATATAGATTGTTTTCTGGTGCAAATAAAAAAAAGAGAAAGAATGTTGTTCCCGTCTTATTTACTCAGATGCATTTAAAAAATAGCACAATTCAATAGACAATCAACCTTCAATTTCAGCCATTAAACATTTATTTGCAGTCCATTTCCTCTCTTGTGGGAGCAGGTGGAATATTTTTATGATCTATGATTGATTGATTCACAAAGCTCCATCAATTAAAACGAATGTTTTTGTGTTTAAGGACACTGCTATGCTTTTAAGTGTCTCCGTATTGATCTCAAGGAAGAGACTTTTGAAGAGTGTCCCTGAAAAGTAGATCCAAAGCAAATGTGAGTCTAAAATCGGTAATCTGGTTTGATTGCGCATCAATTTAATATAAAACCCAGAGACTGTCCGTTGAAGCTGAAGCTGCAATATCTGATAAAGGTCTCCTTGAGCATGTCTACATAAACTAATAACAGCTATATTTACCACAAGCAAGGCATGCTAAATGCCTGTGAGAAATTTCTAGCCTCATCTAATCTATAAAATATTATCCATTGGGAGAATCTGTAGCCCTATTGCTGAATTGCTGCTGCTGACGGCTGTCAGCATGAATCGACACATCCATCAACCTTTGGGCTCGTTGAACTGATGAAACACAACAGGCTGACCTGGTGATGTTCAAATCAGAGCATTCTCAGGAGTTAGATCACCGCTCCTGTCTTAAAGTAGTGTTTTTTTATATATTTTACTAACCCTTGCATTGTTGCAAGCCTTCATGGAATACAAAAGAAGGAAGTGGAACAACATGGAGCTTAAGTAAATGATGAAAGAATTGGTGTACTATCACTTTAAAAGCATCAAATAGACACATTACACGGCCAAATAAAAGCAAGATACCCCGAAATACACTACCATTCAACAATTTGTGGTCAGTGTTTTGTTTTGTTTTTGTAAGAAATTTATTAAAAATTGATCAAAGGTGAAATTAAAGACATAAATTTACAAAATATTTATATTTTAAATAATTCTCGTTGGACTCATTGCTGAATCTTAAACCAGCGGCAGAATATTTGAAATCGCCTAGGAGTTAGGGTGAGCTGCCTCATCCTGAGGAAAAAAAAAAAACCTGTAAATTTCAAGCAGAAAAGAGGCGAGAGAGAGAGAGAGTTCTGCCTCTTATCTTCAGAGGGACAGATAAGAGCCCATTTCTCACTGCAGAATAGAAACAAGCTCTCTGGCAAGAGAATGACACCATTAGCATCCCATAATGCCTCGCTCTATTCTGCACATTCACATTTTGTGTGCGGGCGTAACGGTGTCTGCTCTGGCCGTTTCTGCACTTCACGTCTGGATCTGTTCATCTTCATCACATGCAATTGCTGCCACTGCCACATAGCTGGAGTTAGCAGATAGTTTCAAAGGTGAAGTGTGGATGTGAGCGACCTCATGGCCGGTAATGCCAGGGTTTCGATAACCTCTTAAGGTGATGATGTGACACTTTGCTGTAGTGCAAGGCAGAGGAAAGTCAACGCAAAGATCACTACAAGCAAGGTGTCTTCATAAACTTACCATTTATCACCCGTTCCTGTCTTAAAGGTGCTCTAAGCGATGCTCACAAGTTTTTTAGGCCAAATTTTTTTTTGTCACATACAGCAAACATGTCCTCACTATCCGCTAGCTGCCTGTCCCCTACTGTAAAAACACGGTCTATGCAGACAACCCAGGCTCCATAAATAGCAACAAAATCAAAACGCGGCAACCCGCTCTACAAAACATAACAAACTGTTTCAGCCAATAACTGATAAGAAGGCCCTGGGGTGGGGTTTGGGGGTCTGTGCAGATGAGGAGGAGGGAGGGTCTATCTAGCCTCCGTTTTGTTTGAAAATACTTTAGACGTCAACGAGAAGTCACGTCACCCGTCATCGCTTAGTGCACATTTAAAGTAATGTTTTAAAGCAAAGATTTTAGTACATATTCTAGTAACACAGTCTCATTCCAAGAACGTCATGCAACTGACGCTTTTGACCATATGTCAATATCCGCCTTTCAGGGTACCCTTAAACGTTGGTTATATGACGACCCGGGCCGTCATACAACTAACGCTTTACCTTTAACGTCAGTTAGGTGACGGGGTAGGTTTAGGTCTGGGTAGAGTTAGGATTAGATAACGTCATCTAACAAACATTTAAGGGTACCCTAAAAGGCGGATGTTGACGTATGTTCAAAAGCGTCAGTTGTATGACGTCTTGGGATGAGACTGCGCTGATTTTAGCAGTGACATTTTCTATTTTTTTTAAAAGCTCTTAAAGGGAAAGTTAGAAAATTCTGTCATCATTTACTCACCGTCATGAGTCATGTCATTCAAAACCTGTATGACTTTCACTCTTCTTCGGATCACTAAAGAAGGAAGTCACATGGGTTTGGAAAAACATGAAGATGAGTGAATGATGAAAATAATGAAATCGAAATACCCCAAATTTGGGTATTTTTAACTGTTTACTCAGAAGCATTAAATTGATAAAATGAGACAGTAAAAACATTTATAATTTTACAAAAGCTTTCTATTGTAAATAAATAATTTTCTTCTGATCTTTCTATTCATTAAGGAATACATATTTTGTCATAGCACCAATAGAAATACTGACAGTACAAAATCTGAACAACTGGTCTTAAAGGGCTAGTCAGAAAAAAAAACGATATATATATGTGTGTGTGTGTGTGTGTGTGTGTGTGTGTGTGTGTGTGTGTGTGTGTGTGTGTGTGTGTGTGTGTGTGTGTGTGTGTGTGTGTGTGTGTGTGTGTGTGTGTGTGTGTCTGTGCGTGTTGTGCTGTGCGTGTGTCGTGCTGTGCTGTGTTGTGCTGTGCTGTGCTCGTGCTGTGTTGTGCTGTGCTGTGCTGTGCTGTGCTGTGCTGTGTTGTGCGTGCTGATATGTGCTGTGCGTGCTGTGTCGTGCGTGCGTTGTGTGTGTGTGTGTGTGTGTGTGTGTGTGTGTTGGTTTGTTTTTCCCGGCCTGTTTGTAGCTAAAGACACACCATCCAAGCAATTACCATATTTTCAATGCTGGCCTGCAATTCTATTGAGTTCACCTCACTGAATCCATGTTCACAGGATTACCACCTGTGTCTCAGCAATTCATTTTAGCAGTTATGCCCTTCCTTGCCAGGATGTCCACTGGGACTTTATGGATGCATCACTATACTAACATATTGCAAGCAGGGTCATATCGATGGAGCCCTGCCTCAGGCAATTTGTAAAACAGACTTCACAAGTTTGTGGTTCAATCGACATAAACGAAATGCTAAACGATGCAAAACTGCACCTGTCATAACAAATAGCCAAAGAATGACTGCCCCTACAGGCTTATTAACCACAAACAGCATTATCACGGCAGTCGCCTTAAGTCAAAGTCATCCAGAACATGCATATTTCAAAAACACCTCGATATGCTGGGTGATGTGTGGCTTTGCCATCAAAAATCAACTTCAATTTTGCATCAAGCTTACAATTATGCTTAAATGTCCTCCAAGAGTCAAGCAAGGTAATATTATAGAACATACTTAGGACATGCCATCCTCTACAAACACTGATATAGAAATGTACCAGAAGCTTACCTAGGATCCCTTTTGTTTGTAGTCAACATTTGAAGTGGAAAGTTATACATGCATTTTGAACAATACTCGTTCTTGTCTTCAGGACAACTGATGAACTTTTTTGATCCACTTCAAATGTTGACTACTAAAATATTTACACACTCACCTAAAGGATTATTAGGAACACCTGTTCAATTTCTCATTAATTCAATGATCTTAATCAACCAATCACATGGCAGTTGCTTCTATAGACCAACTCCACTTTTGCGTCATCGAAGGGTAACGAATGAGAACAGAACTCGCTCTAGATCTGCTAAGTTTCTTTTATAGCAAAAATGGCACAAACATACACACTCTCTTTGCCTGCCTGAGGACCGTGAGCGGTATTTAAAGAAGCTACTGGATTCGGGGTTACAGAGGTGTCGCTTTGAAATGGTCGAAAACTGGATTAATGATACGCAGTGGCCAAATATGGACTATTCAGACATCTAACGTTACCACTATCTTGTGGAGTCACCCAAGTAAGTAACTTTACAAACTAGACGATGAATGCATCATATTTAACTTGATTTAAGCTATTGACATAGTTTTGTTGTCGACTAGCTACACTATACTGTTGAAATAGTGGCAGGCTGAGGACTAAAGTGGTAGTCCTGCTTGTGTCTAGAAAGTGCTAGGACTTTGAAAGTTGTAAAAAGGTTTACAGTGTACGGCAAAATATGTATAGGACCAATGTATGGGGCTATCAAATTGGATGTTGTGACATTACACTATCATATCTAGCCTAGAAGGCTTGATCTACTGCCGTTCGTGTTGTTACATGTACTGTAGCCCCAGAACAGTGGTCGTCAAAATGTCATATTGGCCTAAAGCACTTTGTAGACACAAGCAGAAACCAGCCAAGTCCACTTTAATTCTAGCCTGACACTATTTCAACAGTAAAATTCAGTTAACAGCCAATGTAGCATGCCTAGTGAGAGCTAAGTAACGTAATGTTCTAACTAAGTTATAGCTAGTCGATAACAAAACTATGTCAATAGCTTAAATATGATCCAAGTGACATGGCCTCATGGTCTAGTTTGTCATATGAGTGCACTGTCAGAAAAAAAGGTACGAAAGCTGTCACTGGGGCGGTACCTTTTCAAAAGGTACACTTTTGTACCTAAAGAGTGCATATTGGTACCTTCATGGTACACTTTTGTACCTAAAGGGTGCATATTGGTACCTTCATGGTACATATTTGTACAATTATGGTACCAATATGCACCCTTTAGGTACAAAATGCACCCTTTAGTACAAAAGAGTACCTTTTTGAAAGGTACCGCCCAGTGACAGCTTTCGTACCTTTTTTTCTGACAGTGTGTGTTGATGACAAAAAAAAGGCTAACGTTACTTACTTGGTGATTCCACGAGATAGTGGTAACATTAGATGTCTGAATAGTCCATATTTGGCCACTGCGTGGGGTCATTAATCCAGTTTTCAACCATTTCAAAGGGACCCCTCTGTAACCCCGTATTCAGTAGCTTCTTTAAGTTTGTGCCATTTTTGCTATCAAGAAACTTAGCAGATCTAGAGTGAGTTCTGTTCTAGGGAAATCCGTTTGTTTTCCCCAAAAGGGGCGTTACCCTTCGATGACGCAAAAGTGGCATTGGTCTATGCATTTAAGGGTGTGGTCCTGGTCAAGACAATCTCCTGAACTCCAAACTGAATGTCAGAATGGGAAGAAGGTGATTTAAGCAATTTTGGTTGATTATATGTTAGTTTTGTTTATTTTTCTGTACAATTGGTTGTATATGTACATAGTGTATATGTATGTATATGTGTGTGTATATGTGGCCCGGGCCCAGTGAGCTCTTAATGTGGCCCTGAGTGCAACAGCCTTGATTGTAAAATTCCATTTACCGGGTATGTGTTTAAGAAGTATGTTAAATTATCAATGTTGCATAATTATAATACTGTGGAGTAGCAGATCAACTTTATTGATTTAATTTTGTGTTTTAATGTCTTAGGAAAAGAGACGGCTGCATGAGACAGCTCAAAAGAACTGGAACTGTAAATTATTTTGTGTTGATAGAGGCAGACATGCTGCTCCTTTTCATTCATGTTAAATGCTATTGTTGTATTTGTTTTAAATGAATGAATAAAATAATAAATAAAGTACAATTTTCTCTTTGTGTGTGCTAAACTAAAGCAGAATTAAGGCTGAGAGACTGCAAGGTTGTGACACAGCACACTGGGGAGTGTTGAAAGGAGTGACGAGCTCCAGGCCATACATAAAAGTTCAGTCTGTACTCTATGCATCTGCCACTGCACTGTGTGAATGGAATAAATGGAACTTAAATGGATTGAACAGACTTTCTTTTGTTAATTGAAATAGAATATGGTTATGTCAGAGGTTATTCTGCTTTACCTGAAAAAAATATAATTAATCCATGAAGAGTAAAAGTGCTGTCAGTAAACTTCCACGTGTCAATTATTGATGCAAACAAACACATTCGTAAAATAATTACAAAGTGAAAAAAGTTAATGAAAATATGTTTATGATTAAAAGAGTTTTGTGAACACAACTGAAATATTCATTTGAACTAATGATTTGATAAACAATAATGAATTTGACTGTAATGATGGACTAAAGCCAATCTATTTAATATTTAATCTTCATAGACAGCACAGGGCTTCAGAGAGGTGAACAGTGTGTGCTATTTTAATAAAGCTTTGTGAAAAAAGTCAATTAGTTTATATAAAAGATTAAAAACAATTATAAATTGAGATTGAACATTTTTGAGTCTAACCACACCAAAGTCAAAGATTCATCACTTTAAAGTATTCACTGTGTTCACTAATTAGTTTTTGAAGTTTCCAGAAAGACCATGTTTGAGCTTAAATCAAGCATTACCACTATTCATAATTCTTTTTTTAGAAATTTAATTACCTGGGCGAAACATTTATTATTCTTATTAATATAAAACAAAGACAGCTCTGTATTCACTGCCTTACTGTTTGTAATGGCAGATCTAAATCATGTTGTATAATGTTTTTAAGACACACAATTCTGCAAACTGTACCTTAAAATAAACACATAAATTAATAAAATAAACAGATGGGTTTAACATGTATTGTGTTAATCTATACTATACTCATAATCCATACTTCACAGTTTATAGTATTATGAGTTATGTTCAAAATTTTATTATTTTTAAGGTCACGTTTATTTATACTATACAATAATAAATTATTATTATTATTATTATTATTATTATTATTATTAATTATTATTATTATTATTATTTAATCACCTTGCCTGTGGTAATGTTAACGGCATAAAAATTGGCACAGGTGTGTATTTTTTTATTTTACTATTTCACTGCTATTTTCTTAAAAAAAAAATCTTTTTTTTTTTTTTGCACTAGGTGCACAGTACACTCCTTCTCAGTGCCTTTTGGACAAAAATGGTCCCATTAAAAACCATTAAAACTGCAATTTTGAATCCCAGACCAATATAACTGAAAATCATGAAATCTTTGTTAAGAGGCTTTCATTCTGTTGGCAAGGTTTAATTTTTTTACCATTTTTTTAATTATTATTATTATTATTATTATTTATCAGATGGTGCCATATTTCCAGGTTTGGCCTATAAAACAAATACCGCTTTATTCATGTTTTCTGCTTCAGCATATTATAGAGCCAATTGGATAAATTGTGCAATGATAATCGTGTGCTGGTATGGATGTCTGAGTGATGTTTGTATGCATGTAATAAAAACAATGTGTGTGTTTGTAATATTTGAGAGAGAAAGCTCAATTGCAAATCTGTTGCACTGTGCCCAAACAAACTCTTACAGAAAGCTCATTTTTCAAATTTGGAACATAACTTATTCAGATTCATGGCTTTGATTTTCTTGCCATTTTAGAGTTTAACTTGTTTTATAAAATATTTATTTTATATAAAATTAAATCATTAAATCATTTTAATTTTAGGTACGTTTATGAAAAATTAACTTTCATAAATTGTACCTTTATAACTTTTTTTTGGATTTACTTATAATTTGTTTAATTTATTTTTTACTTCGGCTATAATCTGCCATGGGTCTTTAAAATGATACCATACTTAAGTCTATGCTCCCAAGCTTCACATTTTTATGACAGTTTTTTAGAGGACATTTTTGTCCTCTAAATACCTATGTGTAACTTTTTTAATTGCACAAGGGTTAAATCAAATTAGTTTATTATTTAACATTTTGCTTTATTTAAAATATTTTTGCCTGAAGCAAGTAATGAATGGCAATGTTTGATGCAGAAAAATATCTAAAAAGTTATACTATTTACCAAATTAGAAAAATCATATTCAAAACAGAATATGTTTTACAACATTTTTACAATTTTTTAAACTACTTTTAAAAATTATACAGAGAATGATAGAAAATGAACAGAGCAAAATAAAGAAATTTAGATATTGTCCTGATCTAATTCTGTTTGTGTACTGAAAAAAAGGTGCTCGCATCCATTTGATGTTTAAATCAGTTAAGATTCTGAAATTACACTTAATTGCAGTGTACTTCCTTCCTTACTAGCGCGTTAAAATTAGAGCTGGGTACACACTATCATCCCCTTCAGCAATATCTAGGGCAACTGTGAAAAACTTCCTCCTCATCCTATTAAGACATTGACAGAGTGTGGACTGACTCAACCTTCTCCAACAACATGCCTCCCAGGAGTGAGCGAGTGAGAGACCAACAAGCAGAGGAGGAGGAGACAGGAATGACTGCGAATGCCTCTCGCCTTTATACTTAAAGCAGTTCTCCTTTATATTTTAAGCAGTTTTGAAGTTGATGCAGCCCTTAAGTCTAGCCTCAAAACAGTATTATGAGGCAGCAGAACGGGTAAGTCTGAAAGACTTGTGGGATCCTGACCCCGGATCCTCGCACCCTCCTCTTTATCTGGTGCATGAGGCCGGAGGTGGTGGGCTTCAGGGACACACTGATTCAGTCATGAGGAAATGTTCTGTAGACGGGATTAGCTAACATCATAAAGCCTGTATTATATAGTCCCTACTTCCAGCCAGCAGATAATGATGTGGCCATGTTGAATATTTCAGGCTGTGGTTTGCTAAGTGCTTTTTCTCAGGGGACTGCACTTTTGCTGTCTAACTGTGGCGTCATGCTCCATCCTCTCTGGATGGAGCACCTGGAAGGAACACTGATCTTGATGCCAAGATACACTTTAATTACCCTTACTACAGGAATAGACGTGAAGGGGTCATTTATAGTGCAACACACTGTATGATTGTGAATGTTTTTATCTTTTTCTTCTCTCTTCTCATGAATAACAGATGACAAGTATGATGAGTATTGAGAAAGTCATTATTTACACATCCTCACAATATTCCAAACTTGTATGACTTACCGAACTACTTTTATAGGGAGTTTCCATCTTTTTTTAAGCTTTACAAGCCAAGATTTAATTAACTTTATATCATCATATTGGAAAAAAAGATGGCCAGGATATTCTTCAGAAATTCAACAAAACACTGGTTTGAAAAGATCTTTTAAAAATCTAGTTTAAATGTGGCAAGCTAGTAATGTAGTCTTTATATTCAAGGTTTCATATGGTTTTCAAAAACGTATTTCTTTTAAACATACAAGATCTCTGATGAATGTTTCCAGCATCTTACTGAATCTATGCCACAAAGAATTAAGGCAGTTCTAAAGGCAAAATGAGGTCAAACTGGCTGTTAGCAAAGTGTTTCTAATAAAGTGGGTAGACTTTGCTAGCAGCCAGTTTAACCTCATTTTGCCATGAGAACTGCCATAATACATTGTGGCATAGATTCAACAAGATGCTGGAAAAATTCAAAGATTTTGGTCCATATGGAGATGATAGCATTGCGTAGTTGCTGCAGATTTGTCAGCTGTACATCAATGATGTGAATGTCATATCACATCCAAAAGATGCTTTATTAGATTGAGATCTGGTGATTATGGAGGTCATTTGAGTTTAGAGTTTTGAGGTGAGCTGAGCTTTGTGACATGGTACGATTATTCTGCTAGAAGCAGCCATCAGAAGACTTGTGGTCATACAGGGAAGGACATGGTCAGCAACAATACTCAAGTAGGCTGTGGAATTTAAACGATGATCAGTTTGTACTAAGGGGCACAAACTGTGGCAAGAAAATATTCCCCATAATATTACAACAACAGCACCATCATCATGAACCGTTGATACAAGGCAAGAAGAATCATGCTTTCATGTTGTCTGTCAACACCAAATTCTGACCCTACCACCTGAATGTCACAGAAGAAATCAAGACTCATCAGACCAAGCAAAGTTTTTACCACTGCAACTTATCGCCCAGGTTCCTGATGATAGCTAACAGTAGTGGCTAATCTGCTTAAAACCGTCTAGCACCAACAACCATGTCACATTCAAAGTCACTTATATAATCTTTCTTTCCCATTATGATGCTCAGAACTCTCCACGGATTGTCTTGACATTGACCGTTTCTCAGTATGAGGTCTTAATTGTGTTCATGTGGATTTTCAATTCACAGTTTACATCTAGCCAAGTACAGTTCAAATACCCGGATGTGTTCTTGATCCTCCCTTTTTATATGTGTTCTTGATCCTCCCTTTTTTGTTGAAAATGCATTGAGAGGTGATTTGTGCAGACTTGAGACATCTAGGTATCCCAGAATTCATCTCGCACCAACCAGCAAGCGTTAATAGCAAAGAAGAAAACCCGCGTAATTTATACGTTTTACGGTTATTGTCATGAAATGTTTTCAGAATGTAGTTGTGCAAAGCTCAAATCTGTGGTTAATTTATAAAGATAGCGCCTCTTTAAAAAAACTGATCTGACGTTTTCGGAATTGTGAGATCCAGGCGATCACCGGACGCTCAGCGCTCATTAACACTGCCTGGAACAGCCTTTCCCCGGCTCAGTCCATCTTACGTTTGCCACTGGCACTGATGTCTAGTCTAGTGGTTAAACATGAGAAATAATTCATCTTGTGTATATCTAATGGGCAATCTTTGGTCTAATTAATCTATACTGCACTTTGTTCCCTGGCAAATCGCTTTGGCTGAGGGCAAAGTGAAGTTTCATAACTTTATATAATTAGACTATTTGAATTTAGAGTTGTAGCCTACAAGAGAGCTGACTTATGTTTGACTGAACCGTTTGCTTAATTTCTTATTTTATAGCATCTTGCAAAATGAAAACATAGAGAGACTGGGTTATGTTTTTCGTTTTTGTAAAAAAATATACATGCAGTGAATATAATTAATGCACGCGTTGCCTAAACCACATTTGTGTAGTAATTAAAATGTTTAATTTATTTTATTTATTTTTATATGTAAATGAAAAGAGGCAGATTGGTGTTTTATAACATATTTAGTTTTATTGTTGCCTAAAATATACATAAAAAGATAGTAGGTAGCCAGAGCAAGCTGAGTGACAATATAAAATATCAAGAACGCAGCAGTTCCATTTACAGAATTACTGGAGTTGCGTCCTACCAGAAGGAGAGTTTGTTCTCATGAGTCAAACTTGTAGTAAAGTTTGTGTTCTTGGTACAAAAACAACAAATGTCTATATACATGTCTAAATGCTTTGACATTACTCTGTGGTTTTTGATTAGGTATTTGTGTTAACGAGAAGGTGTACCAAATAAATAATACTAATAATTTGTTACATTTATATAGCGCTTTTCTGGGTACTCAAAGCGCTCTACATTGAAGGGGGAATCTCCTCAACCACTACCAATGTGCAGCATCCACTAAAGTGTGCCAGGAAAACATTCCCCACACCATTACACCACCACCAGCAGCCTGCACAGTGGTAACAAGGCATAATAGATCTATGTTCTCATTATGTTTACGCCAAATTCTGACTCTACCATCTGAATGTCTCAACAGAAATAGAGCAGAATTGTAGCCTCTTTTCCTATTTGTAGTGGAGATGAGTGGTACCCGGTTGGGTCTTCTGCTG
This sequence comes from Hybognathus amarus, assembly GCA_030378365.1. NCBI lineage: Eukaryota > Metazoa > Chordata > Actinopteri > Cypriniformes > Leuciscidae > Hybognathus > Hybognathus amarus. The sequence continues at coordinate 125,663 of JAQIUQ010002951.1, read as the reverse complement.
TTGTAGCCCATCCGCCTCAGAGGTTGTGCGTGTTGTGGCTTCACAAATGCTTTGCTGAATACCTCGGTTGTAATGAGTGGTTATTTCCAATGCATTCTCATCCCAAGGCGCCATATTTTGACACTTTTGCAAAAGCGTAAATATCCAACGCACATGGGACCCTTTAGTGCCAAATGAGACGGTTAAGTTTAGGTATGGGGTAGGGTTAGACCACTAGGAGGCGCCTTCTGCCCGATTTATTTTTACGCGTTATCTGGCGCTAAAGGGTGCCATGTGCGTTGGATATTTGGCTTTTGCAAAAGCGTTGTATATGGCGCTTTGGATGAGAATGGGCTGTTATTTCAGTCAAAGTTGATCTTCTATGAGCTTGAATCAGTCGGCCCATTCTCCTCTGAACTCTAGCATCAACAAGGCATTTTCGCCACAGGACTGCCGCATACTGGATGTTTTTCCCTTTTATAGCATTCTTTGTAAGCCCTAGAAATGGTTGTGCGTAAAAATGCAAGTAACTGAGCAGATGATGAAATTCTCAGACCGGCCCGTCTGGCACCATCAACCATGCCACGCTCAAAATTGCTTAAATCACCTTTCTTTCCCATTCTGACATTCAGTTTGGAGTTCAGGAGATTGTCTTGACCAGTACCACACCCCTAAATGCATTGAAGCAACTGCCATGTGATTGCATTAATGAGAAAACAGGTGTTTCTAATAATCCTTTAGATTTACTACAGTCATGTGGTGTGGTTAAGCTTCCCACGGACGTTGTAGTTCGTCAACAATGGATACAATTTATGTTTGATTATGTTTCTGAAAATCACAATCGTAATTTAGCTCTCTGTGCTGTGCATTTACGAAAGACAGCTTCCAGAATCTCCACGAATTCAATGTCGGATTCAACAAGAAACTGTTACTAAAACATGAAGCAGTTCCAACGTTAAAACCACAGGCAGCAGTTGTTGGGCCACAAACTGTAAGTAAGACTTGATCATTTTCAAATGTATTTGCATGTATAATTTTCAGACGTAATGCCAGTGCTGGCTTTATTGACACTTTATGCTATTTTAGTGTCTACGACAAATACGAACAAATATTTTTAGACCTGAATTTGTATATGTACTAATTTTGTGAATGTATTTTTCATGTATACTTTGACGTCATTTTTCTGCTTCCCAAAATACTGAAATTAAAAAAAAGAGTCAAAGAAAGAGTCACTCGAAGGACATGATTCTTGCCTCTTTTTTTTTTTTTTTTTTGGAAGCACAGACAACAGCCTTGGGCATTTCATTGAAGAATGGGTAAGCGAACAGCCATGTTTCTCTTTTATGAATCTTTCTGACATATTGCACCTTTCACGTCAGTTTCAGAGCCGGCATTGTATCAACAGTATTCTTAGCTTTCTTGATGAAAACACTTGTCGCTTCGCACCTTTGCTTGACCTTTAGAAAGTAGACAGCACCTGTGGCACACACTAGCTTTTTTTCTGACGGCTTCATCAGCACCTGGTAATTACCAGCAGGCAGCAGAGGAACCTGCAGTGATCAAAGCCTCAGGCACAGAAGAAAGAAGGGAACAAGGAGAGAGTGAGAGAAACAACTGGCAAGTCCAGGCTCTGAGGTATGGAGAGGTGAGGACACTATGAACGGGTTGTGTTAATCCGGCTGGAGCAGGAACATGGGAATGTGCTGATCCACAGAGGCATGAAGAGTCTAAAAGGCACTGTCTGCGGTAATCCTCTGGTTTACATGCTGTAATTCTATTCGAAGACAGCAGGAGGACACACTGGGGGTCTAGCCTAAAACCTGCAACCACAGCCTTCAATACACCCTCACTGCGAATGCATTTGTTACTGCATTATGATAAAACATCTTTTAATCAGAACTCAATATGCTGGTGCCTAAAGGTGCCATATGTAATAATTGAGGTAAAAATATCCAAAAAATGAGCTACACGCATCAAAAGAATGAGAAGAAATAAGTGCAATGATGTAATTAAAAAAACTGACAAGTTATAATGCTGCCGAGATATAAACCTAAATTAGCATGCTAAATTACTAGCCCCGGCCCGGCAGGTGTCGTAATACCAGTTACGGCCATGGGAGGCGGTATGCGGGCCTGCTACATAACCACCAGCCAAACTGCAATAGACGAGTAACTCACGCGGCTTGTGTGTATACTTGAACCTGATGTCAGTCGTATGGAAATACAGCCCACTACTACATTTCAGTTCAGGGAATAGTTAAAAAAATGATTGGTCGACATTATGCATGAGGAATACATTTTGGTAAGTTGTAGCATACTGTATCTTTCAACAGTGTTCATATTCTTTTCCATTAGCTAGTAGGGATGATCGATTCACGTGCGCTAGGGATCTGTGGTGTAACATGTACAAGCGCCAAAACGGTATTTATTGTTCGAATTGCGTAATAAAATTGACAGAATCTGAGAGCTTAACTAATCTGCTTGCTAAGTGTCAACTGCATGTGTCTTGCGCTAGCTTGATCAACATCAGCGAATGCTGTCTGTCTAATTAATTGAAACTAACAATAAAAGTGTAATATGAACAAAACGAATACTGTAAACTTAAAATAAAACCCTAGGCTTTTATTTTCCCATATAATACAAAATGCACTCATGCAAAATGCGTCATAATTTTATAATTTAGTGTTGAGATGTTGTTCATTGAGTCTCTGATCTCCAAAAATCTCCAAATGCTCCTCATGAAACTGCGGTCTTCCAACCTTTTACTATCGTGTCAAATGATTTGAATAATATGCGCAAGAAAGAGAGCAAAAAAGCGCTCGCTTGTGTTGTTTGAAGACGTCCGTGGCACAACTCCACTTTCTGGAGGTATACTGCCCCATCTGTTATGGAAAATGGAATATATTTTGACTTTTAGTTCCAGATGGCACCTTTAAGCATTTCTTGTTATTATCAAAGTTGAAAACAGTTGCCTGTGGTGTGGGTGTTTTTATCAGCCATGCTGATAAAGAGTCATATTGCACTCCTACTTGTGTGATATTGGTCATATATGTACACATGTGTGTCTATCATCCTTCTGTAGAAAAAAAAAATGCTGTTTATCCCTATATTTTTCTATCAAAGTATCTTGTTCATGGCAAAGTTCTCGGCGAAACAGCATCATAAATAAATAACGATCACAGGGGTTCTCTGTACTTTTCAAAATCACCCAGAAATGGATGTTTCGTTCACTACAGGTCTAAGATGTTTCTCAGTGCCACAACAGATATTTGTTCCAGTGAAGTCGAGGCGGTGACGTGCAGCTCGGCTTTGAGGACTACACTTCTCTATACTGAGGGACATTCATTCTGTGGGAAAGCAAGAGATGTTTATCTCTACGAACTATTCAGCGTGCAGCCACAATACAAACACAAACACTAAATACACAGCCATAAATAAATAATGAAGAAAAGGGAATGATTTTAGATTTCTATTTTAAACATTGCACAAGAATATGCAAAGAGAACGATATCACATTACAGAACTGTGTATGTACTGTATGATGTAAAATATCACAAACAAAAACTGTCATTGTCTTTTTTTCTGTATGGCATTTTGGTGGAAACATACATAAGCCTTGTAAATGTATTGTAGTTGTATAAAAAAAAAAATCAAGGTCAGAGGTAGCATTTATTGTCTCCCTTTGGAGAAATTTGTTTTAGATTATAGGGAACTGCTGCCGCATCAGACACAACATATGTAACATACAACATTAACAAACATTTCAAATCCTAAAAAACCCTGCATCATAAAAACAGCACATCTCATAACACCACCACCCCAGCTATTGCAGTTATATAGCTTCCTGCTGCAATTGCTCAATTAATTTAACAGACAGTGGTACGAAGAAATATTTGTATCGGTTATGCTTGCATAATGAGAACCCTGCTATCTCCAACCAGAGTTCATCAGTGCATCCTCAGGATACAACACATGTGAAGTCTAATAAAATACTTGTTTGCTCAAAAATATCCTGTAAAGAGCTAATAGTCTGTGTCCCCATAATTTTTCCTGACACTCTCACCAAGTTATTTATTTGAGCTTCTCTGTTTTACTGTTAAACTACCAACCAAACAATAATTCCACATCTTTAAACACACTCTATAGTTTGCAAACCGTCAATGACTACGCTTACATGCAGCCCATAACCCGTTCAAAGACCGGAATATTAGTAATAACCTGGTCGCGAACGGCCATGTAAACACCGACAAAAACCTGAATATGCTCATAACCCGGATTTTAAAAACCGGGGAACCCCTTTTCTAACCCAAATTTTTGGTCATGTAAACGCGTCTCGGCATATCCCATAGTGATTTGTGTTCTGCGCATGTTCTATTCGCAAGGAATCTTGGTCTTTTGAGTAGAGAAACTTCTTCGGCGCATTCAAAAATCAGCGTGCAGTATACCGGAAGTAAACATGGCAAGACACAGCACAGCATACTTTTGGAGCGAGGTCAGTAACGTTACCAGCATCAAAGAGCAGAACAAAGGCGATCGCTATATGCCCCGAACTATACATTATCCGCATGCTGCTGCTGTTGTTGTCATTGGATACAGGAAGAAGAATCGGAAATGACGCATATTGCGTCTTAAGGTTGTTCGTACGTATCTAGGCGCTAACCGTGCGTCACCTTTTACATCGCGATATTGCAATTCCATAGCCTGGCAAACCAGCCCTATCAAGATGTTAGGTCTGGGAACTCACAATTGGCATACCTCAATCCGGGGGCGGGATGAAAGGTTGTCTTTCAATCTCCCTCTGCACGCCATCAGGATAGCGCTAACCAACTAGAGCAATGATGGCTGTGGCTGAGTGAGTCCCATGCGTTTTCCCATGGTTTCTCTCCAGCGGTTAGATATATTAAACTTTTGCCTTATGCGGTCGTCAAAACTCTAAACACATCTTTCTTTTAATAATGACTTAAGTGACGTTCTTAACTCCGAATCATCCGAGTCGCGCCCAAAGCCGAAATCGAAAGACCGCTGTTCGCCAGCTGCGTCTTGTTTGTTTTTAAGTAGCAGGGAAATCACCTATGGAAATCACAACGCAGAACCGTCACAACTCTGCCGTCATTGTGTTAAGCCCGCCCACCAACTCTATACACGATGTGATTGGCCAGACCAGAGTTTGGATTTTCCACTTCGAAAGTCAACGGAGAGTTGCTAGACCACACTTTGCAGCAAAATAATTTTTGCTGCCGCTAGGGTGCGTCTAGATTTCTAGGCTAGCAATTCCATGTATACAGGATAAACTCTCTCTGCTCAAGCATGTATACGGGTAATTCCTAATGTTTCAGAAACCTGAATAGTGACCTTAACCCGACCATAACCTGAAAATTGGCTCCATGTAAACGTAGTCATAGATCTGTATATGATGGTTGTCAAACCAGCCCACAAACACTTCTATAGCAGCTTTGTAGTCATTAAAATTTCGCACTCACACAAAAGTCCTGCATCCCAATTTAAATTTAAAACTTTTTTCCATCTACAAGAATTTCACAACTGTAACTGTGACAAACACCTTTGGATACAAGAAAATCCCATTAAATAACATGCATTTTTTATTTTATTTTTCTGATATAAGTGAACCATGACCCCAATTAATATGCAATAATCGAGTGCTTCTAAAGAAAAAAAAGATTTTGCAGGCAGCTCAAGTAAAAGACCTCAAAATAGATTTAACCTGACATTCACATCATAACCCACATTCATTAATACAATAGGATTTTGATCTGAAAGTTCAAAAACTCTTCTAGCCAAATTCTTACATCAGAACACAGAGAAACTTTAGCGTAATAGAATAAGTGCATTTTTGCCTTTGCACAAAAAGTAATAGATTTCAGTAAAAGCCTAAAAAATGGAATTGAGGACTAGTGTGGAGATAAATATGGGACTGCAGCAAACAAAAGCGCTGCTATGCCTAGCTCTTTTCTCATATCTATTCAATCACTTCATCCTTTAACAATATGATAATACAATCCGTGTCACACATGTGGAGGAAAATATATTTTTACTCTTGGAAAATTGAAGAGGGGCTGCGGTTGAAAAGAGAAACTCAAGGCATTTAACACATTGGCAATCTACAGGGAGATGTCTGACAAAATGTGCCAAAAAAGAATAAGAAAAAAGTAAAATGTCTTTAAAGCAGCACAAATCAATGATAGCCTTGCTCATTCACACTCTCTCCATCTCCAATCACACAGGCCAAGACAGCTCCTCTCAAAGAACATCTGAATCTACCTATAATGGAATGGAAAATTGGAGGAAATGGGTCAGACCCGAGGGGATTTCTTTCCCCACTGTACAGTTTTCACATATTTAACACAGCCGCTTCTACAACCTTGCCTTGCAAGTCGGCAGAACACATTAATGCACATCACCCAGTCGAAAGGGTGCCATTTCCAAATATAATACGAACACACTAAAAGTCATGTTGTACAACTTCTGGCCGTACCCTTAGTTCTGAATTTGTCTAGTCGCATAACAGATTGTTCTCAACACTGAGCTACAAAACATTTAAGACACAAACTCTAAGTATGTGAACACATGCACTTTTATGCAAGCTGGGTTCTGTGACTGTGAACATTTCACAGTCCACAATGTATATGCAATTATGTGTTGCTGTCTTCATCTAAGGTCTATTTTCTGTCAGGGAATGAAGGAAATGAATCATATTAAATGAAAAGGCTCACATGGTATAGATCAGGGGCTTCTAACCTGTTCCTGAAGGACCTCCAGCATTGTCTGCACATTTTGTATGTTTCTCTCATCAAACACACCTCTGGAATACTCTGCAGATAAGCCAGACATTCAAAATGTGCAGTGCTGGGGGTCCTTCTGAGCAGGTTAGTCTTCTAAATAACATCTGAACTAATGGCGCACATATTTGAAGGTAACCTCAACCTCAATCTATCAGATTAATCTGCTTGTAACTTCAACCACAGATGGTGATAGAGAACTTTAAATGATGTACTGTAGTGTACATTTAAAGAGGTAAAACATTTGCATACTAATGCAAACACTACCAGTTTAAAATTTAAGGGTCAGTACATTTTTTTTCTTCAAATAAATGCTGTTCTTTGAACTGTATAATGTTCTTTGAACGTTATACTGCTAGTTATTAAGCAACATAACTGGTTACAACACTGGTAATAATAAGAACATGTTACTTGAGCACCAAATCAGCATTTTAGATTGATTTCTGTAGAAGTAATGGCTGCTGAAAATTCAGCCTAGCTTTTTATTTAAAGGTGCAAAACGCAAGTCTCTGAGTTTTTGCAGAACTACGCCCCTCTGGCGACAAGCGCTACTACAACCAGGTGTGCGCGCTCATGGAAAACACACACACACACATGCGTTTGCCCGAGCTGTTCATAACCGGAGCATCAGCCGCACACTGTGCGGCACACATCTTTTGTTACAGCCATAATGAGGTAATAAAGTTATAAATCTGCAAGTCATTTAAAATATATGAAAGGAAAGGCATTTGAGTAAATTACACACTTATGTGTGTGTGAGGTGAAACAGGGGTAGTAGAAATTTTCAGTTTTATGTGCTTACTGTATCCACTTATGATTGTATTATTATGGAAACACGTTCATGAACAATATAAGTTATTAGCCTACTTTATAGGACCCGTTTGAGCCCTAGAGCAGACCAAAGATCTCTCCATTTGTTGAAAGCCTTCCCGATGTTGACTCTCGTCTTATTCCGACGCCTGGCACCGGACAGACAGAAGTTTTATTTTCTTTGTCTTACGTGGAGTTTGTGTTGCGGTTTGGAATGAACTACAAGCCGGTCTCTTTGGGGCTGTATACACCTGCCACTTCATGCGTTTTCTCAGATTGGATAGCTATCTGATTTATCAAAACGATTCCATTACACCTGGTCACATAAATGTGTTTTTGCAAAACGGATATTAATCTGATCTTCAATTTCCGCGCTATATAGCTACAGATTTCATGAAGTGCACTTCACTTTTATTAACGGCTAATTTCAAAATCAGCAAAGACAGCAATAAGAGAGAGCGGCAACAGCATGGTAAGATCATTTCATTTCTTTAATTTTAATGAAGATGGTAGTGTTAAGCGTCTGCGACTTACTTTCACTTTGATTTGCGATAGATTGCGCTGGCTTGATGGGCTCAGCTGCTCATCTGAGGTGATGTGCGTCGTCATATATGACTAAAATAACATGACATATAGCCTGGTTTCAACAACCAGATGCATTTACACTTTGAATCCATCTTCTGCTTTTGTGGAAAGTTGACTAAAGTTGTGTCGCTCGAGTTTTCTTCTCTGATACGGAGAATGGCGGCGAATACACTAACCTGCAAGACATAGGCACATAGCCAGGCGAGCGCGATGAACGTCACGCACAGTCTCAGATTCGAGCCCGAATCCCTCTTATTTATTTCACTGTACAGGATTATAGAGGTGATCGTCAGTGATCAGAGAAGGGCTCATTCAGCCCATCAGGCGATTGTTTAAGCATGTATGGGTTAGAAACATGGCTATTTTTAACATGAAATGTTTCACAATGCACCTTTAATAAAAATAGTAATATTTAATACTAGAAAACAGTTATTTTAAATTGTAATTATATTACACACAATACTGTTCTTTCTATTTTTGCTAAAACACAGTAAATGCAGCCTTGGTGAGCATAAGAGAAAAAAAAATCTTACCGACCCCAAACTTTCCGTAATGTTTGTTTCTATGCTAATGATGTAGCATATGTTCGAAATCACATATGTAAGCTTTAACTACATTGACGCTTGCTGATGGTCATATTTAGTTAATGAACTGCTGATGGAACGTTAAGCTGGCTAATAATAGACTTTCCTTATTCTCTAATCTCAGTGACGTCTAACTTGTTCTCTTGACGTTTGTCTAACCTTTTTCTCTGCAAGTTTTCCCACCTCTTCCGGCTCAGTGGACCCTCACATTAGTGCAAACTCCATCACATATTCCCTACTGACTGCACGACCTGTGCGCTAATACATTTTAAATGAAGGCAAAAACAAAAAAATATTTTGTATCCCAGCATGGATGATTAGCCAAAATGGCTAATCGAGCAATTACGCCGCAGTGAAGCTTTTAGATGTTTTGATATATAGAGAGGTAAGCTGAATGTAGCCAATGTATTTAATGATGTGGAAAACTAATTCTTGCATGGTGGTAAAACTAATTATGACAGATTGCTTTTAACCATAATAATTGAGATATGTACACAGTACATCTACATATTGGTGTCTACAGAGTAGGGTTCAAAACATTTTTAAACCATATTAAAAAAAACAGGATTCAAAATCTTATTTATAGCTTTAAACAATAAAACATCTTATGATTTTGAATAATTTAAAACACAGAAACAATCAAATTTTCCCTTTTCAATTTAACTTGTCACCCAAAGTGTTATGCATATAATTTAATTTGTATCAAATCAAAATCATTTTCACTATCCACCCTGTGAATCTCTGAATAGAATACTGTGTCACTGGAAGGATATAACACCGGTTGTTGAGATATTGATATCACTCTTTACCCTGGAGTCAACTTCACACCGATAACTCCAGGCAACAAGTCTATGTTAGAAACAAAAGCCATTAAATGCCACTTCAAAAGGGACTAATAATGTTCAGGACAATTGACCATATGAAAAGAGAACAAAGGTTGTCCAATCCCTTGTGACACTAAAAATGTGGAGTGAAAAACTACAAAGTTCTTTTAGAAAGATGCTCAAGTATGTTAGCTGCGATTTTCAACAGGCTGGAAGAACAGCCCCCTCACAGGAGGTAGCTAAGATAACTACTGCTAATGTGTTAGCAGGTGGCCACATTAAACAGATTTTGTATCTGGTCAATGTCAACAAGTGTGGAAATACATACTGGCATGTCTGTAAACACAGCAGTTAATTGAAGAGATGTTTAAAACACAAGTGGCTTAAACATATGTACAGTACTTGTGAAGAACTGTCCTTTTATCAATCTATACTATGTGTTTGAATATTATCAAGCCAGTGTAAATTCAGATTGTTTACTGCAAAAGTAATGCATGAGAGTCTTTATAAAAGAGGGACTAAAATGGTAGCCTTGATGAGACCATCCTGATCTCGCGAGCTTTCAAGGTTTCACTCGCAGATCAGTCTGGATACATTCCGTTAAAGAAAATTTGGGAGCAGTTCACCAAATGAACGTTCGAATCAGTGTTGGCTTTGAGGCGGGTTGAGGTGTGACGCAACGAGAAGCGCGACAGTTCAGTCTAAAAAACATGGCGGCTTCAGCGGATGAAACTAGCATCAGCATGGCTATCGAGCAAGTTTTATCTGGAATTACAGAGTATTTCCTCACTGAAAGACGAGCAAAACACTGCTCTGGAGGCTTTTCTCAGAGGAAAATATGTTTTTGCTCTTCTCCCGACTGGTTTCGGCAAGAGTTGATCTGATTGGTTGATTTGGCCCGTCTATCACCAACATAGGCCAATCAGCTAACCAGTATTTCGCCCCTTTCCAAAACTACTTCAACGAAAGGTTTCCAGATGGATATGCGGAGCAAATCCATCTGGCGGAGTCAGGTTACTAAAATGGCACAGATCAGTAAAAGATTTAAACATTGCTAAAACAAGAGCAAATGTACTTAAGCCAAATTGAAAAAAAAATACCATATAGATAGATAGCTGGACGACGGACGGACGGACAACGGACAAGACAGACAGACAGACAGACAGACAGACAGACAGACAGACAGACAGACAGACAGATGATAGATGATAGATAGATAGATAGATATAGATAGATAGATAGATCAGATAGATAGATAGATAGATAGATAGATAGATAATAGATAGATAGATAGATAGATAGATAGATAGATAGATAGATAGATAGATAGATAGATAGATAGATAGATAGATAGATAGATAGATAGATAGATAGATAGATAGATGAGATGGATGCATCCATCCATCCATCTCAAGCCCTGAGTTCCTCCAGCACTGCTGACGTCAAAGCCAGTGTCTATTGCCTGTGCGTTGGCTAGACGCATCCGTGGGCCCCCTCTGGGCGACCCCCACATGTGCAATCCACTTTAAAGTCCCTGTAAAGTCAAAATTAAGTATGTGTTCTGAGTTTGTCACACCACAGAAAAATGTGTTATTAGCCACCCAGCCAAATTAGAATGATAAAAAAAGCCGGCAAGTACATAAAATAAGCTATCAAAATCATGAAAAATGAGCAGTTATCTCTGTTCTCAAACGCTGGGGGCGTGTCTGCTGGCTGCGTGGAAACCACGCCCACTCGCGTGAAAGCTGTTGACGGTGATATTAGCTGATTAGCTTTTGGAGACGGGAGGATAAACACTGAGGCGGGAGATCGTTGCTTCGGCCTCGTTAACCAGTAACAGCGGATTATCAGTGAATTATCAGTGAATCCCAGTTGTCTCTTAGGAAAGTTTATAAAATGATCCAGTGTAAAACGATCTCTACAGAGGCGGGTGTTGGCGGTGATCCTCAGCTCTTCATCAAGGTTGGCTCTCTAAAAACCTCTTCTTGATGTGATCGTTTTTAGGGAATTTAAATAAAGATACCGATCTGTTTTGTACATGATCGCATCCAGATGGTAGCCCATGCATGTCCGTGTCGAAGGCATTGCTAGCTAGAAAACTGTAGGCTCAGCTGTAGTAACTAATAGTACTGACAGTCACTCGCGATTGAGCGGTGAATGCGAATGTGCTCGGGGAGTGTTATTGTGTGTTATGGGAGAGATCAGACTCTGTGCGTCATCAAATAGGGGTGTGTCCAGGAGCTCATGGGCTGCAGTGCGTCACAGAGCCCTGTTTTAGCCTCGCCAATTAATCCGTAAAATTGCAATGGTGAAAAACTGTTTAACGGTCTAACTGCACATTTCAGTACTTCACAGTTCACAGACTTTGTAATATGTTTTAGCAATACATATGTAACATTTATAATGTGTTTAGAACTTTTTTGTAGAATTGACTTTACAGGGACTTTAAGCCTTGCTGAGCATGTGTCTTTCCCTTGGCAAGTCACCTTGCCACCCCTGGGGTTGAAATATTCCACCTGCAGCTCGACATCCCAGTGAAGAAGATGTGAGGCTTCTAAACAAACCCCATTCAATGTCATCTGACGTAACGTGGTAATCGAGGGTTACATCCGTAACCTAGACATTTTATATTGTTGTTTCATGTGCTTTCCCAGCATTAGTGTGCAGAACCTAGTATAAAAAGCATTGCTTCTGAAACAATTATCCACTCTGATAAAAAAAAATAGCTTAATTTAATTACTTTGTACTTAGAAGATTCATTTCATCTTTTGGAAGTGCAGCACCAATCTTGTTTGCGCCAGAGACTATTATCTTTAATGAAATCTGACAATTTAATTTGTGCATGATGGCAGTAAGGTAGCAGTGAGGTTCCAGTGGTTAAGAGGAAGTGGCATCATTTAAGGACTCTAGTCTGTTGTCTGATGGTTGAATGTTGACTTTGGCAGACTGGAGTCCTTAAGGACAATCACTGACCTTCTGATTAAAATCTCACTCTATCAGATCCAAGTCACTTCAGACACACAATCAACAAGTTTTGCTGTCTGATGATCTATAAAAACTCTTTAGTGCACATTAAACACTTTGGACTTGGGATTTCAAAAGCATCAGCAGGACAGAGATGAATACACAAGCCAACAACATTTACATATTGGTAAGTTTACACCCAAGGTCTCAGGAAAATCTCAGATGTTCGCACCCTGGAATACTAGGGTGTGACGGTAAACAAACATGATGGTTCGATATGGGTTCAGAACTTCCATTATAATTACAATTTCTTAAGAATAATTATAATAAAAAAACTATCTTACCTATACTGTAAACTATATGGGGAGCCTTTAATTACACATAAAAAAAGATGTACTGCAAATTGCATGTAAGGCAGGTTTTGCATTGACTTCTAAATCTAATTATAAAGTTAATATTCTACTTCAATTCATTTTTTTAAATAAAATCATTTACACAGTGGCTGTCATAACATGTTTTCATGACAAATCTATTTAAACATACATTAAATAATCAAGACATTACTAACAGGTTAAGTAAATATAAAGAATAGGCTAATACAGTGCATATTAGTGATGTATGTCTCGAGACCACTTTTACGTGGTCTCGAGTCTTGTCACGGTTTTGACGGTCTTTGGTCTTGGTCTGGACCTCTCGGTCTTGTCTAGGTCTCGCTGTCTGAGACCAACATACTGGTCGAGGGATTTAGCAATACAATACTAGTATCTGCGACAATATCCACAACAGATTGAGAGCGCACGTCCGAAGTGAAGACCGAGTGTGCGCGAACCACAGGAGAAAACACTGATCGCAGCGGCAACGAGCACTTTGATCACTTGATTTAAAAAAACACATATCATGTACAGTTATTGATGTATTCATATTTAGTCAAACACATATCAGTGACATGATAGGTTTTAACTTCATTCAGGAGATTTTGGGTAACTGCACAACTGACAGATAATACAAGCGCACAGCCAACGGTGTGTGTGTTCAACGCGTTCTCATCCTTTAGCGTCATATAGAACGTTATTTGACAAAACGGCGTCATACTGACGCGCATGGTACCCTTTATCGTTTATATAACACGCGCTGTGATGGTTAGGTTTAGGTGTGGGGTAGGGTAGGGTAGTCTCATATTACGCTAAAGGATTTATGACGCCTTGAGTTTCGCGTGTTATATAAACGATAAAGGGTACCATGTGCGTCAGTATAGCGCCGTTTTGTCATAAAGCGCTTAATGTGACGTAAAGGATGAGAACGGGCTCGTGTGTTTGTAACCATAGCGACAAAACAACCAACTTTCGGTTCCTGCACTTAAGCTTATAAATTCGTTTTTAATTTTTTTATGTATTTAAAAGTTGCAGAATGGATTCATGTGGAGACTTCGAAATCAACAGAGATAGACAGGCAATGCAAAACAAAATCTTACAAGTTATTGCTTGGCTTCAACAACACTAGTCTGTTTTTTGGTCTCGGTCTTAGTCTCGAACTTGGTCTCGGTCTTGGTCTCGACTTGGTCTTGGTCTTGTCTTGGTCTCAATACCCTCTGGTCTCTGGTAGTGTCTTGTTCTTGGTTTACGCGGTTCTGACTACAAGTCTAGTGCATATACAAAATGTTTCTCTCTAGAGAACCTGCTGTTGACACTAAATGCCTGAGGTAAATGTAATGCTATGTGAGATATTATTCTCAAACTGTTTTAATGATAACTTTCCGCAGTTGAAACACTGGTTGAGAGATGAAAACAGAGCGATCGTCCTTCTTCCGTACGTTAATGGTAGAAAACAACAGTTGCACAGCCACGCAGCACCCCCATCTAGGATTTGTCGTGCGACTGCATTCACCAAACTGTGACATCTGTACAGTACGGTTCAGGATGAATACATGGACTGTTACAATCCTACTAAATACTAAAAAAGTGCTTATTTGCCTTTGTGTTTGCCTTATTTGCTCCATTGCCTAAGTGTTTTTGTGTAACCCACAAGGAATGCATAAATGACTTACTGATCAGCAACTGACACAAATCAAATATTTCATTTATTCCAGCTAAATAAACAAGTCCAACTTATTGTCCAACTTATTTCTCCAGACAGGAGGAGATTGGGGTATCCCCATCCAGGAGAGTGCCCTGATCTACACATTATTCAGCTCCAAAGCTGCCGTTCTGTCATGAGCAATTGATCCACATTCCGTGGGGAAGACAGAGACAGATTAGGACCAATATTTGAATGAGCAAATACACATAAATATGACTAAAGTAATTAACGACAAACGCATGGAAAGAACAGATTAATTATCCTGCGGATCACTGGGGACGACTCTTATGTTACTGCTGCTTAACTACCTCCTCACTCCACCAAAGCAGTGATGAACAGACGAGCAAACAACAGTAAAACTGATAAACAAAGTGTGCCGATGCACTGCGCCTCTCTGAGGGAGGCTGATGGAATTCATTAGGCTTCTGTGATTATCAATTAAAATCCTAAAGCTCTTTGAATTAAAACAATTGTGTTTCTGGAAGCGATATTGTGGGTCTGAGTGTGATGTCTCTTACCCGGCTGACTCCACGGCCACGGTCCTCTCCGTAGTTGGTGCCCAGGATCTCAAAGTGGATGTTGGGGTTGGAGCCATTGTCATTAAACTCCAGCAAGCTGGTCAGACCACTTACACCTCCCTGTCAAAAACAACAAAGTGATATTTGAATTAAATGCTTCAATTTGAATTTAGAGCTTTCTAGACTGAGAAAAGACAGAAAATGTATTTTTGGCTTATGTGGGTGAAAAACAACAACTCCCAGAATGCCCTTGCTTCGCTGCCCTAGGAGGCCACGCCTACCTGGTAAACGTGCAGTAGGTAAACAACAAGTCTAGGCTAGTGATTCTCCGTGATGCATCTGCCTGAAAATGCGTTTCGAGATCGCCCAAAATGTCTGGGATTTGACTTTTGCATTCTAACAGTCGTCATTCACCATGTTCTGCTGTGGCGAACGGGACGAAGTGAGAGCTGTGTGGACTGGAGAACGACGCGGAGCGAGTCTATGTTTACTCTGGCGAGCGGGGACGAGACGCTGAATGCAAATAGGTGGAGTTGCCCTTTAAATAAATACAATCTTGGTGAGAATTTAAAATTGTACTGACCCCAAACATTAGCCCAGCAGTGTATAACAAACAAACATATATATATATATATATATATATATATATATATATATATATATATATATATATATATATATATATATATATATATATATATATATATATATATATATATATATGTGTATATATATATATGTATATATATATATATGTATATATATATATATGTATATATATATATATGTATATATATGTATATATATATATATATATATGTATATATATATATATATATATATATATATATATATATATATATATATATATATATATATATATATATATATAGCCTATTACTGTTCTCTCAGACATCCCTTGGAAATTAGGTCATTTAAATATAGGCAGATTTGAAGACGGCACGAGCCAGTGTGTTCTAGCGGTCACCCAGTCTGAACAAATCGCTCTATCTACTTTAATGCGACGCTACTTTGTACTTTAATGTCACACAAGCAGTGGTGAGAGCCGGCTGAGAGGTGATATCTCTACTGTGGTATGGCAGGTTCAGATACATGTGGATACAGGAGGAACAGTACATCCCTCAGGGGGTAAAGCCATTCAACAGCAAGCATGGTGTTAAACCAGCACTCAGTCACTAGCCCTGTAACATAGACTGTCATCTCACCCAAAGCAGTGAGCCATTTCCTGTTGCCCTGCAGAAGACAGGAGGAAAGTTTCACTGTATCACACTATCCCCCTCTCCCCAACCAGAACAAAGATAGAGACTCATTACGGTCCTCAAATCCAAATAGTCATTTGGTTTCCAATGCAAATAAATCCAAGGTCAAACTCCTACTTCTATGATAAACCTTACCTATGATAGCTATAAATCATTATATAAAAAGTTCACTGCTTTCCAAGACCATGAATACTCTTTTCTGGAATTTTCAAGATAATCCAATATATGTTGGCTATCTGGATAACTTTACCTTGTTATCCAGATATATTTAAAACAGGATTTACAACAGCAATATTTTTAGTACATCACAGAGAACCAAAAGTTTATCATGTTGATCGCTAAGCCCTGTACAGTATTGTACCTTCTTCACGGTATCCAGCATAGACTTTCCACCCTGCCAGGGTTTGGAGCCCTTGCGGATGCACGAAAGACTCGCCATGCTGTGCCATTTCCTGTCCTCCAGCTTCCTGTGGAAGGTGTTCGCCAGCAGAAGCACTGTGTCGTAGATGTAGCGGTTGGTGATCTGACAAGATGACAAAAGAAGAAGGGAAACAAAGAAGAAAAAAAAATAAACCATGTGAGCATAGAGACACCAAATTAATATTCTCTTACAAGAAAAAGATTTATGTCTGAGTGGGTACAGCTGGGATGAAAGGTCTCTACAGTGGAAATGACAACAGGCTCACATTGAACAAGCCCAAATAGACAGTGGAGTTTAATACGAAATAGAAAAGGCACACTTAACACCTGCTCTCTGTAGCATTATTTCTACCCATACACATAGGATTCGGTGATCATGGATAGAGGGGATGCGCGTGACGTCACCGTCCAGTCACGTGCCTGCAGTTACTCCAAGTGAGTGGCAAAAAGACTGAGTGGCTGTATATGTTTTCAGCGTGAATGCCGCAAAAAACAAACACAACACATATAAAGTGGGAAAGAGCTTTGCGATTGACTGTACAACTAGATTTGACAAACAATCAGAGGTATATTTTTACAGACTGCTATAGAAAGAGGACTCCACTCAGCGAAAGCTGGATTTGCAGTTATCATTTTGTGTCAATATGCTGAATTTAGGTGTAAAAGCATACCCATATATTTTGTATTGTTATATATATAAACAACTCATCAATTAAATATTTATCATTACATATTCTGCATTATTGGATGTTTCTTAATGAATACTGCCAAAAAAACTATAAAGTTTTATGGCTGGACGATATGATGATATATAGGCTCTATATAACACTGATATAAGTGATCACCTGGATTTAGACCTACATTGTATTTATATAAAGCGTTCACAGGCAAAATTTGCTTTATGTTTACTGTCTATATTACTTTTATTTCCCCGGCATCGAAATCAGGCAAACATAAATGTCAGGCAACACGATTCCTGGCTGCATGTCAATATCCATGAATAACTGGATCTTTAGTAAGTTGTAAGGAACACTATATTCGAGTCCAACATTTAGTTTAAATTAATAAAATTGTTCGTTTTAGTCGCATTTCCGCAGTTTCCCCTTTTAAATCCAGTCCCTCATTCCCTCTATACAAGGGACAACATATGGAATTGTACAAATGAACCAGGTCAATTAAAGAAAATCATCTTGGCAATTCAATTATCTTGGCATGTTTTTAATGTAAAAAAAAATATCAATATGGGATCTGTGGAATTAAGTCTTATAGCATAACTTGCTACTGCTATGTTTCTATTTATGGAAAATGAGACACAATCAGTTTTTTTTTTCAGGAAAATTAAGTATCCTCGGCATTTCCATTTGAAATTTAAGTAAAACACTGGTGTCAACTGTCATTTTAAATCAAATGTATATACAATACCATTTAAAAGTATGCCGTCAAAATCTCAGAATCAAGAAAAACAAAAAGGAAAAAAAAACATCCTAACATTTTCCATAACAATATTAAAGGAACAATGTGTATTTTTTATTGTTTAAAATCAATATTTTTGTTCATAAATATGTCCTCAGTGGTGTACAAATATTTGACTTCTAAATCTAAATTGACTTAATTTATTATCTTTATTTACATGGGACGGGTAGGTCCACGTTGGCTTCCATGTAGTTCCGCCATCTTGAAAAGTACTAGGCCAACACGTTTCCACAGTAACTGAAAGCAGCAGAAACGGAGGAGCAGAGCAGTGAGAAGCGCTTCACTGCCCCGGCAAGTTTAAAAGGCTGCATTGCAAATCCTCGTCGCCAGAAAAGTCTAAATTAGATTGTAAAAGGAAACGTGATTGGAGATCGCGACAAAAAAAAAACATCGCAATAGTGTTTTCCAGGTAGATAGAGCTAATGATGAAGTTGCCATCTTTCTTCTTGACAGGCAAGTCAATGTTACAGTCTTAATTACAAGCTTTTTCCATTGTTTGGTTGTGTACTTTATTTTATAGACAGAACATTTATAGTTAAAAGTTGATGATGATATCTAGCAATGCACATACTTCAGAAAATATAACGAATAAAGAAGGCATAACTAGACTAATTACAATAGTCAACACATTCTCATCCCAAGGCATCATATAAGACACTTTTGCCAAAGCGTAGAGATCCAACACACATGGCACCCTTTAGCGTCAAATGAGACGCTTTGGCTATGGTAGGTTTAAGTATGGGTTAGGGTTAGACCACCAGGAGGCGCCTTCTGCCCCATATACTGTATGTCGGCGTCTCATTTGACGCTACAGGGTGCGATGTACATTGGATGTCTACGCTTCGGCAAAAGCGTTGTATTTGACGCTTTGGGACGAGAATGGGCTCCAATAGTTCATGTTTTTCACAGTCAGTAATTATACTGTAACATTCTTTTGTTTGTTGTTTCAAGTTGCTGTTTGTTTGAAATAACAAACCTGTTAACCCTCAACAAAGTGCTATTAAAAGACATCCTGTCATAGCTTTTTGCTAAATAATGGCTACCGTAGATACAACGCGCATTTGAAAAAGCGAGGCGCTGGAGAGAACAATTCGTTTGAATGCAAAGTACATTTTCATTACTAGATGGGAGAAATTCCTACACATTGTCCCTTTAAGGAGCACAACTGTCTTAAAACTTGATAATAATAATAATAATAATAATAATAATAATAATAATGAATGTTTCTTGATAATTTCAGTATTTCTGAAGGATCACGTGACACTGAAGACTTGAGCAACATCTGCGGAAAATGTAGCTCTGCCATTTAGGAATAAATCACATTTTATTTACAAACATTTTCAATGTTTTCACATTTTCATTTTATTGCACAATATTATTTTTGGGGATTTCTTTATGCATATACAGTATATATGGAATTACATGCTAAAATACATTTGAAATTATTTAAATTTGATTTTAGAGATTTTAAATATTTTTAATTTTGATTTTAAAACAGAAAACAATTCTATTACTTTGAAATATTGTGTATATACTGTATATATACCGTATTATACAAGACAATCAGCCACTTCACTCATACACAAGCTTTTTAAGGGCTTTTTAATTCCGCTCTGATTCGATTGCACGGCCCATGTGTTGTCTCCATTTTAATGAGAAGGTGATAAATAGAGTGAAGTGGTCATTAGGTTTCCAGCGTTGTTTATTAACCCGCGCTGCACTGCATCCTTGACACTGTCTCGAGTGTCTGAGTAGATCCAAACCATGTCGAAAAATAGCTGAGAAAAATCTCTCGCCATCAGCTTTGCTTGCCATAATTGTAAAAAACGCAATTCATCAGGTAAGCTATTCACATACTCGCTTTGAAAAAATAAGTTCACCAGTAATCAGAGAAACACAAAGAAAGGGCTATACTGATTATGTTAAGAGTCACACTCTGTTGTCTCCATCAGCAGGCATTTGTATGTACATTCCACTATAAGGCTGTAATGGCTTTGAGAGCCACAAAACTAACTGCCACGTCGGCTTAAAAGCAGACTGCGTCGACGGGATGACGATCGCACATATAGTGGAGTTAAGACGAAATCATACTCTATTTGTCAAAGGAATTGGGTTCGACATCCCAACACAACACTAGTGGTGCTTGTATTTACACTTCCCGACTCCCACAAAACAACTCTCCGTCTACCAGGAGAAATGGGCGAACAAAAAGACCATTGACCCAAAAAAGCAGACTTGACAGGGAATCCACAAGACTACCAAGGAACAGCGTTTTATTTGTCAAGCGTAGTGGCTTTTCCCTGTTTGCTGTATGTTTTCATCAGCAAGAGAAGAAACACAAAGGGCTTACGTATTGATTTACCTGTATATTTCATGTCTCAGACACAAAGTGAAATGGCATAAGATGCTGGTGTTTTTGGGTGGGCTGTTTTCCGGGAAGGCCATTTCATGATATATCATTTGCAGAAGGAGTTGAGACCACTGAAGCAACAAAGCTGCCAGTGCCAAAGGGGCAGACAGACAAAGACTGGGTTAAATTCAGGGGGGAGAAGATCAGCTGACCAGGGAAATCCATTAAGTCTTTTTGAAGTACAAGAGTTAGTGGGTCTCTCTAGGGAAGGTGATTGGTGGTTTAAAGGGAACAGCAGGTGCAAAGGGGTTTTCCAAAGGGAGGTTTGGGTATATGTCAAGAAAGAGAGATGTGATATGCTTCAGAGCAGGGCAAAATTGGGCACTTCTGGGTTGGACTCCTGACCACTGAGCAGAACTGAATTCTTAATATTAAATACTGTCCAGCTTATACAGTAGGCATTTAACACTATACAGAGTCCTTGTCCCCAAGTGCTGAATTATATCTTATATAATTATATATATATATATATTATATCTCAAAATCTTTCTGCCATTTGATGAAATTCAATAAATAAATAAATGCACCAAAATGTTCTTTTCAAATGACCGTTCTCAAATTCTAAGTTAAATAATTTTATTCTCTTCACCTCACTTACAAGAAAAGTGAAATTTATTTTGAGTGTAGTTTGCAATTTGGACGTGCCACTTTTTCTATTCATATTCTATGAAATATCAATATATGTTTTTTTTTTGTTTTTTGTTTTCTGGGAAAAAAGAAAATAAAAGATTTACAAAAACAACTTCAACCAAAAAGCCGTTGTAGCCAAGATTATTTATGAAAGTAAAAATAGTGTAAAACAACATACAGACTATTTAATCATTTTCAATGCATGTACTGTCAGTGCTTGAAGTGGGGAAAAAAGGTGCCGGTACTCTCTTGCATTGGCAAATCATGAAATTTGAGATTTTTACAGGGAAAAACAAAACTTGGAAATATTGCTCTTACAACAACAATTTATTGTTATTTATCAGTGCAGTCTCATCCCAATTCGTCATATAACTGACGTTTTGGGACGTCTTTTGACCATTCATCAATATACGACTTTTCAGGGCCCCCTTAAACGTCGATAGATGATGTTATGGGATCCTAACTCTACCCAGACCTAAACCTAACCCTAAACCCAACTCATCACCTAACTGACGTTAAAGGTAAAGCGCCAGTTGTATG
This sequence comes from Hybognathus amarus, assembly GCA_030378365.1. Taxonomy (NCBI): domain Eukaryota; kingdom Metazoa; phylum Chordata; class Actinopteri; order Cypriniformes; family Leuciscidae; genus Hybognathus; species Hybognathus amarus. The sequence continues at coordinate 103,774 of JAQIUQ010002951.1, read as the reverse complement.
ACGACCCGGGATCGTCATCTACCGTCGATTAAGGGGGCCCTAAAAAGTCGTATATTGATGAATGGTCAAAAGACGTCCCAAAACGTCAGTTATATGACGAATTGGGATGAGACTGTGTTATATTTATTAACAACATAAATATATTTAAACAAGTAGTGTGTGCGCGCATTTCTTTAAAAAGAAACATTCTCTTTTTAGAGGTTGATCATTAATAAACTTGATTCTTGAAGTTTGTTAAGATGGGAAGTATACAACAATTGCATGTACATGGTAAACAACAGAAACAACCAAGAAAACAGCTCTCAATATTGTCTTTTCAGTCATACTTCGATATGACAGCAAACATAAAAAAGTAGGCTACGTTTGATTTGGGCATGTAGGCTACCCAAACTGAATAATTAAGACGTTTAAATAGATAAATCTTGTATAAATTTGTTTGAGTATTTTTCTTTTCTGACATAGCCTACTCCAGTGCTTGTTAAAACACACTAGACATGCAATTTATGTGCATTATGGTCACTTTTTGTGTGAAATCATATTTATTTTCTCCATCAAAAGTGTGCTTTCACCTTAATGAGCGTAACCACAACACAAATAGACTTGGCGCGACTGCCGAACCCTGGCCGCAGCTCACAGCTCACACGATGCTCCTGCTCTGCGGTGTGACTGCACTCATTGATTAACATGCAAGCCGAAAAAGATACGCGCTACTCACGCTTGCGGTGGCCGTGAATTCCGCAATCAGCTCCGGTTGCCGTTTCGCAGCCGTAACGCGCCGCAGATATGTGCAGTAAATAACGTGTTAAACGTCCGTCACGCTTTTTCGGTCAATGGTATAAAGTCACCGGCTGTATGTGAGAAGTAGCGGTAAGCAACAAAAAGTGCAGGTACGCTGTAAGAGTAAAATGTAGAAGTGCCTGGTACTGTGTACCAGTGAGTACCGCCCCACTTCGAGCACTACACCAAAAGCAATATGATAACCTCTAATGCCAATTTTAAATCTAAACATCTCTGTCAAACACTCTCACATTCACACAAGTCACAGGACAAGGAACAATAATGATAAAACAAAAATTATTAGAATCACTGTGATATATCGTGAATATCTGAAATATCGCCTGATCTTGCTGAAAATATATATTATTTGCCTTGTTGACACCAACATACACCCACCCAACTAAGAATTAATATTGAGTATAGCGTATATTGATATAATGTGCAATGTTTTCCAGTATTTAATGTGGCTCAATACAAATCACATCTGTTCATTTCTGTTGTCATTTTAGAAAATGTACATGTGAGAAAATGCATTTAGATTAATAGTAGAAAACAGGAATGGGGACCCACAGGCACAATGAAAAGAACTAAAAACTCAACAAAACAAGATTGTTAATTTTCACACTGATATTTTCCAGTTTTCTAAGGAAGTTAGCTCAAAGGCTAATGATGACAGTTAATGGACACAATCAAAAGGGAAATGAAGGCATTTAAGGCAAATGATTTAATGATTAACTTGAATGGACATGAATAAATGTGAGAATGGGGGAATGAATCGCACCTCTAACGTCTGTGCCCTTGGGTCTTTGGGGTCGCAGAGGGACGCGTTGATGCGGTGGTTGCTCCTGACGCAGCGCTGACTGTTGTTCTGCGGGAACGGAAAGGTCTGTCTCACCAGGGTCAGGCGACCTATAGACTTCATCACCAGTTCCTGCACATCTATGTCTGAAATCTCCTGTATCCCGTGTAGAGGAAAAGAGCAGAGAAAGAAAAAAATAATGTCAAAAGAAAAGAGATTTTCCATGTGCAGTGTAAATCGGCTACAAAGACAAACAGCATCCTGCTGTGAAGAGCTTCTGTTTCACACTTTGATGGAAAAGATAGAGCAGAAGTAGGACCAGGGAAAATATTACAATCATGATTTTCACTTCAGTAAATAACAAACTTTTGGTTGCTCTCTCAACCAAAGTTTAAATATGAAAGGTTAAATATGAAACAAAATGTAGCAACAAAAGCATTACTTCCAGTTCTCTTGAAACTTTAATTTCTTACTCTACAGGTGACTGTAGATATACATATTTAATTATTTCATATTTACGGTGACAAGGCTTAAACCTTGTCTCAGACTAAAATGCATGTTTGTTAATTATTTTTTCTTAATTAGTTTTTCTGCTTGGAACATCAAGTCAACAGATAATAACCCTAAATTTAATAGATTATCATTCCATAAAATGCCTGTGTTTGAGCTGTTTTAATTGAAAGCAACTTGTACTGGCAAATCTTAAAATATGTCATTGCCATTGTAGATGCACACCAGTAATGTTTTTTTCTTCTTCTGAGGCTATGTTTACACGGAAACGATTCAGAAGAGAAAATGCAAAAGTGACGTTGCGTTATCACTTTTTATTCTGCGTTTAGATGAGCGTTTTGGGTGGTAAATCTGCGTGCACATGGTCACGCAAAAGAGTGTGAAATTCAATGTAGTATGCACTCCAGACGGCTAGGTGGCAACGTGGAGCACTTTCACACAACAACACCAAGTCCGTGCGCCTGCGTACAACCTTTACTGTCAAGCAGACTTTTGCATTTTTAACCCTTTACATGGGAACGCGCGGTGGAGCGTTTTTATGACACAGTCTCATCCTAAGTCGTCATATAACTGAACGCCTTGGGACGTCTTTCTGACCATACGTCAATATATGCCTTCTCAGGGCCCCCTTAAACGTCGGTAGATGACTGATCCCGGGCCGTCATACAACTGACGCTTTACCTTTAACGTCAGTTAGGTGACAGGGCAGGTTTAGGTCTGGGTAGAGTTAGGATCCGAGAACGTAATCTACCGACGTTTAAGGGGGCCCTGAAAAGGCATATATTGACGTATGGTCAAAAGACGTCCCAAGACGTCGAGTCATATGACGAATTGGGATGAGAGCTGACTTGGTTTTTAAGGCCCTGTTTACGCGGGAACGCTCGCGGGTGAAAACAAAAACATATTTTATCAGATGTGCCTTTTGCTCACACGGCGATGCCGTTCTTGTGGCTTAAAAATGCAAAAAAGTGAAACCACCCTCCAGAGTGGAAATCTTGAAAACGTTCCACCCCGCGTGCCCGTGTAAAGGGTAAAAATGCAAAAGTCTGCTTGACAGTAAAGGTTGTACGCAGGCGCACTCGACTTGGTGTTGTTGTGTGAAAGTGTCTCCACGTTGCCACCTAGCCGCATGGAGTGCATACTACATTGAATTTCACACTCTTTTGCATCACCATGTGCACACGGATTTCCCACCCAAAACGCTCATCTAAACGCAGAATAAAAGCAACGCCACTTTTGTGTTTTCTCTTCAGAATCGTTTCCGTGTAAACATAGCCTCAGATTTCCACTCTGGAGGGTGGTTTCAATTTTTTGTGTTTTTAAGCCCCAAAAACGCCGTCGCAGTGTAAACGAAAGGCATATCCGCTAAAATATTTTTACGTTTTCACCCGCAAGCTGTTCCTGTGTAAACAGGGCCTAAGACACGTTTATAAAAACTACTTAAATGTCCTAATTAAACAAAGGTCTAATCCTGGCTTGATTCAAGCCCTGTCTGTGAAACCAGGCCTAAATCAAAAAGGACATGTTGACAATTGCTATTCAGGGGACACTTTCAACTGCATGTTATCTAAAAATATTTACTTAGCAAGGACTATAAGGCAAAAGTTTAGCTTAATTGCATTACATTAACAATTTATATGTTTAAAAGAATAAACCGCTTAACAACAAAGCATTTAATGGATTAACTTTCTTAAATTTTATATCTTAAAATATAAAAAATTACTGTACCAACCAGGGTCACAGAATAATCCCACTATCAGGGCCAAAATTCCACAAAAACAAGAAGACTTCGATATTAAAATTGTGAATGTGCCAATCTAGCACTGGGTTTGCATAAGTTAGATTGTAAAGTACTCAACAATAATAATTTACTTGTTCTAGAGAGTGTTTATTTAGATTCTGAATTCATTTTATGAAATGATAGGAAACTAAGTTAAATGGACAACACTATATTTATATATGGTTAAAAAGTCACTGGCTGCCCTCACCAAGGGCAAAATTTGTTCCTGTTAAACAAATGTTTCTCCTTCATTAAAATTGTTAATACCTGACACTGGTTCTGACACACAAACTAAACTTTCTTCACACATGGTTAAGTTATCCTCTCTCATCAAGTCAAGGTCAAATTCTCCAGTCCCCAGTTAGCTAAAAAATTGGGTCCAATTTAAATACAAGAAATAGAACTACATAAAAATTATCATTAGTATTACAATTATTCTCATGAATGGGTATTCAGGGTGCTGCCAAAAGGCAGAAAGACATGACCGCGTGCGCTCGAGTGTCCTTGTGCAGCCTTGAGAGAAATGATTGCTAATTTCAGCCTGAAGACATCTTTTCCACAGACGGGCAGAGTAAAGTGAGCGAGCTGGGAATGATGTGATGAGAATGGACAGGGAACGTCCCCAGTGAAGCTAGACTTCAGAGCGGCCAAGCTGTTCCCTCTGACAGCCTTCACTTTTGAGTTTCATTCTCACCTGCAAAGCTGTGATTGCTGGTGACTGGCTCTCATGAAGTACGTCATTAAATCTGAACTTGTGGCACACCAGCGAGAAACTTACTTGGAATGTTCGAAGCCGTTCAGCCTTCAATAAGATTAAAATTAAAGTTGTCTACAACGCAACCTGTTATCTGAAGGTAATTTGAAGGTTTCTGATTGGACGAATCAAAATCTAGCCTGAAGCACAGCTGAACACTGTCAAACGATGTTTGAGCTGCTGTTAATAATGGGGTGAGAATGAAGGCGAATAATGTAGGAGGCATCACGAGAGGGCATGTGAGGCCTCTATAGTGTGCTGCCCAACTTTTAAGAGCACAAGGACAGACCAGAAAATACTGACACTGAGTGGCTTCATTCTACCGCCGGATGACAAACGCAAAGGCCCTTGATGCTTAATTAGGAGCGCTAAATTAGAATGACACAAATACGAGCCTACAGGGTTATGGCCCAATTTTAGGGTTCAGGTTTTGGCAGCTGCTTGTTTTGTCCCCTATGAGTGCTGTCAAGTAAGGCCAACCGTGAGCAATGCATGTCCATACAGGGACATGTCAAGGTAACATCATGTGCCTTTGTGCTTTATTTACGAGGCACAGAAAACTTTCCTCAGATGCTCTAAACTCTCAACCTGCCTAAAGTAGCATGACGGCTTTAAAACATTATCCGAAAGGTTACTTTGAAAAGTCTGAAATAATCAGTTTATAAGATCAGAAGAAACTGACTTTCAATATTTTGAGCAGATGAAAGATCATCTTATCTTATTTTCTTAAAGGGTTAGTTTACCCAAAAATGTCATCCTAGGTGTATGTGACTTTCTTCTTTATAATGGGAAAAAAAAAACCTTTATAATGGGAGTGAATACACCCTATATTTACTGGCTTCTGGTAACACCAGTTTCTGAGTCTAGGTCCGGCCGAAGGGTGACTCATGATGTATTAAAGGGGTGGTTTACTTTTTTTTTTTTCTTTGCATTATTGTGTTTATGGGGTGCAATATAACATGTATTTGTGGTTTTTCTTTTTTAAAAAGTTCAAATTAAATAAAATACATTTCACCTTTATTGTTAGCTGCTTTCTCCTCTGTCCTTTGAACGACTGGTTGACTTCCTGATTCTATGAAACCACTCCCTCAGAAACAGGTAGCGGGCTCAGATTGGTTAGCTTTGGGCCGGTGTGTTGTGATTTGCTAAACTGTAGCTCACGTTGTCCGGAAGGATTCATACCCATGACCTTTACGGCGAAACGTGCATGTGCTCCGGTCTAATGCAGAACCTCACCACACACTGCTCTCACAAAACGTTTCTGAATGGTAATTTGCCTATTTGTTTAACTTTATACACGTTTGTTACGTTACGTACTGTATACCTTATTAACCTAATGTATTTGTGCCTTATTAACACATGTATTAAGTATGAATTACTTTTATGATGGGATAGATGTGCTCTTTGGAGCTTCAAAAACAGACTTTTTCTGTGTTATTTAATTTTGCAACGGGATGTTTGGACTCACTAAAGGGGTTCCTATAATGTTAGTCAAAATATTTTGTGCCAGAAACAGTCACAATTTAATATGTCATGGCAATCACTCTGTCTCTTGAAATTAAATTAGTCTTGTTTTCCCTTTTTCTTTCTTTTTTTTTTTTTTTTTTTTGGCAGATGTGCCTTTGGCCGTGTGTCCACCACAGCTGGCTAAAAA